>CM070874.1:131473296-132073296 GCA_036365515.1 Torymus aiolomorphi
TTGCTATATATGCCTATAATAATTAAATAAAATAAATAAATAAATAAATAAATAAATAAAATAATTACGTTTTCGGAAAATCAATAGTCTTGGAGAAAAAGTATAATGAGCTGACCAATTCAATCGCCACAAACACGAAAAATGTTCAATTGAAATCTTCGAGCCTACGGTGGTTCGACCCCACCCGCAAGTTGAGTGGGGACGAACCACCGTAGACCCGCCGCACACTAACATTTACTACGTTTACTTTCGACTGCTCTTTCTTGGTTACTAACCAGATTATCAAGAGCACTTGCGTACACTGTAGGTGGCAACCGACAGGTGCCTGACGGTTAACATGTGGTCATATGATAACATAGCAGCCAGCGGCGAGTCGCAGAATTCGTCCGAGCGCCCCGAGCGCCGCCGAGGCTCCCTTAGGCCGTCGATCTTGCAGTTGCGTCGCCGCACTGCGCAGGCGAGATTTGGCAACACTGCGGTTTTACGTAGTAAAGAGCGACAACAACACGAGCGGACGCGTCGACGCCGGCACGCCGCGCCTGCGCGAGAACAGTAATGGGCGCTGAAGACACATACACACAACGCGGACGCTATAGTTGTAGAAAGTACATCACCGAGGCCGGGAATGCTACGGCGATGATGCAGTTGACTGAAGTTTACTCTCCCGCGACTGATTCGTGTAAGTACTTTACTTCGAACTAAGATTTTATTCCGTTGTATCTGTAGTATAGCCGAACCTAACCTCCAAATTTTCATCTGCCCTCTTCCCTAGCAGTTCAATACTGCTCTCCTCATTCCTAATACTTGACGTATTATTAATACATTTTGTTTTGCCTAAAGTGAAGAGCTGCTGTAGATGACCACGCGCTTCAACGTAATTCTACTTCTCTCGAGGAAGCCGGTGCAGCTATCTTTCCCCAAGGACATTACCGAGTCGAACAGGACGGAGAAACGACGGCGATGATGCAGTTGAATTAGGTCCATGCTCCCGCGACTGAATTGGGTAAGTACTTCACTTCTGACTGGGACTTTATTTTGTACTATTTGTTGTATAGCCGAACCTAACCTCCAAATTTTCACCTGCCTTGTTCCCTAACCCCAGCAGTTCTATACTGCTCTCCTCATTCCTTATGCTTGACAAATTATTAATATACTTTGTTCTGCTTAAAGCGAAGAGCTGCTGTAGATGACGACGCACTTCAACGTAATTCTACTTCTCTCCTCTCCAGAGAGATATATATATATATATATATATATATATATATATATATATATATATATATATATACTAGGGGGGGTACCCCCCCTGCTCGCTCCGCTCGCCAACCCCCCATAATAAATCTTTTATCAATAGATCAATTTTTATTTTAAGATTATTATTTTAAAATACTTAAAATTATAAATCTTTTTCTATTATTAGAAATTTAAATAAGATCTGTGAATGAGAGACAAAAATATTTTGGGACATGAAAATATGCATGATGTTTTAGGCCATTAAGGTAAATCGTATATATAAGTACAAAAAGATATAAAAAGTCTATCTTTTCCACGCCACCCAGGAGGTAGATAGAAGGCGCGTTTTTTTTAAAGAGGTATCCCCTTTCTTACTAATATTAAATTTATTTTTTATTAAATATTTCAATTTTTTTTTATAAAATGTTAGTAAAAAAAGGCCTATTCTTCTGAAAAAAACTGTAAAATTTTTAACAATTATTTTTATTTAATTAAAATTTAAATCGATGACAGCAGACCAATATTTGAGGTCGCTAAAAACAGACCAATTTTGAAAGTCTCTGAAAGCAGACCAATTTTTAAGGTCGCTGAAAGTTCACCAATTTTTAAGGTAATTGAAAGCAGACCAATATTTGAGGTCGCTAAAAACAGACCATTTTTGAAAGTCGGTAAAAGCAGACGAATTCTTAAGGTCGCTAAAAGTACACCAATTTTTAAGATAGCTGAAAGCAGACCAAGTTTTTACCTGGTTTTTTTTATTTATTCATCAAAAATTTCTTTCCAAACAATATTTATGATTTCTTCTTTATTATCTGAATCGTTTTGAATAAATATATTATTTGGATTCCTACATCTAGACAGTGCAACATATAATTGTCCATGTGAAAATAATGGTTTTCTAAAATAAATACCTAATGCATCAAAACTTTGTCCTTGTGATTTATTTATCGTCATAGCAAAAGCCAAGACAATAGGAAATTGTTTTCTATTAACTATAAATGGCAATGAAGACGATTCTGCAGTACTTAATGTTATTCTCGGTATAAAAACGTTATTTCCTGATTTTTCTCCTGTTATTATTTCAGCTTCTATATTATATTTAAATAGTCTAATTATTTTTAATCGAGTTCCATTGCATAAACCATCATTTATGCTTAAATTTCGTATTAACATTACTATCGCATTAATTTTTAGATGTAATTCATGTGGTGGTAAGCCTTCACGAATATTATGCAAGTATTCAATAGGAAAATTTATGTAAATATTATCATCTGATAGATCAACACCTTTATATGTTGCGCTATCTATACTATAATAAGTCATTTCATCACTATCGATTAATTTTAATATTTTATTATTTAGAATAGTTGAGTCTTCATTATGAGACGTTAAAATAACACTATTTATAGATAAATTATAATTTATATCTTTATATATTTTCAAACAAACATCATCAGTTTTCCAACTATTTGGTATTTTAAACGGATTAATTATTCCCTCTCCAATATTTAATAAAAACAAAGCAAATTCCTTATTATTAGAACGAATATTTTTTTTAAGTAATTTATGTTAAAAAGTGGCCAAATATCTGAATATTTTATTGTTTCTTGTATAATCGTACTTCTACAGCCATTTTTAATAACTGGAAGAATTTGTCGAAAATCTCCTCCTAATATAATTAATTTTCCCCCAAAAGCTAAATTTATATTACAAACATCTCTCAATGTTTTATCTACAATGTCTAAAGCTTTTCTTGGTATCATTGATGCTTCATCCCAAATTATTGCATCTACTTCGCGTAATTTTTTCTTATCAGATTCTAATTTTAAAAATGCACTTTCGATACTTTCTAAATCTAGAGGTAACTTAAATGTTTTATGACTTGTCATCCCTTTTGGTAATAATATTGACGCAATACCAGTCCAAGCCATTGATAAAATTTTTTTTTTTTTTTGACAAAAAATAAAAAATCAATGTTTTATATAAAAATGTTTTACCTGAACCGCCAGGACCATCTATGAAATGAATTTTGCTTTCACTATTTAATAATTTCTCAAAAATATACTTTTGTTCTGAATTTAATTGAGTATACATGTTAGTAAACATTTCTTTACAATATAAAATATTAGTTTCATTAATGCCATTACATTCCGTTTTTAAGGTTTTATTTGGTACAGGTAATCCAAAATCTATACAAGATTTTTCGTTTAATGTTAATATTTCATTTATTTGTATAAGGGCATTGTTAACTTTATCATCTTTAAAATCTTCTATGAAAAAGTTTTTAAATTCATTCCAAATATTATTACCATTAATATTTTCAGATAGTAAAAACCAAGCAAAAAATTGACGTAGCTGATATCCTAACATAACATCACAAGCTTCTTTAAAAATATTTTTAATTTGTAAATCATCATCAACTAAACCCATTTTTATTGCTGTTTCTCTATATGTGTTGTATGTACAATTTTCATACGTTCGTAAATCTTGAAAGGAAGTTGCACCTTTAACACGATTCAAAATTAACTTTAAGTGAAATCGTTCAATATCCTTCGGAGAAACAATATTTAAACGACCTATGGTATAATGTTCTAGATTTCGTTTTCGTTTTATCCAACATTTATTCTCGAAGTTGTAATATTTAGGTATATTAACATATTTTATATTTTTTGCATAATCATCTTTTGTATTTAATTTAAACCATGCTGTTAATGTTGTTTTCCAATTTTGTAACGCTTTGGTCTCGTTATTTTCTTCAAAAATAATTCGTTGTTGATTTTCTGTATGAACTGATAGACTTATCACTGTATGTCTTCTACCACATAAAGCAAATGTTTGTAATCGCCAAGCTGCTTCCATCGGACTTAAATATCTTCCATCAACAAATTGAGTAATTTCGTCATATATAATATCATCATTTCTATCATCAACTTTTTTTAATTTACACAATGCTCTATCTCCACCTTTATGTATGTAATCAAATATATATTTTATACTTTGAATACTGGCGCAATATTCTACATTAATATGACATTTATATTTTTTAGTAAGAAGCTATTATAAGGTATTACCATAGAATTATCTACTGGAATTAGTTGATTATTGTTTTTAGCTTTATACGTAAAATTTTCTAAGATATTATTTCTTCTCCTATATTCTGGATAACCATTTTTTTTAAATTTTGTATAATCTGTAAATGATTTAGGAAAATTTTTTTTACATATAGATTTGTCTTTTATGTAACAAGGAGAACTATGTGTATGTGGGCCATGGAGCATGTGTTTAATTACTAATTTTAGTTTCAGAAACGTTTATAATACAGGTACATTATATAAAAAATGTTTGTAATATATTCATTAAACTTTAAGTATAATATTTACGGTGTCATTCCAGGATGCAGTAGCTCAAATCTGAGATCATCAGCTTGAGAGTTGCTAAAGTTACTGTTTGAGCTGCTTCACAGATCTATGTGTTTCCGAAAACCATTGCCCGTGTGTACCAGAAGCAGAAGAGAAATCGTCTTCTTACTTTTACTTCTTTTTTTACATTTTTCTATATTGATTTACAGTTTAAAATTTTTGCTAGATCAGTTATTTTTACATCTTTTTTTACATTTTTCTAAATTGATTTACAGTTTTTACAAATTTTTGCTAGATCAGTTATTTTTACATCTATTTTTGCATTTTTCTAAATTGATTTACAGTTTAAAATATTTGCTAGATCAATTATAACAAAGATTTTGTTCAATGTTAAATGAACTATGAATAAAGATAATTTTTATCATATTTCAAAATGAAACAAAAATATGTTACAATTTTTACATACATCGATCTGCGATTTCTTTTTTCTCAAAATACCTACAACATTTTCAATTTTATGGCAAGATTGTGATCAGTGATCTCGACCTTTTGTTTCCCTCGAACTTTTGATGGCCAATTGGAATTTTGAAAGTCTGATAGCAAGATAATGATTAGTGATCTCGACCTCTCAAACTTTTGATATCACAAAAACACCTATTAGGTTGCGTGGAAAAGACTTTTTTTATTATTATCAAAAGCTTGTTTAGATCACAAAAAACATTTTGATGTTCTACAACGTCAACGTTGCATTTTCATACTTTTAAGGCTAATGATAAAAGTAGCCACCAACCTACCACTTAAAAACAAAAATCCAACATCCTATTCAAAAAATAAAATCCTCAGCAGTGACGGAGGGTACAAGGGGCAGTACAAGGGGCAGCCTATGGGCGACCACATTTGGGCGGCAAGGGGCAGCAAGAAAATTTAAGGGGCAGCAAATCCGAATAAAAATAACGTGTAAAAACACGTAATTTTACGTTATTTTAAGGGGCAGCAAATGGGCGACCAAAAGGGGCAGCTCAGGGGCAGCTAATTCACAAAAAGCTCTACCAGCTATATATATATAGGAAGATATATATATATATATATATATATATATATATATATAGATATATATATATATATATATATATATATATATATATATATATATAGAACGCGCTCGAACGTACAACACACGACAAGAGCTATAGATAACTCGGAAATCGTTGAATTCACGCGATGCTATGCACTTAGGGTCGTGTATCCCCGCGCGGGCACACGCAAAGGCCTCTTCCCGAGGATAAACTGCGAGAAAGAGAGAAAGAAAGAACATACAGGCTCTTTTGGTTGCTCCACAAGGAGACCTACTATAGTGTTCATGATGGTGACTCCTGCTGGCTCTCTGCATGAGTCATCCATGTCACTGCTTGCTTACTTGCCATCCATGGAAACTTTCGATGAAACTCGATTTAATGGCCTTTATGCAACTTTGCTCCATCTGCTTTATGAATAAAAACATGCCGATTTACTTGAGCTAATTCGATGCTGAAAAATGCTTGATATTCCTATGATGATTTTGATGCTGTTCTTGTTTATTAATATTTTGTTTTTCTACAGGAGCTACAGCAAGGCTTCTTTGTGCTCCGCCTGTACCAATTTAATCATGTTTTAAATTTACTTTCTTGCCTAGGGTGAAGAACTGCTGTAGATGACATCAACATCTTGAGCTGCTGCTGTTACCGGTTTTCTTTTTTATTTGGACCAAATGATGGAGTGATTTATGTGGACATCGGCAACCCCTCAACTTTTTGCAAAAACTTTGTGGTGAGTAGTTTGCTGTAAGAACGTTAACTTTTTTTACTATACAAGTAACACCTATCCTGTAACTCTTCCCTTCCCTTTGACAGAAGCATGGCTTCTCTGTGCTCCTCCCGTACCAATTGAATCATTTTTTAAATTTACTTTCTTGCCTATGGTGAAGAGCTGCCGTAGATGACATCAACATCTTGAGCTGCTGCTGTTACCGGTTTTCTTTTATTTGGACCAAATAATGGAGTGTTTTATGTGGACATCAGCAACCCCTGAACTTTTTGGAAAAATTTTGTGGTGAGTAGTTTGCTGTAAGAAGGTTAACTTTTTTTTTTACTATACAAGTAACACCTATCCTGCAACTCTTCCCTTCCCTTTGACAGAGGCATGGCTTCTCCGTGCTCCGCCCTTACCAATTTAATCATGTTTTAATTTTACTTTATTGCCTAGGGGGAAGAGCTCCTGTAGACGACAACGGCGTCTTGAGCCTGATACCGTTTTATTTACTAGGACCAGATGGTGGAGGCATTCATTTTATGTGGACACCGGCAACCTTTGGAACCTTTTGGAAAAATTTTCCGGTGAGTAGTTTGCTGTAAGAAAGTTTACAGCTTTACTACAGCTGAAACCTATCCTAAAACTCTCTTCTTCCCCTTGGCAGAAGCGTGGCTTCTCTGTGTTCCTTCTGCTGCCAACTTGTTCCTGTTTTAATTATGTTTTATTGCCTAGAGCGAAGAGCTCGTGTAGACGACATCGCGACGTCTTGAGTTGCTGTTGTCGCAGTTTTGCTATATCATCAGCCATGTTCACTTGTTGCTGTATGGTAAGGAGTTACGATTATGTGAGGAGTAAGGCGCATTCGAGTAAGTAGTTAATCTGTCGCGGTTGTCAAACTTGTTTCGCCTGAATTTTGAAATTAACTCAGACTAGAGTAAATTGGCTAACCTGCATCTCTTATTTTCTTTGAAGAAGTTGTAGTTTCTATAGCATTTTTAGCTCGATTGTTGAAATATTTTTTCTTTTGGTGTTGTTTTTCCACTGGTTATTCCATTCATTGTGTATAGTGTTGTTCACTAATTGTCGGAAGTTTTTGGTGATCTTATGTTTACTATCGAAATGTGTTAGGTAATAGGTTGCATGCCAATTTTCCTTTTCCGGTTAATTCGGTGAGACTTCTTGTATCAAGGTGGAAGTCGCAGATTGAGAATTTACCCTTGGCTTCTATTAATATAACTTATATAATTAAACTTTGAGGGAGGGTCGGGTGGTCTCAGTTGGAAATGTAAATGCGTCTTTTCGACTTTTGAGTTGAAAAGAGGCTTTTCCCTTCTCGGCAAATATTTTAAACTTTAGACACACTATAGTATACATGCTGAGGGATTGTATATCAAGTTTGAGATCTAAATAATCAGCGAGTAGATCTGAAATTAGATGTACAATTTCTCAGCATGCATTGCATTGTGTGTCAACATTCTGTTAAACTCTAAGCGAGGGTCAGGAGGTCTTAGTTGGAAATGCACATGCGTCTTTTCGACTTTTGAGTCCAAAAGATGCGTTTTCATTCGCTACAAATATTTCAAATTATACACACACTATATTATACATGCTGAGGGATTGTATATCAAGTTTAAGATCTAAATAATCACCAAGTGTGCAGTTATTGCCTTTTCTGTGTGTTTTTCAGGAAATTTTCAAGAAAAATGTTGTTTCCCCAACACTGGCTGATGGAAAAAGTCTGAAATTAAATATACAATCCCTCAGCATGTATTCCATTGTGTGAGGAAAATTTGGTAAACTCTAAGTGACAGTCAGGTGGTCTTAGTTGAAAATGTACATTTGTCTTTTCGACTTGAGTCCAAAAGAGGCGTTTCCATTCTCTCAAAATATTTTAAACTTTACATACACCATGCAATACATGCTGAGGGACTGTTTATCGAGTTTCAGATCTAAATAATCAGAAAGGGTGGAGATATTGCAATTTTTTGTGCCCTTTTCAAGAAATTTTCAAGAAAAAAGTTATGTCCTCCATACTGGCTGATTGAGTAGATCTGAAATTAGATGTACAATTTCTCAGCATGCATTGCATTGTGTGTGAACATTCTGTTAAACTCTAAGCGGGGGTCAGGAGGTCTTAGTTGGAAATGCACATGCGTCTTTTCGACTTTTGAGTCCAAAAGAGGCGTTTCCACCCGCTAAAAATATTTCAAATTATACACACACTATGTTATACATGCTGAGGGATTGTATATCAAGTTTAAGATCTAAATAATCACCAAGTGTGCAGTTATTGCCTTTTTTGTGGGTTTTACAGGAAATTTTCAAGAAAAATGTTATTCCCCCAACACTGGCTGATAGAAAGAGTATGAAATTAAATATACAATTCCTCAGCATGTATTACATTGTGTAAGGAAATTTTGGTAAACTTTGAGGGAGGGTCAGGTGGTCTCAGTTGCAGTGCTATTCCGCGCGGACAGTGTGTCGATAGCGTAGATCCCTGTATATTTTTATTACCATAACCTAACTATAAATTACCATCTGAGCTACGCCAGACTCAGCAATTTACTCCGACGTCCTCTTAAATCGTTAATGGGCAGAAACTTTCTGCACAAAATGGCTTGACTTGCTATTTACAAAAAATGTCACGCACACAGATTTCGTTGAATTCCGGCAAAAGAATATTGTTAAAGCGTCTAGAAATTGTTAATTATGATAAAATTTATTGATTACGTCCATCTTGATTTGGGAATGGGTTGTTAGCCAAAAGAGCGGCTATAAAAAACACTTCACAGACTCTTTACAAAAAATGTCGCGCGCGCGGACTTCCGCCGAATATTAAGAAATTAAATGTTTTCAACTATTATAAATTGGTATTTACAATTTAGTTACAGGCGATATCGCTTACTAGGTTCTATTTAATGATAAAATCGTCCATCGGCAGAAACTTTCTGCAAAAAACCCTTCACAGGCTCTACAAAAAATGTCGCGTGCTCGTATTTTCGCCAAATATTGCGAAATTATATGGTTTCAACTATTATAAATTCGTAATTATTACTTAGTTAATTGCAAATTTGGTTATTAGTTTATATTATATCTTTATTTCGTCCATGGGCAGAAACTTTCTATACAAAAAGGCTTCACATGCTCTTTACAAAAAATGTCGCGCACATGGATTTCGGAGAAATCGGGTAGAAGAATATTGTTAAAACGTCTAATATTGGCTTATTCTATTGCAATTTATTGATTACGTCCATCTTGATTTGGAAATGGGTTGTTAGTCAAAAGTGCCGCTATCTAAACCCCCTCACAGGCTCTTTACAAATATGTCACGCGCATGTATTTTAACCAAGTATTGCGAAATCAAATGGTTTCAACTATTATAAATTGGTAATTATTAGTTAAATTCAAATTAAGTTATTCGTTTGTATATAATCTTTAAATCGTTCATCGACAGAAACTTTCTGCACAAAATGGCTTTACATGCTCTTTACAAAAAATGTCGCCCACATAGATTTCGTTGAAATCCGGCAAAAGAATATTGTTAAAGCGTCTAGAAATTGTTAATTATGATTAAATTTATTGATTACGTCCATGTTGATTAGGAAATGGGTTGGGAGGCAAAAGTGCCGCCATCAAAACCCCTTCACAGGCTCTTTACAAAAAATGTCGCGCGCTCGTATTTCCGCCAAATATTGCGAAACTACATGGTTTCAACTATTATAAATTTGTAATAATTAGTGAGTCAAATGCATATTTGGTTATTAGTTTATATTATATCTTTATATCGTCCATGGGCAGAAACTTTCTACACGAAAAGTCTTCACATGCTCTTTACAAAATATGTCGCGCACACGGATTTCGTTGAAATTATGATAAAATTCATTGATTACGCCCATCTTGATCTGGAAATGGGTTGGGAGCACAAAGTGCCGCCATCAAAAACGCTTCGCAGACTCTTTACATAAAATGTCGCGCGCTGGTATTCCCGCCAAATATAGCGAAATTACATGGTTTCAACTATTATAAATTTGTAATAATTAGTTAGTCAATTGCAAATTTTGTTATTAGTTTATATTATATCTTTATCTCGTCCATGGGCAGAAACTTTCTACACAAAAAGGCTTCACATGCTCTTTACAAAAAATGTCGCGCACACGGATTTCGTGGAAATGCGTCAGAAGAATATTCTTTAAACGTCTAGAAATTGTCTATTATGATAAAATTCATTAATTACGTCCATCTTGATTTGGGAATAGGTTGTTAGCCAAAAGTACGGCTATCAAAAACCCTTCACAGATTCTTTACAAAAAATGGCGCGCGCTCGGACTTCCGCGGAAATTAAGAAATTAAATGGTTTCTACTATTATAAATTGGTAATTACAATTTAGTTACATGTGAATTCGCTCACTAGGTTATATTTAATGTTAAAATCGTCCATCGGCAGAAACTTTCTGCACAAAAAGTCTTCACAGGCTCCTTACAAAATATGTCCTGTACATGGATTTCAAAGAAATTCATGAATTTTTTTACTTTCTTATATTTAGATTACTTTTAATATAGTTTCAGATTAAGTTTGTTAAGTACGGCTTTATGATCCGAGTATTGCGTGGTAATTTTCCCATTATTGTGCGAAAAGTTTTATTTCATATACACATTGGCATTCGCAAAATGTCACATTCCCGCAAGCTGATCGAGCGTGTCAAAAAGTAGCTGAGCGTGCGGGAATGTTTTCACGCTCGCACACTTGGATACTTTCTGCCTACTATTATTGAAATATTAATGAAATCAACAAAGTAATAATAAAATATTATTAATGCTAACTTTTTCATGTTATTCATGTACATATGCAATAAAATGTAGTAGTTATAGCTTTGCTTGATTTTATTTAATACTGCTGATTATTTATTTTTCAAATTACAATTTAAATAAGTTTTAATAACCTTGTACGATAAGGTAAAATAATGCATGATGTATATAGCTGTGGTGAATATTTAGGCTTATATGTGTATTATTTTGGTATACGTAATTAGGTAGTTAGAACTTGTGTTGTCCTTAATATCATTTAGTACTTCAAAGTACTAGGAAAACATTGAAAAAAATTTAAAAAAAAAAAAAAAAAAAAAAACGAAAAAGAAAACGAAAATTTAAAAGGAAAAGATAATGAAATGAATAAAGAAACGAAAAAGAAAAGAAAATTAAAAGAGGAGAGAAAATAAAATCGGAAAAAGAAACAAATAATGACATTATACTCGAGTGTTGATTATTGAAAATCACCTCAGAGCTAAATATAAACATCAATTTAACAAGAAAATAACATTGTAAATGCATCTAGATATTTCGATCCATATCATTGTTTTATGAACAAGTATAGTACATGACTACAACTTGGAATCTGAGTATCCTTTGACAAATTTGCATCTTCTATTTTTGTAATGAATGATATTACTAATAATAATAATTAGTAACATTTATCGTTCTATAATCAAATATTATTTTTATCATATTGCATGTTATCGTAAAATACTGCAGTAATCGATAATTTATTTATAAATTTGCAATCATAGATCGTTTTCATAATGTTACATGGTATTTATATAAGTATTTTTGATTTATCGATCTATAATGAAATACTATGTTTACGATATTGCATGTTATCGTAAAATACTGCCAAAATTGATAATTTCTTTATAAATTTGCAATCATAGATCGTTTTCATAATGTAGCATGGTATCTATATAAGTATTTTTTATTTATTGTTCTATAATCAAATATTATTTTCATGTTCTGGCATGTTACCGTAAAATACTGCAGTAATTGATAATTTCTTTATAAATTTGCAATCATAGATCGTTTTTATAATTTTGCATGGTATTTATATATGTATTTTTTATTTATCGATCTGCAATCAAATACTATGTTTGTGGTATTGCATGTTATCGTAAAATACTGCAGAAATTGATAATTTCTTTATCAATTTACAACCTCCGATCATTTTCATAATTTTGCATGGTAATTTATAAGAGTATTTTTCATTTATCGATCCACAATCAAATGAAATTGTTACAGCCCTTAATAATTTCTTTATCATTTATCATAAAAATAAAGTATAACGTCTTATTCTCGCAAAATTTACTTATAAGAATTGTTGTTTGAAAAAAATGTATAAACTTGATATGAATATTTTCATAATTTTTTATGAAAAAAAATTGTTGCTTATATTATGCACTCAGAGAACAACATCTTCTGTTTAAATTCGAAACTACAATATTGTAACTGTTACATATTATATTTTAATAAGGAAGAGTTTAAACGGAAAATCTCAGATTGTAACTATTACAATGTCTATATTTACAGCAATACATTGAAATTGTTTAAAAGAACTCGGTGACTTAACTATTACAATGCTTATATACCGAAATATTGAAATATACGCATGTTAATAGTTACGAATGTTACGAGGCCATATTATTAAAAAAATGCTCTCAGTGCACGCCATCTGTGAATGTTCTTGGAACTAAAAGTTCTACGCATAGATTAAGTATAGCTTCAGCGCCATCTACTGTTTAATATACAGTAGTTGGCACCCACCTACATTATCGACTGAACCCAACACAATTTTTGTTGAGTATCACATGGCCTTAATCACGATCTACTTATCAATTATACTTGTTCTGATATAACTCTGTAACAATAAAAAAGATTTCACAAAGTAAAAATACTTATATTATATTAATAACATATTTTTTTTTTATTTTATAATAAAAGTTTGCTACTTATCTGAAAAAATATATATATTTATATATACCAAGTCAATTTAAAATCGAATTTCAATGATTTAAAATGTCTTGAAAACTTATAACTTGTAAATGATGATTGTATATACGGACTAATGCGTATATTGAAAGTAATGTATGAAAATAACAAGGTTAGGTTGATACCATATACGGATTATCTCTCTCCCTCCCTCTCGCTCTTCCCTCTCCCACTCTCTCTCTCTCTCTCTCTCTCTCTCTCTCTCTCTCTCTCTCTCTCTCTCTCTCTCTCTCTCTCTCTCTCTCTCTCTCTCTCTCTCTCTCTCTCCCGCACTCTCGCGCTCTCTCTCTCTCATTTGCCAGTCGGAAAAAATGCTATACTATGTACCGGTCGGACAAAAATGTATAGTTTGTGCACACGGAAGAATATGGAGAAAAATTCGGAAAGGAAACATAAAACAGTACATAAAAATATTCAGGTCTCTAAATCTTTTGAACGAGACAATCTTTTTAAATGAAACCTTTCGATTTGAGTAGAGAAATGAAATGGCTTTCGATTAAGACTACATGTTAATATAGTTCAAACAAATCTAATACGTGTATAGGCGCATTGAATTTCTTGCACACCCATTTCAATGTATAAGTAGCACGGGTCGCTCCTTCAGGTTTCTTTTATACTTGCCTTCGGAGCTCTCCCGCGCTCCTTGATATAGGTATAAAAGGGCGTATTCATATATAGTAAATTGCTGTCACAAGACGATTCCACTGGATTTCGAATTCCACAATATGGTTTATTTTTTTATTTTTATAATAAATTTCGTATGTAAATTTAATTATTTTGTTATCCTTATACTAATATGGCTTAAATAATGTTTTTGATATTCTAAAACACATTTAAGTAATCGTTTTCTTATCAGAAGCGCAACAGCATAAAAAAGGTAAAATAAAAAAGAAAATCAAGAAAATCAATTTTTTCGTCATTCCCAAGCGGAAATCATTTTTTATAATAAAAGTTCAAAAAAGTTTATGACTGATATTAGCAGATTATAAAGTCAGGATTTTAGACTTTTACAAAAGTTTAAAACTGTTATAAATAGTTATAAATAGTTATTTACTTTTATAAGTTGTTTGGTTCGTTGTAAAAATTTCAATCTTTGATCAGTAAAAAAAGTTTGGAATATCCATATTAATAAAATTTCTTTCTTACAAAAAGTGAATAATTAATAAAGTTTTTGAAACTATTAATAACTATTATTATGAAATAAAAAAGTTTATAGCAGATAATAACTTTTTATCCTACCTTTATAAACAGTTATTAACAGTTATACACTTTTTTTAAAAATTATAAAAAATTATATATTCTTAGTAATCATTATTTACTAAATTTTATTTCCGCCTGGGTTTTAAAGATAGTAAGCTCCTTCAGCGATATCATCTCAAATTTTGTTAGTGTTTGATCCAAACTAGTTTGTTTAGGTTCAGGATAACATATATAATTCAAGAATTCAATAAAAAAATTTGATTTTAAAACATTTTTAGGTGTAAGATCGCCTTAAAACAATAATATAGGTAATGCTTTAAAACAAGGTTCAGAGTATATCCCTTAAATAAGATATTATTTTTATATTATTTTTATACTTTCAAGTACGCCCCTTTTGTTTTGACCATGCTTAATTATTTAATCTTGTAATATTGGATGCATACCACTACATTTAAACATTAACCCATTAAAGCCCAAATGTCCTAAATTTTCAACGAATTTTCATGCAGTTATTTTTCATATTATCTGCACCAAAAGAAATTTCCGACCTATCATGTCCGACGTAAAATTTTATGCTCTTTCAGAATATGGCCTCAGAATTTGTCTAAAATCACTGCTAAAAAAGTTATAAACAAATATTTACAAAAAAACGCGATTTTTTCAACTGAAAAAAATTTTTGATTCAAAATTTTTTTAAGAAATCGCTAAGATGCACATTTTTTGCAGCTAGAGAAGTGTCCTCGAGTCCTAAATTTTAAGACACATGGGGTACAAAATCGAAAATCCAACATGGCAGTTCTCAAAATGGCGTCCGAAGTGAACATTTTTTTGAAAATTTTCAGGATGCTATAACTTGAAAACCATGAGCTTCTCTGAAAAAATGCTAAGAATGAAAAGTTCTTAGAATTTGTCAAGAAATACGCTGGAATTTTTCAGATTTTTTTCATGAAATTTTGAAATTTTTTTTTTTGGATTTTTGAAAATTTCCAAAAATTCACAAAAATTCTAAAAAAATTCCAGTGTATTCTCTGATGAATTTTAAGCATTTTTTGTTCTTTCTAATTTTTTTCAAAAGTTGATAGTTTTCGAGAAAAAAAATCCTAAACATATTATATATATGTATATACATGCATATGTTAATCGGCATCTGCTGGCTCGCCGTCCATGAGCAGAACAGAAGAAGCTTACTCTATTAGTAAAAGTGAGTTACGCAGTAAGAATATGACCTGGAACATCACCCGATAATTCTGAGTACTCATGTAATATATTTTCATCCTGAAAATCTGTAATAGCAGCATGATCTGCGACACCTACTTCTTCAGATTCAATATCCGAATCTGACTCGCCGGAATAATCGGCAGTAGAAAGAATAATTATTCGAGAATTTTCATCTTCCTCAACACATACATTTGATCTTATTCGAGACGATTTCCTTCTTTTTGCCGTGCTCGACATATTTTGTACACGGTAATGTCCAAAAAATTATGATAAAAAGGAAAATCTCTTTCAACTCCTATGAGCAGCACTCTGTTCAAGAATACAAAATAAAATCGACTTGTGCGTACTCTTACTATTTTCGGAAATAATGAAATGAAAATTTTTTCAAGAATATAGAAAAAACGATAATGATTTCGAATTCTATTCTCTCAAAAAAAAATGTAGTAAAAATCACTATTTATCGGTTAACGGTCAAGTGACTTCAAAAGAATGGGTCTACTGTATTACACAGTGTACCTTTTAGTCAAACTCATATTCTTACTGCGTAACTCACTTTTACTTATAGAGTAAGCTTCTCTGTTCTGCTCATGGACGGCGACCCAGCGGAAGCCGATTAACATATGCATGTATATACATATATATAATATGTTTAGGATTTTTTTTCTCGAAAATTATCAACTTTTGGAAAAAATTAGAAAGAACAAAAAGTGCTTAAAATTCATCAGAGAATACACTGGAATTTTTTCAGAATTTTTTGTGAATTTTTGGAAATTTTCAAAAATCCAAAAAAAAAATTTTAAAATTTCATGAAAAAAATCTGGAAAAATTTCAGTGTATTTCTTGACGAATTCTAAGAACTTTTCATTCTTAGCATTTTTTCAGAAAAGCTCTTGGTTTTCAAGTTATAGTATCCTGAAATTTTTCAAAAAAATTTTCACTTCGGACGCCATTTTGAGAACCGCCATGTTGGATTTTCGATTTTGTACCTCATGTGTCTTAAAAATTTAGGACTCGAGGACACTTCTCTAGCTGCAAAAAAATGTGCATTTTAGCGATTTCTTAAAAAAATTTTGAATCAAAAATTTTTTTCAGTTGAAAAAATCGCGTTTTTTTGTAAATATTTATTTATAACTTTTTTAGCAGTGATTTTAGATAAATTCTGAAACCATATTCTGAAAGAGCATAAAATTTTACGTCGGACATGATAGGTCGGAAATTTCTTTTTGTGCAGATAATATGAAAAATAACTGCATGAAAATTCGTTGAAAATTTAGGACATTTGGGCTTTAATGGATTAAAATCGAATGAAAAATAAAAAGTTGGCAAATAGCGAAAGTAACTTTTTTGCTTCCTCCTAGAGGAAGCTCTGTAATAGCAAAATTTTAAGTTTCGTTAAATCGCTCTAGAAAGATGATTAGAGGTGTTAGAAGTTTGAATCACATGATTTCAGAAAATGTCTGTATGGATGTGGGTGTGCGTGTACGTGTTGTAATGGACGAGTTTTCGTCCATTTACTTAGAATAATTATTATAAATTGTAAGACAAAAATCAATCAACGCGGCAAATCTTTGTAAACCTTGGGCACGCACGCGAACAAGAAAAACACCGACTCCAAACGCCAAGTACGAAAGCCAGAGAACTAGAAGAGTACCAGGGATGAAATTATATCAATGAATTCGTCTTTTTACGAGGAATAAAATTATTCTATTTACAAGAGTAAATATTAAAAATTTACATCAACGCCGACGCAGTTTATAAAAATTAAACGCGCACTCAGAACGCCGAATTCGAGAGCACAGAGAAGAGGAGGCCGGAGGAAGGGAGGAGCAAGTAAAACGCCATATTCAATAGGCATGCTAGAATCGAGAGAGATAGCGAGAGAGGAAGCCACAGTATGAGAGAAGGAAAAGGGAGAGGCAGAGAACGAGAAAACGCGGCGCCTACGTGAGAGAGGTCTGGCGTTTGTCAAGACCAGCGCGGTTCCGATTTTCTCTTACCGAGGCGAAAAAGCTGACAGGTCGTAAAAAGCCGAAATTATGAGTCCAGCTAAGTGCAAGGTGACAGCCACACTTTTCGGCTGGTGGGAGCGATCGGCTACCTACCAAATGTATGAAAATAGATACATTGAAGGATGCTCAATCTGGGCCACTTGACCTTTGCGGGAAGCTTTTCTCGGGAACGGGCGGTGTCTCCAAAGGAAGTCAGGAGACATTTTTATGGCTTTGTTTTTAACTCGATCGACCAACCACGGAGTTGCCATATATGGAGTTATGCACGGCACAGGAGCTTTTAATAGACAATAGTCGAGAAGCTTCTGTGTACGTGAAAATCGGGTATAAAAAGGCCGAATAATGAAAGCACGGCGCGCAGTCCACCACAGTAATTTGACGAGGACGAATCTCTGCTCGAGGCCTCCAACGGAACATAGAAAAAGTATGACGAGCAACATTTAGAAGAAATCTGGAAGAGAGGAGACCGTGTCGGATTTCGTCGAAAGTCAAGAGGCTCTCGCTGCGCCCATCATCTGAGCCTTCACCACACTCATCTTATCCGATCTACGCAGTGGCAATCACCACATCTGCTACCAGAGAAGAGAACTTAAAGGGATCGATCTTCTCGCACTGAAGGAGGGACTGAACCACCGACCTCGTTCAACAAGCGGGGTGCAAAGCCCAAAGGTACTAAAATCGAAAAATGTATTCAAATTTGTATTTTGTCGCGGATTGAATAAAAAGTAAATTCATTATTTTATTAAGAAACCTTGTAAATTTCTGTTTATTCCGGGATTCCGCATCCTGGTTACGCATAGCGCTTTCGGGCGTTGGCGAAAAGTAAGGGATCCGAGTACGCATGGGCTTGCCCAGTGCCTACTCTTATAATTTGATTATAAGGTGAGTAATCTCGACATAACAGTGTGCGTGCGCGTGCGTGTGTGTGTGTGTGTGTGTGTGTGTGTGTGTGTGTGTGTGTGTGTGTACACCGCTTTATCTCCGGATCTACGCGGTCGATTTTAACCGGACAGGGCTCATTGTTTTTGTTTTTTTATTACGAATTCGGGAAGAAAATAATTTTTTATGATTCACTGATTCGTTTTTGTTTTATATCGAATTATTTATTTTCAAAAAATTTATTTTTGAATTCTTTTAATGATCGGATTCAGAAAGTATTTGGCTTTCATATCCGTGTATACTTACATCATTATATTTTAATAATTTATGACATAAAAATTAAATAGTGAACCCATTTTAAAATCACGATAACCCCCTTAAGGTGTCTCCGACGAATTAGCGAAGTTGATGAATAAGAAAAAAGAAAAATACCTACTGAAATTACGTATTCTAACTTTTTTTTTGTATTTTTCTCAAGTAGGATCTTCAGGTGAACTACCGAGAAAATAATTTGTGAAAATTCAATTTTTAACGTACGTTATTATGGAGAGAAAAGCATTTTTCCTCGTCAATTAATGAAAATCAATAATGTTTTCATAAAACCACTTACAGAGTATAGCATTTGAGTTACAAAATCTTTTTCTGTAAAGAAAATATCAAATCACCAGCAAAGTTTAAATTTAATTTCATAAAAACCGAAAATCATACTTTTTACACGCATATATGTCGCATGCATAGCGGTTATTTTTATGTATCATAACATATAGTAGATCCATACATATAGTACATGATATTGTACTACAACAAATAATAATATACTAGTCATTTGACAAAAAAAATATTAGCGCCCCCCCGGGGCCCCTCATAGATACGGCCCAGCACGACGGATCGATGACTCGCGCACTTCGCCATACCGGTATAGCGTAATTCGTTTGAGACTGTAGCAGTATGGTACAGTCGGCTTCGATTGGACTTGTGCAAGAGAGGTATATGTATATACCTGATAACACTGGCCCATACGTGAATCGGAGACTCACTACCACTCCATACCAGTATAGTGCGTACTTTTCGAAGAGTGTCCGAGCATGCTATATAGTGGCCGACAACTGAGCGAGCTCAGCCCTGTCGCAGCAGCCGAAAGCTTGCAAAAGCTTACCTTGCGGAGAGATTGGTGACGTCACGATTTTTATCTCACCAAGTATATTTCGGCTGTAGCATGCTGAACTATCACATCTCTTCTTTGTTCCGATATTCGCATAGAAGCCTTATCGCTATTAATTCTAAGAACTCCAGAGTATTTCTATTGTGTTCTCCTTATCCACGCCCTTTCGTCTCAGTTACAAAATTAAAAAATTTTTAAATTATTAATAAAAATTTACAACTTCATTGGACTCGTAAGAGGTTCTCGCAAGAGAATCAAAAGTCGATTATTTTTTCGATATACTTAACGCGAGCTACAGAGTGTAAGAATAAAAAATTCGATTATTGTTCCGATATCTTTAACTATTTGCGAGATATGAGCGAATAGAAAAAATCAGTTTCTACAAAAGTTAAATTAAACATTACTGAAGAATCAATATTTGAATTGATAAGCACATATTCACGCAGCATACATACTCATCAGCCATGCATTCTCTGAGTATATTTGTTCTCGTGGAAAAAACCCCAATGACCGTCAAACTTTCTCACCAACGACCCCCGGCGGCGCGGGTGCGGCTTGCATCAGATGATACCGCCGCGCGGGTATAAGCTTATACACCGCGTTTGTGCGCGCTATTAGCTTGTAACGCGTGCTATTAGCTGATAGGTGCGCGGTGCTCATCAGCTGATTTTCCGCGCACAGAGCGCATGTGTAAGCTTATACACCATGCGTTATAAGCGACCACTTCGTGCACGCGTGTATTGTAGAACATTCGTCATCAAATGCTTTTTGACGAATCTTTAAGTAAGACATAGGGTATACCGAGACGGTATCAAATTGCAACCGTTTCCTGTCAACTGCACTTTTCGTGCAGGGACATGCATGCAGCGCATCGGCCGATATTCGCTACCACCTTATCGCAGCGATTCTCGGAACTCCGATTATTTTAATCGCAGTCGCCTCACGAGCAGCTCCCATCCCCCTGCCGAATATTTGATGATGACATGTGCTCTTCTGCGACCGTGCAGGAGGTGTCAAATTATGAATAAACAATTTTTACCCCCAGAACTCCGATTGACGTCATTAAATATTACACCGTCATTAAATTTTTTTTTCCAAAACGCGTGTACGCGTGGATTGGAGCTGCGGTGGGCATCGCGGAGCCTACATGGCCCCGGACCGAGCAGTGTGCATCGTGGAGCATACTGTGTGAAATCAGATGTCATCGAGCAAGTGTAGCGGTAGAATGACTCATTACTATAGAAGATTTTGGGCCTCTCCTTATCACTGCGATTCTTGGAACTGGAGAGTATTTCTTACAGAATTAAAAATGGTTAAATTATTAATAAAAGTTTTATTCGACAATACTAATGAATTGACAGCCCCTATAATCGTTTCTCGTCAGAGAATCAAAATTCGCTTATTGTTTCGATATCTCAAGCCGTTCCCGAGATATAGAATTTATTTGATTTGAGCATGAGTTTATTGCTGAGATTCCGCATATAATTTTGAGACATATGAATGAAATTTAATATTTTGTAGGCGTACTTTCTTATAAGCTACTTAATACTTTAATTTACATATGAGATATGAGGAAAGAAAAATAAAAACAGTAATATTTAGTATAAAAAACGTTTATTAGACACAATTTTTACATGTATTTGCGTTATAATTTTACATTCATTGAACTGCAGCCCATTATTAAACATAATTTTACAAGGAAGTTTTTCATATTATATTAGCATTAAGCGTACATTAAATACAGTCTCTTCTTAAAGGTGGTACTACACTCTCTGTAGGATTGTGCTCTCGGCAACGTAGACATTTGAGAATTTCTTGATCGCTTTTTAAATCATCAGACAGTTTATCCCACTCCTGCTCGATACTGTTTGCTCGAAATGTTGTGAAAAATTCCTTAGGTAGCTGAGCAACATCTGTAGAACTCATAAAGGATAAATGTTCTGTGCGAAAAAATATCTTGAGAGATCTCTCTAGTGATGGAGTATTATCATGACAAAATTTTCTTAGCAACAGTACATTTCGATGTCCACAATTTGTTTTGTAAGCAAGTCTATGATGTGGATATAGCTGCTCCAACACATCAAACTTCAGTCTCTGCAGTGATGGCAAGCGCATATCGCTCATATCATATACGTTAAGATTGTATGTTCAAGCCACTGCTTTGTCTCAAGGCCCTTCACATAGACGACACTTGCATCATGTAGACTGTTCCGTAACACATTTTCCAACTCTTCATAGGGCAGCTCATCTGAACTGCAAGATAAGCCATGATAATTACGTTTCAACCAGCAATTTTGGCTTTATACTTCGCTGGAAGTCTACACCATGGTGTGTGTGGCTTGAACGTAAACACCGCTGGTTTCACGTTTCCACTCAGAGGAACAATGGCAAATTCTTTGACAACAAATTCGATGATGAGTTGCTTAAACCCTTGCACATCCACCACGTACTCCATGTTGATTGACTGTCCAGATGGCTTTGCAGGGTCTTTTATACCTTCATCTCCTCCTTAGACTAATTTCTTAATATCCCCACTTATGGGATTATATTCGATAATACGGTCGTATAATATCAAACAGTAGGCCTGATGTCTGTGCTGGAAAATTTTCTTGAGCCTCGAATTCAAGACGAACGTCAACTGGAGCCTGCTTCAATGACTCATTTTGCTTTGAACAATCGATGACAATTAGAGGAGAATGCTCTATATACTCTCCTTTCTTGACCATAGGTTCTGCCTCTTTTCCATAATACATATTTTGAAAGCTCACATACATATCATATAATAAAGCGTATTGATTTTGATCAATGTTAAGATTGAGATTTCCATAAGAATAGTATTGTGAATTGAGAAATAGTCTCACAATACTTATATTGCAATGATCAAAGCGGCTAGCGTTAGATCCACTTTGTTCTTTACGATTACTCTGAAAGCCTAGAATGACGAATCGGGGTTTTTCCATCTGATTCGATGTCTTTACTGTCCAAACATGCTTCGATGTGGTTGGAAGTAATGGATACTCGTATAGCTCCCAACTACGGAAACTCATAGCAATCGATTTTTCCTTCTGTAGGTAATGAAGGAAACGTATTTTATGCTTGTCGGATAATACCACATATGGCATTAACCATTCAATTTTAATTAGATTAATTTTAAACTCTTCTGCTTGCCTTTGCACAATAGCATTTACATCATTCTTTGATCTTGTGAGAACAAGCTCATGCTTGCAATATACTATGATTTTACGATAGTCTTCCGCAAAGCTGAGAATCATACTTAGTGGTATGGACACATCGAAGTAGCCAGCATTATCAGTTATTTTCTGAGTTTCTCCAATATCAATCCAGCCTGCGTTTTCCAAGTTTTGTGTAGGATTGAACAACACCAAACCTTTCATTAGACTTGTCAAGCCAACGTTTTTACATTTATCAATCTCTACAGCAATAATTTGGTATCGAATTTCTTCGAAAAGATGATAGAGGGCGTTTTTTACAAGCTTAATGTTGACAGCAGCTGTATCATCTGCCTTAGTTAATCGATCATGAATATGTAATGAACTACGTGAAGGTAGTAGACAGAGATCTTGATGTTGTATGACGATACGAATTTCGTCGCTGTTATTGAAAGCGGATGAAGTGTAAGGCTGATGTGCATGCACTTCATAATGAGCGACAGATTCGTCGAATTCCACGGGTGATTGTACGTTCAATATATCTTCCATCTTTGAAACAGCAGAAAAACAGACAACTTATTTTCTTCCAACGTTTCTTTTGACCTGGAGGCCTAGGCTTCTTAGGAAGCGAATGTTCTGTGGTGTTAGCTCTTTCACTGCTCGTTGATGACTGATCTTCTGGAGACATGGTTTGTTCATAATATAGCTTTTGTGGTTATATACAATTCCCATAATTATGATGCTGTTTTGATGTGTAGTCTAATTGTTATAATTTCTCCACGAAAATTCACAAAGTTTCTGTCTTGATCGACAATTCGCAACTGTATATTATCGATAGTATGAACTGTAATTGGTAAATAAATAACTTGTGTTGGAATTTGAATGATCTTATAGCCTGGAGGAAGAGCTGGAAAAAATTCGTGTATTGTATGTACTTTCCGTTCATTTATACAACCTGTTCTCGAAATGTAGGTCTTACTCAACAGAACCTGGTAGAACACAAAATTTTAAGACGAAAGTCACGTTACCGTTTTTTGCAAATTTTGCGTATTAAAGAAGTTGTGGAGACTTAAAAAATAAGCACATCAGCCAACCAGCTCTGAGGCGGCCGCGGCTTGCGGAGAAGTGGGCGGAGGTCGCGCGATACGGTAGGCAGAAGTGGAAGAGACGCGTCATTAGCGCTTCATCCGCTAGAGAGGGATCGCTGGCATCTCCCGATCAATATCCTGCTCTCCTGATCATACACGGTCGATATCCTTCTCAACTTCCCCCACTTTCCCAGCAAGGAAAGCTAGCTGGTATCTCCCGATCGATCTTCTTCTCTCCTGTTCCTACCAGCTCGATATCCTTCTCTCCTGATCCTACTAGCTTCTTCATGCACGCTCTCCCTCCCTATCTCTCGTATACTTTCTCAGTCGCACTCGTACTTTCTCGGTCAGTCTCGTTCTCTCACGCTCTCTCTCGTACTTCCTCAGTCGCTCTCGTCCTTTCTCACTCTCCATCATATTTTCTCTCTACCATTCGATTTCTTCGCTTTCTCCCTCCCTTCAGTTTCTTTATCCTACTCCTCACTCTCTCTCATTCATTGTCACTCTTTGTCGTTCTTTTACGGTCACATACGCACATACATACACACGTACATGCTGGCACACGCACACGTACACCCACGCTCGCATGCACACACACACGGACATCCACACTCGCACGCACATGAACACACACACCTTCGCTATAACACACACGCACACCCACGCTCACACGCATATGCACACGCTCACACAGACTCGCACGCATATGCAGACGCTCACACATGCACGCTCGCACGCACACACCCACACATGCACACACGCATACTTACGCACACACACCCACGCTTGCACACACAGCCACGCTTGCACACACATACGTATACGTACGCATACACCCACGCTCGCACGAACATGCCACGTACGCACACACACCCACGCTCGCACGCATACGCACATGCACCCATACCCACGCTCGCACGCACACGCACACACACGCAAACACACACCTACGCTATAACACACACGCACACCCACGCTCGCACGCACATGCACACACGCGCACACATGCATACGTACACATACACACCCATGCATATATGCACACACCCACGTCCACACGCATACGCACACGCATACACACACACGCTCACACGTTTTTTCCATGTTCTTTATTCACATGGTAAATGGGTATTCGATAAAAAGAAATAAAACACCTTTAATTTGCATAGGTATTTTTCGAATAAAATTATATTATTTAAACGTTTCTTTAAGAAATAAAAATCAGATTATTATTTAACTCAATAGATGTAAATAAATAATAACTTAATTAATTAATTAATAAATGAAGCTAATGGCTATTACGGGTAATCGATAAAGGATAAGGAAGGTGTCTAACTTATCAATCATCGATTTTATTCTTTTTACATGTGTATACTTACACATCTCTAATTATTCTAAGCTATTAGAGTAAAACAGTCAAGGATATTAATGCACAATTATTTTAATAATTTTAAAGTGCAGTCAAGAATTTTTAAAGGATGAGGAAAGGAAAGGTAAACGTATAGGATGAAAAAATGAGAACGAAAAAAATAACGGCCCAGGTCGGGATCGAACCGACAACCTTCTGCATACCGGGCAGCTACGCTACCATTTGCGGTTTTGGGGAAATAAAAAATTGAGAACGATTAAGAACCGGTTAGGGTCCTGATAGAATCATCATCCCAGTGGCACGTTCCCAGTAGAAGAGGTAGATGCGCGTCCAGCAGCGGCCGGCGAATTCCTTGACAAATAAATATTCTCGTAAAAACACCACGAAGGATGCAAGTTTACTAAAGATGAGCTGAACGCGCGGGCGTACCCCCGTATCTGACTTGCCATTAAAGTAAAATCTTAAAGCGAAGTATTCGGGGGACGCAAGTTTTCCGTAGTAGAGGTAAACGAGCTCGTAAGGTAGATAGCGGCTTGATAATAAAAAAATCTAAAACACATATACCCGGGGGACGCCAGTTCCCAGAAGTAGAGGTAAATGCGCACGTAAGACAGAAAGCAAGTTGGCAATAAAAAAATCTAAAACTCAAATATCTGGAGGACGCGAGCTTCCCATAGATGAGGTAGACGCGCGCGTATGGTAGAAAGCAAGTTGATAATGGAAAGAATCTAAAACTTAAATACCCTGGGGACGCCAGTTTCTAGAAGAAGAGGTAGATGCTTGAGTAAGATTGAAAGCCAGTTGATAATAGAAAGAATCTAAAACCCAAATACCTGGGGAACGACAGTTCCCAGCAGAAGAGGTAGATGCGCGCGTAAGACAGAAAGCGAGTTGATAATAGAAAAAATCTAAAACCCAAATATCCGGGGGACGTGAGTTTCTCGTAGAAGATATATATTGGCGAGCGTAATACAGAAAGTGGCTTATTAATACAAAAATCTCAAACACAAATACTGGAACTGGCTCCCCCGGTATATGTGTTTCAGATTATCATATTATCAAGTCGCTTTCTTTTGTATGCTCACGCGTCAATCCCTTTCTACGGGGAACTCGCGTCCCCCGGGTACTTGGCTTTAAAATTTTACTTTTTTGGCAAATCGGATTCTGTCGTACTCCCGCGCGTTCAGCTCTTCTTCAGTAAACTTACTTCCTCAGGGTATTTGTGTTTGTGATTTTTGTATTATCAACTCGCTTTCTGTCTTACGCGCGCATCTACCTCTTCTGCTGGGAACTGTCGCCCCCCGGTATTTGGGTTTTAGATTCTTTCTATTATCAACTTGTTTTCAATCTTAGGCACGCATCTACCTCTTCTTCTGGAAACTGGCGTCCCCCGGGTATTTAGATTTTAGAATCTTTCCATTATCAACTTGCTTTGTGCCATACGCGCGCGTCTACCTCATCTATGGGAAGCTCGCGTCCGCCGGGTATTTGAGTTTTAGATTTTTTTCTATTACCAACTTGCTTTCTGTCTTACGCGCGCATCTACCTCTACTTCTGGGAACTGGCGTCCCCCAGGTCCCTCTGATAATTTGTTTTAAGATTTTACTTTAATGGCACGTCAGCTGCGGGGATACGCATGCGCATTCAGCTCTTCTTCAGTAAACTTGCGTCCTCCGTGGGGCTTTTAGGAGAATATTTATTTCTGAAGGAACTCGCCGACCGCTGCTGGATGCGCATCTATCTTTTCTACTCGGAACTTGCATCTCCCGGGTATTCGGCGTTCAGATCTTTCATTATTATGTCGCTTTCTCTCTTGCGCTCATCAAAATACCTCTTCTATGGGAAACTCGCGACCCCCGGGTACATGACTATAAATTTTTACCCGGAGACGCAAGTTCCACGTCAGAAGATGTTGACGCGCGAGCGTACGAAAGACAGCGACTTTATAATAAAATAATATCAAACCTTAACACCTGAGTAACTCATGTTCCTAGTAGAAGGTATGTTAGGGATGCTCAGTTCTTTCAAGTTGATTTTAACGTACTAAATTTCACTTTAATAGATTAAATAATATAGTTCAATAAAAATGTATGTATTAAATGATTAAGTTATTAATTATTTTCATCTATTGTGTTAAGGGGGCTAGACACCTTTTTTCTCTGAAATAAAAAGTCACATTTTAATACATAAATGTAAACTAATTATTTCATACTTTTTACATATAAAAGTGGGTATATTTACCATATCTTAAAACTTTCTCCGATGGGCCTTTTATATGGTCCAGAACCATAGTCATCGATGAAACAAGTTTTTTCACTATCCGTAAGCTTTGAAATTTTCCTGTGGATGGATTGACTCCAGATTTGAACTAAATTACTTCTGAATAGTATAATTCTCATATGAGTGTAGGGATTTAGGATTAAATGTCGGAAAAAATTTTTACATCAGAAAAATTATGAAAAAATATAAAAAATTTAAAAAAATTAAAAAAAAAACTCTTGAAAAACAACACAATTTTTTTTTTCTCATTAGATCAAAAATCCCTACACTCATATGAGAATTATACTATTCAGGAGTAATTTAGTTCAAATCTGAAGTCAATCCATCCACAGGAAAATTTCAAAGCTTACGGATAGTGAAAAAACTTGTTTCATCGATGACTATGGTTCTGGACCATATAAAAGGCCCATCGGAGAAAGTTTTAAGGTAAGGTAAATATACCCACTTTTATATGTAAAAAGTATGAAATAATTAGTTTACATTTATGTATTAAAATGTGACTTCTTATTTCAGAGAAAAAAGGTATCTAGCCCCCTTAAATAATAATCTAATTTTTATTTGTGAAATAAACGCTTAAATAATATAATTTTATTCGAAAAATACATATGCAAATTAAAGGTGATTTATTTCTTTTTATCGAATATCCATTTACCATGTGGTTTACTTTAACCTATTGTTTTGTTTACGCAGAATAAAGAACGTGGAAAAAACGTGCGAGCGTGTGTGTGTGCGTGTGCGTCTGCGTGCGAGTGTGGGTGTGTGCGTACGCATGCGTGTGTATGCGTACGTATGCGTGTGTGCGCGTGTGTGCATATGCGTGCGAGTGTGGGTATGCGTGTATGTTATAGCGTTGGTGTGAGTGTGCGTGTGCGTGCGCAAGCATGTGTGTGTGCGTGTGCGTGTGCGTGCGCAAGCATGTGTGTGTGCGTGTGCGTGCGAGCGTGGGTGTCTGTGCGTACTTATGCGTACAAACACGCATACGTGCATACGCACACATGCATACGTACGCATAGGTGTGTGCGTGCGTGTGCGAGCGTGTGTGCGTGTGCGAGCGTAGGTGTGTGTGCGTGTGCGTATGCGTGTGAGCGTGGGTGTGTGTGCGTACGTGGCATGTGTGTGCGAGCGTGGGTCTGCGTGTCGGTTATATCGTAGGTGTGTATGCGTGTGCGTGCGCGAGCGTGTGTGTGCGAGTGCGTGCGAGCGTGGGTGTGTGCGTACGTATGCGTGAGCCTGGGTGTGAGCGTGGGTGTATGTGCGTACGTATGCGTGTGTGCATGTGTGGGTGTGTGCGTGCGAGCGTGTGTGTGAGCGTGTGCATATGCGTGCGAGTCTGCGTATGCGTGTGAGCGTGGGTGTGCGTGTGTGTTATAGCGAAGGTGTGTGTGTTCATGTGCGTGCGAGTGTGGGTGTCCGTGTGTGTGCGTGCGAGCGTGGGTGTACGTGTGCGTGTGCTAGCGTGTGCGTGTGTATGTACGTGTGTGACCGTAAAAGAACGACAAAGTGTGACAACGAATGAGAGAGAGTGAGAAGTAGGATAAAGAGACAGAAGGGAGGGAGAAAGCGAAGAAATCGAATGGTAGCGAGAAAGTATGATGGAGAGCGAGAAAAGACGAGAGTGACCGAGAAAGTACGAGAGAGAGAGCGTGAAAGAACGAGATCTACCGAGAAAGTACGAGTGCGGCTGAGAAAGTATACGAGAGAGGGGGAGAGAGAGAGAGGGGTCAAGAGAGCGTGCATGAAAGAGCTAGTAGGATTAGGAGAGAAGGATATCGAGCTGGTAGGAACAGGAGAGAAGAAGATCGATCGGGAGATACCAGTTAGCCTTCCTTGCTGAGAAAGTGAGGGAAGTTGAGAAGGATATCGACCGTGTATGATCAGGAGAGCAGGAGATTGATCGGGAGATGCTAGCGATCCCCCTCTAGCGGATGAAGCGCCAATGACGCTCCTCTCCCACTTCTGCCTACAGTATCGCGCGAGCTCTGCCCACTTCTCCGCAAGCCGCAGCCGCCTTAGAGCTGATTGGCTGATTTGTTTATTTTTTAAGTATCCACAACTTCTTTAATACGGAAAATTTGAAAAAAAATGGTAACGTGACTTTCGTCTTAAAATTTTGTGTTCTACCAGGTTCTGTTGAGTAATACATACATTTCGAGAATAGGTTGTACAGGCTCCAGCTATGTTACACTCAACTCGCAAAGCATTAACCTTGAGAATAGCTACAGGTAAATCTGATTCGTGAGTAATATTTGCTGAAAGAGTACGTTGTGTAAAACCTAATAATCTTGCAATAGAACCTTCAGGTTGAAAATCTATCGTATGACTGCCCTTTATAGTACTACGAAGAGTATTATTATTAGGTTTAAGGCGGAGTATTGTGCCTTTAGATGTAAGTATTTCCTGTAGATGGCGCTCAATATCTTCAATCTCCCAGCTACCTGTTGATAATGTCACTATCTCTTCTCCGACGTAAAACTTGTTATTTCCGATATCAATATTGGGTATTGAATTGAAGGGTAAAAGTTCAACCAATCCTAGAACGTATCTTTTATTTGGCAAGAGTTCAATTGGTGGAAAGTATTGAGCTTCTAGTATAGATGACGTTCCAGATAAACTTAGCATCAATGATTCACCCATGATTGCATAATTAATACTGACTGCGTATAAAATTAACATCGTTTGATATAGCCTGACTCAGAAACTTTAAACAGAGATGTCCACAATTGTATGAGTTATAATCTTGATATCTATCATGATTATACTTTACGGTGCTAATGCCAAGGTAATCCAGAAATTCTATAGGTGGCTGAAGGTCTCCAAAACTATCAAAGTACACAACGTCATTACCTCGTTTTCGGTAGGCTACCCAATGTGTGCCAAGTTCTCTTTCATCATCGAGATTAACGATTGCTGATTCGCGGTAATGTGGACCTTTTGCTGGTAATGTATTTCATATGAATACACCTCGAAAGTATTGAATTTGCATAATACGAGCATACTTTAGCAAGTCAGCGTCAGTCAGTGCTCTATGAGCTAATTTTACATCGAAGTTTTTTTTTGTCACGTCCGCTGTAGGGTTTAAGATGGATACCATAACCTGTTTTGTGTGGTTTAAGGTAGAGACCTTTACCAAGAGCAATAGCTTCCATCGCACTGTTATGTCCTTGACTTTCTTCAAGTTGCCGTTTAGCAGCTTTTGCATCATTTACTGCTTTAGCTATGCCAGCAGCGCCACCAGCCAGTGCATCAGTTGCACTTAGACCCGCAAATAATGGAATCAGAAAAGGTAGGAATCCACCGATTTTTCGTGGAACTGGTAGTACACGAGGAATGTGAACTTTGGCTTTACCACCAGTCTTCTTTACAGCACCTTGAGCACTTTTCAATGCAGCTTGAATTACCTTGTGTGAATCACCACTATGGGAAATCGGTTTTGAGGCTGCTTTAACTACTTTAGCCAGTGTAGTGGTTGGCCTTGTTTCAGCCCCATACCGAACTTTGATTTTAATTTCATAGCATTTTTTATAGTATAAGCTGCTGCTTTTGCACCAATACTTGTCTTTAGCGAAAACACGTTTCCAGGCTTTATCTGCTAACACTCTATCAGCAGCGTTTCTAGCCTCAACGCTCTCTCGATTCTGTGAGTAGGTAATGTCGTGTTCTTTACAAGCTTGGTCTAAAGGATTAATTCCAGTGTCACTTCGAGCAAGACACTTTGCAAGTTTAGTCCCAGGTTCGCAGTATTGATAGCCAGGCAGATGTAATTCAAATGGAAGTTTATTAATGACTGTATTGACTAAGCCTCGACCTTTTCGCGTATTACGTTTACGCTGCTTATGCTCAATCATGATGTTAACACCTCGGAGGATAAATACATGCTAACTGGAAATGTATATAAGTATGATGTATATATACGTTCGAGGATAGTTTTCTTTGAGACGTCAAACATTGAACATGAAGTTCAAGGAGCAATACGTTAAACTACCTATTGTGAATTTTGATAAATTAATGACGCAACAGAAATCAAAAAGATGTCATGGTAAACTGCTTCCCAATAATATTAGAGCTATATTTTGTGGTCCATCAAACTGTGGCAAAACAAACGCTCTACTCTCACTCATTACTCATCCTAGAGGATTAAAATTTGAAAATGTATATGTTTACTCAAAATCACTGGAACAGCGTAAATACAAATTTCTCAAGCTTCTCTTGAAGCCTATAAATGGAATTAAGTATTTGCCATTCAAGGATCATGATGAAGTTATATCAATAGAAGATGTACTTCCAAATTCAATTATCATATTTGATGATGTAGCATGTGAAAAACAAGAAAACGTTAAAAATTTCTTTTGTATGGGAAGACACAAAAATGTGGACTGCTTCTATGTATGTCAATCTTATGCTCACATTCCAAAGTATCTAATACGAGATAATCTTAATTTATTAGTATTATTTCGACAAGATGATATGAATTTAAAGCATGTATATAATGATCATGTAAACACAGATATATCTTATGCTCAATTTAGAGATTTGTGTCCAAGTTGCTGGAATAATGATAAGTATGGATTCCTTGTTATCGACAAAGAGAGGGCACTTGGTAGTGGTTGATATAGAAAGGGGTTCGATTAATTTCTTATAAATATACCTGCCCCAAAGCAAAACCGATTAGTATGATTTGAATTATTCATCAGACAATATGACACACCTCAAGCAAGAGGATTACGTTCTCAATCAAATTGTAAAATCGAGAGAAGCAATTAAGCGAAAGTACAAGCAGTTGAGGTAAGATAAAACAGATGTAGACAAGGTGTTGGGGGAAACATTTAAGCCTATTGTAAGTCCACTTGAAAAACTCGTTGATGCTGCACAAACAAAGAAAAAGAAAGTAATTAAAAAAAAAGACCGAAGAGGAGCAAGAGCCAAGTAATGTTCAAGAACTTAGCTCAGATAATGAAGATGAAGAGGAATCACAAAGTGACTTGATGAAACTGTAAAGATTAAAAGAGTAGACGCATCATTTGAAACAGCTGAAAGCGGATAGGATGATGATGACGAAGAAACAGAATTTGTTAAATAAACTTACCTACAGACCCTAGAAGAACGTCCCAACTCATTCGATAATATCTATGGTGTACGAATAGAAGATAATGTAATGAAAATTGGTGACTCACCTATAGATTTTACAAAAACTTATGTGAAAGTTCAAAATGTAAATTATCCAAAAACAGTAGGTTTACTTCGATTGCTCTTTCAGAAGCAAGCTGACTTGATGCACATAAGCTCCAATGATATTGAAAATTATCAAAAAATCGTAGAAGTGACGAATGCTTTCAGAAGAAATTATAGTGAAACTCAACCTCTGCGTAAGATCAACAGTAACACATATAAAGACTTCATAGGTCCCTATTTCGATAAATCAATAAACAGAAATGTTAGTGGCTCAGGCCTCTTATCTAAATATAAGATTGCAAGAAAAGATATGCGTATGGACTATGTATACTGGGATAATCCTAACGAATTAGTTGAACGTCTTTGCTTACTCTTGGCTGAACTGGAAGCCGGCAATCAGAGCCACACAAATGAGGTTCATTCAATCACTGAAGAACTCAAAGGAGCAGGTTACAAACATTAAGATGTTTTCGAAGAGAGTTTACTTCGATGCTAAGCCAGTTATTCATGTGATGCATGTGTGGCCCTATGCCAGTCGAGCTGCACGTCACGGAGAATGGGAACCGATAGCACGTAATCGAGAGCGTTTTCGGATGCGAATTCAGAGACTATCTGAAATTATTACGCCTGTGCTCGTACATAGATATAATACATATTTGAGTATAAATTGATTGAGTTGGATGGTATTGCAGTCGGACGTAATCTTGAGCGTGCTGAAGGTAGTCGTGGTCCTCCGGGTGTTGGCTTCAAAGTAACTTCTAACGGACAATACGACATTGACGGCAAGAGGTTATGTAACATTGCTGAGCCTACCCAATCAGGTGATGCTGTTAATTTGGATACTGTATAGCGCATAGTTAAAATGGAAATCAGAAGCTTGTATGAAGTAACTGCTAAATTAAGAGCAGATTTGGACAATTTAGATGTTATTATTGAGGCTCACAGAGATGAAATGGATGCAAAATTTTCAAAAATACAGTCTGTAATTGAGGGCTTAGAAGATGCAGCAAGTAGTTGAAGAGTTTCATGGCACAAGATCTTATATAAAGATCTTGAATTATAAATTTTATCACAGTATCGTTCAACCACTCGTCGAGAATGGATAAATCAAACAGTACTGCGAACAGCAATATACCATATACAAAACTTTCTAACAATAGTCAAATAGATAAAAAAAAAGAAGGAATCACAGTGGAATAATTTTATGAATAAATTTTCTTCTAATACTTTTTACTTACCTGAATGACAAAATTACAAGAGATTTCAATAATTCAGAATGAAGGTCATGCAGCAGCAAGTCGTTAAGGAGTTTCAAACACCTGCACGTCGAAATTACCAACGACGCAAGTTTATTGAACGTGGCTTGGATGAAACATGGCAAGCTGATCTAGTGGAGATGCAGCCTTATGTTCGAGAAAACAATGGCTATAGATATATGCTCACTGTTATCGATGTATTCTCCAAGTATGCATGGGCTGTTCCTGTAAAGCAAAAGACTGGCAGTGATGTCACAGCAGCAATGGAGTCTATCTTGCAGCAGGGACGTAAACCAACAAATTTACAGACCGATCGAGGCAAATAATTTTACAATGCTACATTTTAAAGCCTAATGCAACGATATGGAATTAATCTCTATTCGACATACAGTAATCTCAAAGCATCTATTTGTGAGCGTTTCAATCGTACCCTCAAGCAGAAGATGTGGATGCAATTCAGCTTGCGTGGAAAATATAAGTGGCTTGATGTCTTGCCCAATTTGCTAAAGGGGTACAATAACAGCAAACATCGTACCATTGGAATGAAGCCTAAAGATATAACATTGGCAAATGAAGCAGGAGTACTTGCGAAGTTTGCTCGACATGCTAAAATAGTGAAAAAGCCCAAATTTAAGATTGGAGATACAGTAAGAGTTAGTAAGATAAAGCAAGTATTTGAGAAGGGTTATACACCTAATTGGTCCACAGAAATTTTTACAGTAAATTAAGTAATGGTTACTAATCCGGTTACCTACAAGCTAAAAGACTATCAGAATGAGCCCATCGTGGTGGTTTCTATGGACAAGAACTGCTCAAAGCTAAATACCCAGATGTCTATCTTGTGGAGAAGGTGCCTAAGAAGAAGGGAAATAAGATTTATGTTAAATGGTTAGGGTTTAATAACTCACACAATAGTTTGATAAGCAAATCAGATTTATAAAGGTTGAATTAATAAATAGCAAAATTCAAGAAAGGTGATATGTACTTGCAGTATTTTGATGGAGGCAATAATGTGAAAACTCCATAAAAAATACGAAAAATTTACCCTGAAAAAATGGAGCATTATTGAGTAATTTCGACTTCAAATTCGGATTCAGCGAATCAAAATACATGGGTACATAAATACAAGTACACAAATTTGTAGGTGCATATATGAATTATTAAAATTTAAGGGTTATTAAAAAATGGCATTTTTTACAATATTTTCATGCTCTTTAATAAAATTGTATTAAATACAAGCGTTTGTGTACCCATGTATTATGATAAGCTGAATCCAAATCTGAAGTCGAAATTACTCAATAATATTCCATTTCTTCCAGGGTGAATTTTTCGTATTTTTTATGGAGTTTTCAGCTTTAAAAACAAATTGGTATGCGATAGGACAATTCTGACATCAAATTCGGATTCCTTGCATCAAACACTACAGGAGTACATATTTTTTTGATCGAAAAATTGATAGCCACAAAGTCTACAATGAAAAAGCCGAAAATTCGTTATTTATTCGACTTCCATTTTTCATTTCTAAGGTCACAGGGTCAAATGATCAGTACTGGACTATTTTTCCTTTATTGTACATTACTTCAACTTTAAAATGCAGTTGGATTCATCCGGCTATCGATATCCGTTCACGAGATATTTCATTTTGTCCACTTTTTTCAAAATAGAACACTGTGCGCCGGGGGTCGTTGGTGAGAAAGTTTAACGGTCATTGGGGTTTTTTCTACGAGAACAAATATACTCGGAGAATGCATGGCTGATGAGTATGTATGTTGCGTGAATGTGTGGTTATCAATTCGAATATTGATTCATCAGTAATGTTTAATTTAACTTTTGTAGAAACTGATTTTTTCTTTTTGCTCATATCTCGCAAACGGTTAAATATATCGGAACAATAATCGAATTTTTTATTCTTACACTCTGTAGCTCGCATTAAGTATATCGAAAAAATAATCTACTTTTGATTCTCTTGCGAGAACCTCTTACGAGTCCAATGACGTTGTAAACTTTTATTAATAATTTAAAAATTTTTTAATTTTGTAACTGAGGCGAAAGAACGTGAATAAGGAGAACACAATAGAAATACTCTGGAGTTCTTGGAATTAATAGCAATAAGGCTTCTATGCGAATATCAGAACAAAGAAGCGATGCGATAGTTCAGCATGCTACAGTCGAAATACACTTGGTGAGATAAAAAATCGTGAGGTCACCAATCTCTCCCAAGGTAAGCTTTTGCAGGCTTTCGGCTGCTGCGACAGGGCCAAGCTCGCTCAGCTGTCTGCCACTATTCGCTCCGTGCATAACTAGTATGGCCATCTGGTGGTTGAAAATCGTGTACTTAGAGGGGACATTTCGGCTACAATTTATATACGATAGAAGAACTAAAAAGCTATTAAAACGTATTAATGAGAAAAATACGTGTCTTACCTACAAATTAAAATTTATTATACTGTTATAAGTGATATAGCTACTTGAAAATGTAAGTATTGTGTTAATATTATAATTATTTTTATGACTAGAGTTCGACACGCGCGCTTGGCGCGCTGATTTTCTTTTTTTTTTATTTTGCTAATAATTTGTTAATAAAGCTATCAAAATGGTCAAGTATTTATGCAAATACATATATGCGGCTTCCAGGAATGACGACGTAACTACATTTTACGTGTTTTCGAGAAATTACCGTTTTAAAATTTCTGTCATTCATGAGTATCTACATAATGTACCTTGTGCATTAAGGTACCTAACTCTCAGCCAATCGGAGCCAATCTTCGGCTTCGATGCTTAGTGGTGGGCAAATTACATGCGTGGACCTCATATCCCCTGACTACTGGGGTTTACAAGTTATTTAAATAATCGTTTTGCTTATTTTTTTATGTCTACATAACTCCCTTACATGCGTGGACCTCATATCCCCCGCCTACTTGTACTAATACATGTTTCGTAATTATAGTTTCAAAAAATTCTATTTTGTAATAGTTTGTTAAATAAATAATCCGGTTGAAATAAATTATTTCATTATTTTTTATATCAGATTCGTGATTGGCAACCCCAAAAACAAAACATAATACAGTTCTGTAATTATAGTTTCAAAAAATTATATTTCTCAATAATTTGTTTAAATAATTTTGTTCAAATTCATTATTACATTATTTTTTATATCAGATTCATGATCATCGCCTATAAAAACCGCAAATTTGTTGTATTTTGTGTCTCAGATTGAGCTACATTTGAAAGCGGTAGTCCCGAGTATAGTGTAATAGGAGCTACATTTAATATTTGTCATTATAAAGTTAATTTAATCTAATAAATTATTTTGTAATTGTAACTTTTATTCTTGTAATAAAATATATTTAAATTGTAATTTTGATAGTTAAAAACTAGTTTATGTATATCTATATAGGAGTTTTAAAAACTTTAGACAAATATGTATTGCATTTATCCAATCTATAACCCTATAAATCTATATAGATGTAGAATGACCGTCTTAAAAGTTTTGGTCACGTCATGAATTTTAATTTTAATCTAAGTTTTGCTATTAAAAAAATAGTTTAAATATAAAAAGTTTATTTTAAGAAATATACGATACGAGTTTTAAAAACTTTAGACAAATATGTGTTGCATTTATCAATATCAAATCTGTTAAAATGGCGATAAGCGTCATCAGGAACTGGACAAAGTATGGTCATTTGCTTCATATTTTCGACGGTCTTGCGACGGTCTTAAGACGGTCGCATGACCGTCTTATGACGCGCGTCACAGTCACGTTGCATCTCTGCGCATGCAACACGGGGGCCTTTCTACATATGTGTGTTCTGTGTGTTCTGTGTGTTCCCGACAAAGACAGATAGATCTGTTCCGTTTATGTGAGACAGAGACAGACATAGAGAGAACAGATAGAACACACATATGTAGAAAGGGCCCAGCGCAACATCTGAATGTATACGCCTCTTTAATATTATTATATTACAAATGCAATAATTACAATAATGTAATATACAACAACATGTCAACATAATACAAAATACAATTTACATATTACTACAATATCTGTATTCAAAACTTAATCTAGTTCGCATTTAAAACTCTAGTCCCTCTAACTTTAGCAGACGCAATTGACGCGATTCGAGATTTTCGAGATATACTTCGAGATTTTCGAGAAAAAATCAACATGGCGCCGAACATGTCTGGTTGCATTTTATATAGAGGGATAGAAGTTCAAATTTTTAGGTTAAACGTATGATCGCGAACAAGTAATTTTTTTTCGGTAAAAAAACAAAATAGTTTTATATCATTTATCAAAAGCCATATGAAATTAATAATGAGAATAATAAAAAACTAAAAATTAGAAAATTTAAATAATAAAAATTTTGACAATATTTTAATATTAATTTTATTAATGTTTCAGAATGTAACTAAGTTCTAGATATGAATTTTATTATCAGAACTGGTTTTGTAAAAGTCGATACAAGCAACATTTCATTCCAGCCCCAGACAGAAGTAAAAGGCAAACAATTGGCAAATGCGAATCATGTTTGTCAAGTTCAAGAGTACAGAAAAAACAGCATCAGTTATAAAATTGATGCTCAAGTAATCAGACAAACATCAGTCACTTTGATTCCGTACAATACAACCTTACACGTAAGTCATTATTGGAAATGAATATTTTCTTTACTAGATAAAATATATGATAAGTAATATTTAATATCAAATTTTGTAGATTGATAGTGATCGCAAAATCACATGTGCTTTATGCACTTGTGTTTATAATAAAAGCAACAAATGTAAGCACATAGCTGCATCAATATACTTTGTCAACAATGAAGATAGTTTGACCAAGACAGATTTTGAACAGAGATGGGGAAAACCTACAACACGTCAAATAGCTCAAGAAAAATATGCTAAAGGTAGTTATTTTTGTGACATGTTTCCAAAGTCGAAAAAGAGTGTAGGTAAATGTCTTCCAGTGGACTTCTCTAAATTAAAACAACCTTCAGCATTAAAAGTAATATTAGATGAATCAGCAAAAGATGCAGATGAACGTGCAATAAATAATTTAATGACCTTTATGTTAAATAAAGTAGAAGAAAATATTATAAAAGAAACATGTGAAAATCATGTTAAAAGTTTATTAAAACTTTCTGAAAGTTTTCCAGTGTACTTAACTAGTCAAGTTTTAAGTAAAGAATTGGAAGATTTTTACAAGAAAAATATTGTGATGTCTGTCGAAGAAATTCAACAGTTGTGCTGTGATTTTTATTTATTTATTTATTTATTTATTTATTTATTTATTTAACAAGAGTACAAAAATATACAAGCCACTGACATCTAGATATACAAAAATATATATAAGATACAGAGCACTTCCTGTAGAGATATGTAATATATCTGTACACAGGTCTGGCATAACGCAACTTAAATCTATGGTACTTAAACTAAAGCAATTAAGTATAAACATTTGAATTTCATTAGTTTAGTGTCAACAAGTATAAACTTTTATAAAACAAATATAAATAAAATTATCTAGAATCTATAACCCACGTTTTAATAATTTTTTTTAGCTTTTCCGGTTTTACATTTAAAGTTTTGAGATCCTTATTAAGTTTATTGTAGGCCTTAAGAGCAACTACATTACTATTCTTAAAAGAAATTTCCTTACTCAATTTTGGCAGTTTTAAGTTCTTATTTCTAGTTATACTTTCCGATAAGATATATTTATTTTTAAATTCTTCATAATGATATACCAAGCTTTCTACAATAAAACTTTCTTTGATATGTAATGGCCTAACAGTATTATCACATCTGCTTAAGATATTTTTTAACAATCTATTCTGCAATGCTTGTAACCTATCCAGTACATTATTATAAGCACCTCCCCATGCAATTATCCCATAGTTCGCGATGCTATTAAAGAAAGCATGGTAGACCATTATTAATTGCTTAACCATCATAAATTCTTTTATTTTGTAGAAAACGAATAGCAAATATTTGGTTTTTTTTATTATGTAATCGATGTGATAGTCCCATCTGAGATAACAGTCAATCTGTATTCCCAAATATTTAGTATAGCTTACTCTTTTAATTTTTTTACCGTTTATAACAATAGATATATCATTTGGAAGACTATTAGCATAACATCCGAAAGTAATAAACACTGTTTTGTCTACATTTAACGATAGTTCATTGGTGGCTATCCAATTATTCACTTTATTTAGTTCTTCGTTCCAGTCGTCTTCAGAGGTAAGTATTACTGTATCATCTGCATAAGAGATTATACAAGAATCGACTTCATTGGTTAGGAGATCGTTGATATATAGTAGGAACAATAGCGGTCCCAGTATGGTACCTTGGGGTACTCCTATAGCGAGTGGCAAGTACTCACTTACATAATTTTTTATCTTGACTCTCTGTTTTCCGTTATTAAGATAGCTTTCCATCAGTTTCAATGGTAGACCTCGAATTCCGTAATTTTCAAGTTTATTTAATAAAATGCTATGGTTGACCGTGTCAAATGCTTTAGCTAGGTCGATAAACGTTGCTATAATGTGTTTGTCGCCATTCAAGTTGTTACAAATGTAGTTGGTGATGTAGGCCAATGCATCTTTTGTTCCTTTACTTTTAGTGAAACCAAATTGTTTATCTGAGATGACATTATTTTTATTCAAGAAATCTATTAATCTGTTGTGTATTAATTTTTCCATTATCTTGGCAATGTTGGAGATTAATGAGATAGGTCTGTAGTTAGTTGCTAGGTGTTTGTTTCCTGATTTAAATACTGGTACTACTTCAGCACATTTAAGTTGTTCCGGCCATCTTGCTTTTTGTATACATAAATTAAAGATATACTGTAAAGGCTGATCTATATAGTTTATAATGTTTTTTAATACAGTAGTATTAATACCATCAACTCCTCCTGCTTTATCTTTCATGGTTTGTACAATATTTCTAATTTCTGTTATATCAATTGGTCGAATAAAGATTGAGGAGTCTATTCTTTTAAGTCGTTGTGGATGCATGTGTGTTTTTATGATATTTCTTGATAAGTTTGATCCGATTGTGCTGAAAAATTCATTTAGATGTTTAGATACATTTTTATCGCCTTGTATCTTGAATCCGTTGTTTTCTAGAAGGTAGTCAAAGTCGTTTTTTATTTTATTAGGATTTTTGCCAATTTTTCCTTTGATATAATTCCATAGTTTCTTGTTATTAGTACTAGCCTTTTCTGCTTCTGCTATATCGTAATTACGTTTAGCTTTAAATATAATTTTCTCTAGGACTTTCGCATAACTTTGGTATGTCTGTTTCAGCGTCATATTTCCTGGGTCCTGCCTCCACCTTTTATACATTTTTTCTTTTTCTAAACACGATTTGATTATACCTGGGGATATCCACTTGCTTCTTGGGGTATGTTTCTTATGTGCTTTCTTTCTGATCGTTGAGAGCTGTATAATTTTTTTTATTTCATTTATTAGTATTTCTATCGCTGCATCCGGGTTTTGCTGACTATATATAAAGTCCCAATCATGTATTTGCTTAAACTCATTATGAATTTTTTTGTAGTCCACGTAATGATAGTAATTATTATTTGTAGATTGCGGTTTTTCTGCATTACAGGTTAAAATTAATGGATAATGATCAGTAATACAGCTTAGTAATTTAAAAGCTTTGATAACTACTATATTAGTTTTTACAAATATATTATCTATACACGAGCCTTTGTCTGCATTGGGTCTCGTAATACCGTTATACATTGGTTTATATCCAGCTTCGAGTAATTCATTAGTATAATCTTCTGCAATTTTATCATTTTTCAAGATATCTATGTTGAAATCACCTACAATAAAGTGATTCTTTGCTTTTTTATATTTGTTTAATATTTTATATTTTCTTTAAGAGTTTGTATGAATTCAACTTTGGATATGCCATGTGATCTGTAGGTAGAGGTGATATTTAGTTTCAAATCATTTTTCAAGAAAATGCAAGTATTTATGTAGGCGACCTCTTTAATTACCTCTATTCTAGTAGTTTCTTTGAGTTCTTCATTAAGGTAAATTACTACTCCATCAGCACCGTTGATGCTACCTTCATTATAGTACATTTTATAATATTTTAGTTTATAGTATTGAGGGTATTCGAGATACCTTGATTCTGAGCAGACTATTATATATGGTTTTATTACAAAGTTTTCCAGCATTATTTCAAGCTGCTTGTGATTTGTTTTTAATCCTCTTATATTCACATGCAGTATTGTTATCATATGTGCTTCTAAGTTTTCGTTTAAAGCCTCAACATCCTGCAAGGTCAGCTCTTCGGTTACGATAGTGTCGTATTCTATAGTAGTCATTCTGTCGTTTGTTTGTCTGTGAGTTCTTTCGTCTGGTCTTCTTGCATCTCCGCTTGTCTTAGTGTCATTTGTTGATTACGCAGGTCACTACTTTTGATAACATTGTCACTGGTTTCCTTTGGCTGATAAGGTAGATTATAATTATATCCGAGGAACTTTGGAATGTAAGGCATGACTGGATAGTCAGTGTTTCTAATTTTTCTTTGGATTACATTTTTTATATACTCACATTTTTCTGTATCAGTCGCTACATGTTCGGTATTCGTTTTTCCTCCAAATCTCTCATTTCTATAAAAACAATTTGCACATTTTACTTTAGCTTTTCTGTCACAATCCTTTGTTAAGTGTTCGCCTGAGCATCTTAAGCATGTAGCTTCATTTTTGCATTTCTTGCCACTGTGTCCTATTCTGGCACAATTATAGCACGGTTTCATATTGATATCATCAAAGACATTACAGCTTTGATAACCGACGTAGATTTTGTTCTTTCTGCTTCTAATATAACTGTATGTGGTAGAATTTACCTTTATAATAGCTGTTTGCATTTTATTTTTCTTGTTAGTATACGTGCTCTACACTGCAATATAAATTTCTTTTATCTTCTTCATTAAAATTTCTCTAGTTGATGTCATATTCAATTTCTTCTATACTCATGTTGTTATCAATGCCATCTACCTTCAATCTTGGCATATCAATGTCTTGCAATCTAACCTCGAAAGTATGTCCAATTTTATTGCTAAGCTGCTCCTGTAGCTTTCCCGTTTCAAGATCATTTGTGCTTTTAATTATAATTTGGCCATTCTTTTTTCCCTAATATTTTTTACAGGCAATATTACATCATTTTGCAGTACACTTTTTATTGTTCTCAATGCTTTATTTTTTTCTAAATGTGTTTTAGGTTGGATAATGATATTAGGCACGTGGCGCAATTCTTTTACCTTATCAGTATTTTTTAATGCTTCTGCATACGATTTGTTTTTGGTATTTTTCTTTTCCGTAGCTAATTCTTCTTTAGTTTTTTGTAAAAGTTCTACTAATAGTTCATTTTTCTCTCTCATTTCTATAATTAACTGTTTTTGGAGTATAATTTCCGTTTTTATGACATTAAAATCTTCTTCATCTTGTCCGACTATTGTAAGGTTTTGTCTCTCTAAGTTTTCAGTTAGTACTTCTGTGGATATGGTGTTCAGCAGTTGTTCTTGAAATTTTTCCCTTTCATGTAATTTCACTTGAGCAATAATTTGTCTTGCCTCTACACTTAGCAAGTCACCGGATTTGGGGGTTAACTGCAGGTCACTGTGAGCTGGACACAATACTAGCACATCACTTATTTGTATGGCATTTTTTAAACGTTTAAAATCTGTCACATGATAGGCATCTTCACAAACAACGCATACGAGTAATGACACTTTTGTTTTTTTATGGCACTTATATAACTTATCAGGAGCGATATCCGGCGGGTCCTTCTCAGTCCCCACCATCTTGGATCCAATACTGTAAAACAATCTTTATGTGATAATTGGTTTAAAGTTAGGCGTCTACGTGTATCAGCAAGTAAAAATGCACATTACATAAAAAGTAGAGTAAGGAGATCAGCTGACTCATTAGTTGTAGAAATGCTTTATCCAAAGAACATCAATACTCCTGCAATGAAATATGGATGTGACAATGAAGAGAATGCTCGAAGAGAATATGAAATATTATTCAATGTATCTGTGATCAAAATTGGTGTTATAGTAAGTAAATATCAACATTGGCTCTGCGCTAGTCCAGATGGGATAGTTATAAATATTGATAACATTCCTAAGATTCTTGAAATTAAAGTCCTATAACTTGCAAAAATATAACAATAGTCAATTTGGAATTGGGAAAATGTAATGTTAGTTACTTACAGTTACAACATGGAAGAGTCGAACTGAAGAAAAGTCATATTTATTATACCCAGTGCCAAATTCAAATGTACGTAGCTGGAGTAATGCAATGTGATATTTTTGTATATTCTCCGGTTGAAAATGGGAGTTGCTGTGTTCAGCTATGCGTGATGAAAAGTTTTTGGAGACAGTTGTCAAAAAATGTGAAACCTTTTATTTTCAAGAGTATCTATCAATATTACAAGAAACTGTAACTAAAGAAAATACAAAGAAAAGTGATAATCAAAATAAAGACTTTAATGGAAAAGATATTAGTAATATAATTTAGAAAAATGATCTATCATTTATTTATTAACATAATTTAAGTGTTTATAATTTCTTGTAATAATTTATTTTCTTTTTGACACCTTATTGTATTTTTGTTCTGTTCATTGAGAGTTATAAAGTGATATTGAATAAATAACTTCTTTATCAGTATAAAATTATTTATTATACAGTCCATACTTGTAAAATTACAGAATTACAAAATTGTCCACAATTACACATATAATTATTTGTACATATAATTTTTTTTCATTTTGCATCTGAAATTATTGGTGGTTGCAAATTCACCAATACACAGCACACTTGTATAATATCATCTATACAATCAAATAGATTTTCTGGTATTTTATCCAAAATACGGTAAATTCTAAGACGCTGCATAATTCTTTCAACGTGTATGCGAACTTTTGCAATAGCATAGGTTTTTTCAGTTTCTTCCTTTGTAAACTCTTTCTTTTTTTGCAAAAATGGTGGCATTACAATTGATACTTTTTTTCCTGTACTATCTATAGTTGTTTGAGTTTGTGGGAAGCCTTTGTCGGCTAAAACAATGTCTCCATCCTCTAGTTTATCAAGTAAACCTGATTCAATTGTAATGTGAGAGTCACTCTTTCTTCCTCCGGCAACTTTGGATTTAAAGCAGATGAAACCTGATGGTGTTACTCCCACAAGAAGTTTTGCAGTGAAACCTTTTTTATAATTTGAGTAAGTATACACTCGATTATCCAATTTCGATGGAATTTACATTTTAAATTCTGTACAGTCGATGATGACCCGGGTATTACTGTACGTAGGATGAAAACACTGAGGTGTTGTTGCTCGTACAACATCCTTGTCTGGCCAAAAAACTAAATCTTTTGTGTTGCATGCTAAATCTGCTTAAACTGAAAAAAATATTCTTGAAATAGTAGTTCTATGTACACAAAATACAGCAGCAATCGCAGAAAATGTCAATCCAGTCTTCATCTTCATTAAGAATATAAGAAGTCTATTTTTCTGTGACATTTTACAACTTACTAACGTATCACTGCTTATCAATGTTAGCAAGAATTCAAAATTATCAAGCGTTACACCAGTAAGATCTAACATCTGCTCATTATTTCTTATAGACTCAATACCACTAAACGTTTTTGTCACCATGCGCATATCAATTTCAAAGTTGCAACTAACACCTTCATCAACAAACGTCTTCTGCTCTGTATTGCATCCTTTCTCACTGTACTTTCTAATATTAGGAATTATGATCCTTGTACTTTTTATTATATCTGTCTGAATTTCTACATCACTGAATTTGTCATTATAAATATACCTATTGCAAATCAACATGTTTGATGTGGTAAGATTTTTTAACTCGGTGTCCACTTGGCATTCTTGATCAGTACATCTTGTCACAAAGTTTGCTTGAATACTTTCACATTCGCTTGTTATGTACGTATCTTCTGACATGGATAATTCTTCAGATAATTTAGTTTTTATAGCAGTTTCTTCCTTCCTCTGCCTTCGTGCCATGAAACGTTCATGTCTATGAAAAAATATCAATAACTTAATTTCATAAGAATAATAATATAAGTATATTTTTTAATAAAAATATAAAATGGTTAAGTACCTTTTCATTGCAGCTGTTTCATTTATTACTTTTAGGCCAATCAATAGAGGTTTTTTGCGTGCCATAAATCTTATTAGTAAGCGGTAAACGCTATTGTACGCAGAATAATCCACAGTATAAGTGGTATATAAACTCGACTAGCAGCTCTGTTCTATATATATTGTTATTAACAATTTAATGCAAAAAAAAGCGCTTTTTTATGGTTTTTTGCTTTTATAGCCGAAACTAGTGGACCGATCTTGATAGTCCAATGAAATAAATTGTAGTAAATAAAATTACGAACAAAACTAGATGTTGATCGAATCGATCGGACGATTACTTACGGAGAAAAACGTGAAAAACCGAAAAAATGAGCGTTTTTTGAAAAATTCATATATCCGCCATTTTTAAAGATGTGGCGGATATCTCTGGCGAATTGATAGTAATTCACATGTACTTTATGTGTGCGAAAACCAGGGACTGCGCGATTATTAGTTTTTGCGTAATCGTGATTTCAATTTTTGAGTAGGCTATTTTTGAGCGAGGCTGTATGCTCTACGGGTTATCCGATTTCAATTATCAAAAATGATTTTGAAAGTTCAAATGTTGAACTATAAAACGTCTATCTTGGATTTTTAATTAAGTACTTTTTTATACCTGAAAACAGCTGTCAAAGTTGACCAAAAACGCCCGAGCGCACGGAAGTGGCGGAGTGGTAGGGGGCGCGCGGCGGCTGAGGGGAGCCGATATATATAGTAATAGAACGCGCTGCGCGCAACGCACAGATCTTTGCTTTTAATTTTCTCAGCAACTAGAGGAGCTATTTTAATCATTTCTTTTATTTCGGGGTAACTCAACCCAACTAAACCGATTCTGCACTTTTATTTGATGAAAAACGAATAGAAAGGCAGTTATTGGACGTTTTAATAGGTTGATAAAATAATAAATATAAACTTTCTATTTTTCTTAATATACATTATATTTATTAGAAAAATTTACAGTGTTACTTAAAAACTATGTTACATTAATTAGTTTTTTTCCGCTTCGGTGGTAGCAAATCGATTTCATCCTCGCAGTGATACGAGTCGAGTTCGCATTCGTTCTCGTCACTCGAATCATCTTCTAATTCTAATAATGTTTTATTTATGACTAAGTTATAACATGTATCTTCGTGGCAGTGTGCACAAAGATTTGTGCACTCTAAGCCGTGCTTTTTGCAACTGCACGACCCTATTAAAAATAATCACGTGAGTATTCACGTGAGTACTCATGTGAATACTCACGTGAGAGCTCACGTGAGCTCTCAGGCGAGCTCTCACGTGAGTTTTTCGACCATATTCTCACGTGAGTATTCACGTGAGTACTCACGTGAGAAGTAAAAAAAATGGTTTAAAAAAAATTAGTAATCAATGTTTTTTTTACTAAACTATTACATAAATATTTTAACTTTAATTTTTGCATATACCTTTCAATCCTTAAATAGTATAGGAAGATATCAAAAGCGAGGCAAGCCTCGTAATTATAACTCTTTTAAAAGAGTCGCGGTATTGACTAGTGTTATGGCTTTATGTATTCTCGCCGCTGTTCATTTGCCTATGGAAATCGAGAAAGGGGTTGCCGCCTGGCGGTTAAAAGAGTTACTAGACGTGGAGTTCAGACGGGTCCTATCAGTTCCGCCGGTGACAGCCAGGCGGCAACCCCTTTCTCGATTTCCATAGGCAAATGAACACCGGCGAGAATACATAAAGCCATAAGACTTAGTCAATATCGCGACTCTTTTAAAAGAGATGTAATTACGAGGCTTGCCTCGCTTTTGATATCTCCCTATACTATTTAAGGATTGAAAGATATACGCAAAAATTAAAGTTAAAATATTTATTTAATAGTTCAGTAAAAAAAACATTGATTACGAATTTTTTTAAACTATTTTTTTCACTTCTCACGTGAGTACTCACGTGAGTACTCACGTGAGAATATGGTCGAAAACCTCACGTGAGCTCTCGCGTGAGAACTCACGTGAGCTCTCACGTGAGTAGTCACGTGAGTACTCACATGAGTACTCACGTGATTATTTTTAATAGGGGAAGCATCTATACATCCCTTTTTCGAGCAAGTGCATGAAATTTGCGATAATAATTTTTGGGGTATCGGCGGATCCGTCGTTCCTACCGGGAGCAAACATTTATTTTTTATTTGCCAACCCCAATCAGTAGGTATTAAAGAGTTATTACCTAACCATAATTGGAGTTGGTAATACACTCTAAATGCATGTTGCTTAGCGGATTCCTGCGTTGGTGGCAAAGTTTCTAAAGCAAATTTCGTTTTCGTTTTGGCTTTGCAAAAATGTAAGTATCGCAAATCATGCAGTGAAAAATTACTGCTTTTTTCGATTAATTTCTTTTCTGCTTTGTTGCTGTACAGGTCGATTATTAACTTATAGGCATTGCTAGCTATTTTTTCAGAACTGGCATTTTTCATAAAATACTGCAGATAAGTCTAATAATTTTTCGTGGTTAACTGTATCTATTAATTTATTTTTGCCTATTCTATAAAAACAAGAGGTTGTATCGCAGCCAGAAAATGCATGTAAAAATGTTATTCTATTTCTTAAAAAGGGATATTTGAAACTATTACTATTAAAATACTGATTTGGTGTTGAGCCTTTGTTTTCTTTACAAAAATAAATGTTGTTAATGTTCTCTGCCAGTTCTGAAAAAATAACTAGCAAGTCTATTTCTTCGCCCACAATCACCACAGTTGTTTTATAATCAGCGCGGGCATTATTTATCGCAGTCATTACTATTAACCGATCCGCGTCCTCCGGGGCTATTTTTGTTTGAAATCGTACAGCATTTAGAGTTAAACAAAGCATATTTATTAATCTCGTTTTATTTTTTTCACTGCTCAAAAATTGCTTTTGATTAACAACAATCGTTGTATTTCTATCGAAAGCAATTTCACGACCTATATTCTTCAATTGCCTACGTGAACGCTCTACAGATTTTGTTGATGTTTTATTGTCGTCGGGATATCCATCAAAAATAATATAACTATTTTCGCTGTAATGTCTTGTCGCATACGAAACGTAGGTATTTATTATTTCTGCCATTTTCATGTTACTTTGCCACACGACTCTATGCAAAAATAATCCGCCGTCGACAACATGTGTTATCTTTGATGGACGTTTATACTCGGTAATGAATCAAAATTGAGGTAGAATGCGGATTTAGATGTTTTCCGCGTGCCATTTTCATCAAACAATGACAGCGGAATCGGCGATAGTTCATACGAACTACAATACTCTTTCATATCGTCTTGGTTTTGAATATTGAGCGAAATTTTTTGGAAAATTAGCAACGGTGAGATATACACATCTTCATTTGCACTATTTTTTATAGTGGAGTTCGCAGCTGCCAAATGGGTAACTTTACTGCTTCTTTTATATTTTACGTCAGTAAACTTTTTATTTCCGATTTCGGTTATGTTAATTGGAGATTTTGTCAGTTGTAATGGTTTTTTTCTCAGTTTACACTGAGAGGGATTTATTTACATTTAATAAGAAAATACATTAAAAATACACAGAATAAATATATTAATATTTACAAGGCATATTAACTATTAATATGCACATCTTTATAGCAAGACTTTAGAAATTTCCGTCAAACGTGAATATTCTCACATTTACAATTTTCTTATTTCGTCAAAATCAACTAATATTAACAGTTATCGTATATATTAACTATGAATAAATCCTTCTCTCAGTTCACCTGCTTCATTCAATTCGCTACCTTAGGATTGTCACAATATATGTATTTGTTAATTCTAATTGTTGTGTTACATTAATTTGAAAAGCTTACTGCCCCATATATTTTATTGATTATTTCTTTCAATATCATTTAATATTTTTGTTGGTATTTAAAAAAAGGACCTAAATTCACCTACACTTCGCGCGCTTTATTTCTTCCTTTTATACATTTTAACATTTAAATATACAATTGATAGAGCAGATGGCCCGAAAAGAGACGGAAGCGCTCCCTCACTGGCACAACAGACGTACTACATAGCGGCGGAAAAGACATACATAACCTCGGACAACCTTCGCTCTATACGCAGATAGATCTAGTATACTGCCAGAGATTTTTTAGTGTAGTGAATATAATATAATTTTGTGTCATGTTAAAGAATTTCAATTATATTACATTTTCATGCGTACCTTACGTTTTCCTGTGTATACATACGAAAATAACGTATTAAGTAATATTGTAATACATTGACTACATTTCAAGCAATATAATAATTACTCTTAGAAAATATATAAGAATTTATCATATTTCTAAAATGAATGTCCCAAAAAGTGTACAACGTGATACTGTTACAAAAATACAATTAGAGAAAGAAATATTAAAATTTACATTTTAATTTACCCGATGGTTCCACGAAGTCTTGTTCAAGAAATCATAGAAAATTTTAGCAATTTTATTTCAAATTATTTTGTACCTTATTTGCAGTGTACTTTGAAAAAAGAACTGCAAAATACGCCTCATCCATCAAAATCTTTCCTAATTCAAAAGCTTTGTGGCAATTCACGAGCGATAAATCACCAATCACTCCGGAATATATACCAATTAATTTATCGCTTTCTGGGAATGGATCAAATGTATTAAAAAAGTCCTGCAGTTTTTTTAAGTCATCTGCGTCTCTGGAGATACGAGAAACTCGATTGTCGACATGCTGTTCAGATGTAGCAAATGTCATGTTGCAAAATAGCTCTATGGCATTGCTGACCTCTAATGCAGCTGCCCTTGACAACACCCATTTTCCAATGACATTTTTCGTGAGTCCACGGCCGTGTGTCAAGCCTCCAGCGCATTTCATTGACCGCATCAAAACCTGTTCGATGGTCATATCAGACCTTAATCCGCACCAAAAGCGATTTGAACGTCTTATCGTATGAAAGCCCTGCTTACAGAATTTATCATATTCCACTATATCCATGCTTTCTTTTAAATTAACCATCTGTTGGACGTACAAAAGACACGCCTTAGCGTATAAATGATGACCTGAAGCGAAGAAAAAAGGTATCATTAACGTTACTGTTTCTACATGTTGGTCAAAATTACCAAAACGTTCTGCATCTATGTATATTTGCAGTAAATAAATTAGTTTAAAATATTGTAGCCACAGTTGACTTGTTGGGCCATTATTTTCTAAATTCGTTATTACCGATGAAAATTTTATTTGTACGCTTTTCATTAAGAAAGTCATTAAATAATTTTCAAAATTTTCGGTTCCTACTTTTTGTAAATTATCATCTAAAAACGTTTTCTCTTCTTCTGTAAATTCTATTTTTTCTAAAATAATAGTAGCAAGCGCAGCTTGTACTAAAAGCTGACCTCGCACAGACCTCGAAAAAGCATGACCTGTTAAAGCCTTATCCGCTGATAATTCGGCGTATATCGTCGAAAAAGCTTCTTTCAGGCCGCTACCTGCCATTATATTACCAATAGCGCCAAGAAAAGACATCGCAAGATGAAATCCTCCTAATCGTGGGATTACTGAGCGGATATTATGGGGATCGTTATCTGCCTCTATAGAAGCGACGATTTCGCTAGCTTTCATGTATAAAGGCAAATCAAACGTTACAAAGCAGTGCTTTTGATTATTTGCATTTGCTCTCCGTCGTGCATCGATTAAAGATGTTAAAATTGTTGTATGGTCGCTCGGTGGCGCTTTAATAAACGGCAAAGCAATAATTCTCGTCGTACAAAAATCATTATTCAATAAATGAAATTTATTCATAAATCCGTGCCAATTCGGGGTCTTCCGTGGTGCAGTATGCTTGCCGTAAAAATATAAAAAATCGATCGCTTTGATTTCAATTGTAAAGTCAGCACGATGTATTTCTTTCCAATTACGTATAGTTATATTATCTAATTTGAATGGCTTGTTATTCTTAAAATCGGTCAATGGAAGGAAACCGAACGTGCCATCAGTACTAGTAGATAATGTTCCTTTTAAACGAGGCACACAATTATTAAAATTAACCGAACTTGATGGAGTCGCACACATAATACCGCCCATACAATGAAACGTATTTTTGCCATCAATGGTGGCTGTATTATGGTCCGCATTATCATATACGAATTGCAAATAGGTATCTCCAATGAAATCGAAATGTTCAGGGTCATTAACGAGGGAGTTTTCGAATCGTACTGTTTCTGCGTAGGACTCACAGAGCCCAATATTGTAGAGACAACCTATTAAACCTCGTGCTGCAAATTTCGTATGTATCATACATGAAAGTCCTAATAATATAGGCGATGAAAAGGATCGTGGTCGCATAGATGATATTAAAATATGGGCTGTGGTAACAATTCTGTTTTCCCACTTATCCCAAGATCCATTTTTTCGCTCATGTTTATGAGTTTTTATAAGAATTTCGAGCATTAGTTGCAACGTTTCCGGAATATCTTTAATGTTATTTAAGAAATCCGTTGGCGTATTATAATTCTCTAAGTCAACTTTCATAGCCCTAACATCTTGTAGAATAAAATGACTGGCTAATTCCACTATTCTCAACCTTTCTTCTTTTTCATTTACTTTGCGATTTGAATACCAGCTATCTTGTATTCATTTACCTAACGTTTGTTTAAAACAAATAAAACGATCATTTGAGCTAGAATAAATTACTATTTCATCTTCGAAATAATTTTTTAAAAGTATTTCTATGCGACCAAGTCGGGGTAGATCAGTATCTCCGAACTTATTTACATATATTTGTAATATATCTTTTAAAGAAAATTGACACTGATCGCTATTCTCCAATAAATAGTTGATAATAAAAGATAATAAGTTACTCATATCTTCGGTTATCGGTCTACCCTTAACATTACAAGGACTATATGAGTAAAATACGCTTAAGCATTTCGAGTGATAATAAACGGTGTTTTCTATATAATAATTATCAGATTCTTTTTTCAAATTAGATAACCGCGACGCTAGAATTTTATTCTCTTCGCTTTTAGGGAAAGCTTGTAACTGCGCCAAAATATTATCGATAGTCTCCTGCTTTGAAACGCGGGTTAAATTTTGCTTACAACTGTGACATTGATTCGAACAAAAAAAACAATGAGTTGAGAAAGCGAACCCTCGTCCTTCTTTACAACGATTTCGGTCTTTTAACCATGTTAATGCAGATGCTGCTAACGCCCTTTTTATATTAGACTCCCTCGTATAGAGAGTTTGATAAGTTTTATGTACTGTGATTTCTTTTAATTTTTGTAACTTTAAATGCTTCTTATCTTTTCTTTTATGACTGGCTAGAATAAGATTATTAATGGCCCGTTCTTTCAATATGTGCGATTTAGATAGTTCATTAGGCTTGTCGCAAAGTAAATAAATTTCATCGTCGTCAAGCCACTCCTGTTCGTCTTCCATAGCTTGTGTATTTTCATAGTGCCTGAATAAAAAAAACATTAATGGAATACGTAAAGTTAAAATTCATATATGTGCAAATCTCACGAAAGATGCGACAAAACCTGAAATCACATTTTGAAAATTTTTTTTCGAGCACACCTTCGAAACCTGGTTTTTCCTATTGTTTGTAGTATATAAAATGAAGATCCGCAGTTGTACAGCGTCCATCAAGTTGCCTATTTTTTCTAGAACAACTTCTTACTTTTTAAGAAAATGGCAAAAAAAGCCCTTCTCTTCAAACCTCAGCTATTTAGCCCAGAAACGATCTACTCAAAGTTTTCAAACAGAAATTAAAACTAGCAAAAAAGAGCTTTAATTCCTTTTTTAAAAATTAAAAAATGTTGATTCCTTCAAAAGTTACAAGGGTTTGAAGTTGAACGTCGAAAAGGCATAAAAATGCTCTCAAAGTCGGCGCGTCCGATTCCTGCGATTTTTTGCATTTTTATGCTTTTTCGACGTTCAACTTCAAATCCTTGTAACTTTTGAAGGAATCAACATTTTTTAACTTTTAAAAAAAGGAATTAAAACTCTTTTTTTCATGTTTTAATTTCTGTTTGTAAACTTTGAGTAGATCGCTTGTGGGCTAAATAACTGAGGTTTGAAGAGAAGGGCTTTTTTTGCCATTTTCTTAAAAAGTAAGAAGTGGTTCTAGAAAAAATAGGCAACTTGATGGACGATGCTCAACCACGAATTTCTCTTATACATACCACAAACAACAAGAAAAACCAGGTTTGGTAGGTGTGCTCCAAAAAAAACTTTCAAATCGTGATTTCGGGTTTTGTCGCATCTTTTGTGAGATTTGCACATATACGTTCGTCGTGGAGAAAATTAGTATATGCACCACGGGAGTAAGTAAAGAATCCATCAAATCGCATATAATTGTCGCCCGAGCCTTCGGCTCGAGCGACAATTATATGCGATCTGAGACATTCTTCACTTTTACTCCCTAGGTGCATAATCTAGTATTAGTGTGAACACGACCGAGTAAATAATTTTTCATTTAATTTTAATAAGACTGTTTAATTTGGGTGTTTTTGCAATAACATTTACCTAACATTCGTAGATGCTTCTGCCTCGTCGGTAAGCTCCATTACGATGTTTTGTATACTGATCTTGTATACTGATTATCTAGGAATTTTAATAAAATATAATTAATATTTACGACTCTTATATTAAATTTAACTAATAAGAATCAGTATTATATACCACTTGTATAACAACACACATCTAGTGTTTTAAATACTTTCAAAGTTTTATTAACAATCTAAATTATTATTAATGTTTAATTGTTATTTATAATGTAAATTTATAAAGTAATGTTTCTTAAACTCAAATAACAGGCACAAATTAATAAAACAATTATTGGAAAGAAATTTTGAAATATATAAATATACATACAAATACGCCACACTTACACACTATATACACATAAATAAAAAAAAAAAATAAAAAAAAGAATTAGAAAAAATGGAACCGTGATAGTATCGGGGATCGAACTCCGGCCGCTTGAGTGAGAATCAAGTGTCTCTGCAACTTGGCCTTCACACTGCTATTTGCTCTTTCTACTCGAATGATTAAACAGAATGCCGGCAATACCGATTCCATTTATACTCATACACTTTCAAACTTATTCTGTTCATGAAGCTATATTACTTATAATAAAATTTAAGTTGATTTAAACCTCAAGTTATATAAAAAAAACGCTACGAATTAGAAAAAAAAGTTTTTCAATTCAACAAAGATTTTTCAAAAACAAGAACCTAAAGTAACCGGATTTTAACATGCTACTGATAAACTAAAATATTTTACAAGAGACTACTTGATTAAAAATTATCCTGTTTTGATTTCTGATTGTTACAAAGACTTTCACCTATACTACATATACTACAATAAAAATTATACATACTTTTGTGTGCACCTCGTATAATGAATGTACAGTACGGTGTCGACTCCACTCCAAAAACTTGATATTACACAATAAAATCACTGAACTTATTATTAATTTAATACAATTAAAATTAAGAAAAATTAACAATTTTAATATTTTAAAATAATTAAAATATTAGTAATAATTAAGTAGCTATTTATAAAATAAACACATGTATCAAAGATGCTTTGCAAAGGTATAGTAGCTAGAGTCTTGGTGGCAACTGTAGTATAAACAGCTGAAAAGACCGTTGGTAGCGTCGCTTTCTCCTTCTTTGACCGCTTCAGTCCACGATATACAATAGTATGGTATAGTGGAAGAAAGTGGGGACAGAACAGAGTAGAGCAAATAGCATTACTATACTGTATATACAAGCAGATGTTCCGAGCGTAAACGTCCTTGATTATATAATACACGCCCGAGTAGATACGTATATACCTGCTTCAAATCTCAAGCAAAATTAGCGTTTCTGTTCATTTTTCATCAAATAAAAGTGCAGAATCGGTTTAGTTGGGTTGAGTTACCCCGAAATAAAAAAAATGATTAAAATAGCTCCTCTAGTTGCTGAGGAAATTAAAAGCAAAGATCTGTGCGTTGCGCGCAGCGCGTTCTATTACTATATATATCGGCTCCCCTCAGCCGCCGCGCGCCCCCCACCATTCCGCCACTTTCGTGCGCTCCGGCGTTTTTGGTCAACTTTGACAGCTGTTTTCAGGTATAAAACAGTACTTAATCAAAAATCCAAGATAGACGTTTTATAGTTCAACATTTGAACTTTCAAAATCATTTTTGATAATTGAAATCGGATAACCCGTAGAGCATACAGCCTCGCTCAAAAATAGCCTACTCAAAAATTGAAATCGCGATTACGCAAAAACTAATAATCGCACAGTCCCTGGTTTTCGCACACATAAAGTACATGTGAATTACTATCAATTCGCCAGAGATATCCGCCACATCTTTAAAAATGGCGGATATATGAATTTTTCAAAAAACGCTCATTTTTTCGGTTTTTCACGTTTTTCTCCGTAACTAATTGTCCGATCGATTCGATCAACATCTAGTTTTGTTTGTAATTTCATTTACTACAATTTATCTCATTGGACCATCAAGATCGGTCCACTAGTTTCGGCTATAAAAGCAAAAAACCATAAAAAAGCGCTTTTTTTTGCATTAAATTGTTAATAACAATATATATAGAACTGAGCTGCTAGTCGAGTTTATATACCACTTATACTGTGGATTATTCTGCGTACAATAGCGTTTACCACTTACTAATAAGATTTATGGCACGAAAACGCTGATTTTTTTCTCTATTGACTGGCCTAAATGTCCCAGGTTTGTTATCACGCCTGATTTTATTCGTCTCTCAAACGCCGAAAACACATCATCCCATTTTACACTAGTTTCACTCACTGTTGATGGATTTTGTCTTAATTCACCACCTGTCTTGAGTAAATCTCGCAACTTATTTCGAATGCAGAGCAAATGTGTCATAAAAGATTGACTCTTCTTCTTCTGAGTTCTAGTCAACCTTCCTGAAGATATTATCTTCTGCAGCTCTTCAATAAGGCCGATGCACATATCAAACCACAGCTGTATATCACTAGAGACCGCAATACCATTCTTTGCATATTCTAAAGATTTCCATAAACACTTTATATTCTCACCGAAAATGTTTAGTTGCGCCATCATTTCTGATTGAAATCACAGCTTGAAATAATGTAGCTCTACGATAACTTGAAGTCCAAAATTATGGCTAGCTGAAAAGATGATCTTCTTATACGCTCATCTCTCAATAGTAGGTTGTTCTCACTCGATGCGTCTCGCTGGAATGATCAATCCTGTGATCGCAGCTTCCTTATATCCCCATCCTAGTGGTGGGGAAAGGTGGTGGTGGTGGTGGGAGTATTCCAAGAACTTTAAGATGTAAAGAAAACTTCTAGAAGCATATTGACCAGTTAGTATATGGCTTCTCTTTGATTAACTCATCGCAGTCGAATGGAAACATAATTTAGAAAAAAAGAGAGAGAAAATGGTAGGAGCCCCAACCACCGCTCCCGGCCTGTGAGGAACATCCACCGACTATCTCGAAAATTTTCCTCTCCATTGTTTTCTCTTTTTTTTATTTTTTTTTATATTTTTTTATTTTTTTTAGTTTTATTTTTGATTACATTCCCTAATCTTATTCCTCAAAATAATAATATTCTTCACGATTTGCAATAATATTGTCACCCCAAAGTGTAAGTGGCTTACTATACCCTCGCGGATGCTGGAGGAGCCATTTGCGGAGAGCCACAACCTTTCTCACTGCGCATGCCGGATTGGGATGATTCTTATGTATTGTGCAGGAGACATCTACTTCTTTCACAATATCCTTCGGTACATTCGGGCCTTGCCATTTATTTCCCAAATCAGAGATGAATCTATAAATCATAATTCCAGTTTTCAATAGAAAGAAGTCAACTTTTTTTATTATCTATTACAAATTACTTACTTAAGAGGAAAAAATAACATCAACCACTGGTAATCAACCGTTCCATGAACATAAATGATTTTCGCATCAGCCAATATGCTGTTCCTCATCAAAAGGAAAATGTATTTAGATGAGATGCTGCCTGAGTTCCATGGTATTCCATGAACCATTTCTTCAAACATCTTTGCGATTGTCCGCTCCGTTTTTGTTAAACGATAAGGAGGTTTAAGGTGAAGAATTATTGGTGTAGAATTTTCAGCGACTTCGAGAATGGCTATCTCCTTGGGGACAAACATCTTGTCCGGTGATGTATAATATCCCTGGACACTCACAATAACTTCCATGTTGACTCTTAGAGTTAAAGACAGGCGAATGTGGTTGAGTAGGCAGCACAACTCTTTTTTATAATCCTTTCCGAGGTTGAGAAGATTCGAATGGAGTAGGGAGCGAACCTTCCAGAGAAAACAATATTACCTATAAATACTACCTGCTCAAGCTTCCAGCTCACTCGACCACCAATAACTCTCAGATAGCCGATACAGCGCAGTCGTTGATAGTCAGTAAAACTTCCAGATGGATAGCAGTCACATTTCCTGGACAGCTCCACTCTCAGCCAGCAAGTCTTCGACAGCTCCGTCGTTGCCAGCAAGTCCTTGAGTTATCGGCTCCCGCAGGTCCTCCTGGTTGGTCTCTCTCTTCCTTGACCGATGATTGAGTGAATGAGATCGAGCGGCACAGCCGCTCCTCTTATAGGCCTCTCCGAGCTCGAAAATGTTCGGAGAGGGGGAGGGAAGCTTCCAGAGCAGTAGCGGTGGGGGTAAACCAAGGAGTGGGGGAAGCAGTCACGGCTATAAAAAAGTGACGCAGCAGAGACAGCGGCACATTCGTCGAGCGCTCCGTTGTCAGCCAGTAGCAGCAGCAGGGCAGCAAGTCCTGGACACCTCAGCCTAGAACTCCTCCTCGGTGGACGGCTCTTTCTGCAGTTCCTCCTGGTGCTTCTCCTGCTTCCTCGGATGAGTAAATGTGGTTGTGCGGGCACAGCCGCTCCTCTTATAGGCCTCTCCGAGCTCGAGAATTTTCGAAGAGGGGAGAGAAAGAAGCTTCCAGACACGCAAGGGTTGAAATTTGAGGAGTGGGGAAGAGCATTTGACGGTATAAAAGGAGGGTCATCATCGATAGCGGTACATTCGTCGAGCGCTTCACTTCGAGTACACTACTACTACGATAGCAAGAGCCATCGAAATGGAGTACATAGTAGACGCCCAAGGATTCAGGAGATCATCCAACTTATTCGTGGTGAAGGAGTTAGCCATCCTCGAGCTCTCAGAAAACTATCTCATCCGTATACCACTTTCAGCCGCCTTGTAAATGGAACAAGTTATTATCAGAAGAAAAAAAGATAAACGATTGGCTCATGAGAAATCATCACGGAATGGCGTGAGAGTCGGGCATGTTTCCATACAGATGGGTTATTAGCATTTTACAAGGCATGTTAAAGAACGCTACGAAAATCCACGTAAAAGGGCTTGAAAAAAAACGATGGGTTGAGGAAATGGTCCCCGGAAAGTAAGTATTAAAAAGTAAGTATATTACATAATTTTAATTAATTACACTTTTAAATATTTTTTTCTTAGGCTAGTGAATAATATTGAGGATTTTGGATGCCCGGCGCTAAAAAAAAATCATAAAGAAGAGAAAATAAGATGCCCATTCACAAAAGAATTATTACATTCTATGTACACGTAATAATTATAACTAATAATTTAATGTAAAAATAATGTAAAAGTAATATTTTATAATAAATAATAATTTAATGTACAAATAATATTTTATAAATAATAATTTAATGTACAAATAATATTTTATAACTAATAATTAATGTACAAATAAATAAAAAAAATAAACTATAAAAGAGAGAAAATTTAGAGGGGAAAATGAATGGTTGTTCCTCATAGGTGAGAGAGTTGGTTGGGGCTCTCACTATTTTCTCTCTTTTCATAATTTATGTCAAATAAAGTATATTAATACATAGATATTCTTACACACTTTTATTTTTCAAGACATTCATTTTCATACATATCTGCATAATTTTGTTCATTTTTACATTTCTTTCTTTTAAAAAGTAATGATTAGAAGAAGAGTAACCTCTAAGATTTGATCTATTATTGACACTTAAATTAAAGGTGCAATAATTCATAATTAAAATATGCATACTAATAAATAATTATTTTATTAAAATGAAAAATGATTAAAGTTAAAAGTATTGAATAAATAGTTGAATTAATATTAATTGTAACTTAAAAATATAAATAACGCGTTTTAATTATTTTAAGGTGATGGTCAGAAGTAATATATCGCGTTTCAAAACATACACATATGTATTTGTTCACATATTCATTCATATTTTATTTCAAAATACAAATATAAAAAATTATAAAAAATACATCGTTATTAAATTGTTTAAGAATACAAATATATAAAATTTTTAAAAATACATCATTATTATTAAATTGTTTAAAAATAATACATAAATACATCATTATATAAATATATAAACTAAAATCCTCGAATTGAAGGACGCGGAGTACCCGCGGGTACTCTCACAGGTCTCGTTGACTTCCTGAGCCATGGAGCGCGATACTCCCAGATGATGTAGCCGCGATACCTTCTCTTTCTCCTCCTTTCCTTAATTGCCGGCCTTTCATTGGGAAATCGATTGGGAATGAGTTCTTCTATAGGAGAAAGAAGCAGCTCAAAACATAACTCCGGCCCCAAAATCTCGCTGACTGAAGGTAGCGGTGGTGGAGGTTGAGTTAAGGCTAAGGGAAGCCCAATTCGTACCTCTACGTAAGTTGGAGGAGAAAGAGGAGACAAAGGAGGATAAAAAATAAGGTTATTAAAATAAGAAAAAGGTAAGTTTTAAATTCATTACTAAGAATAATCATATATGCTAACCTCCAACTTCTTAGACAATGGAGATCTAGATCTCGCCTTTTTCCGGTTCCACACAGTAGATTGTTGATCTCTGAAAACGATTAAAATAATTTTTAGATGTAACGTTGAATTACATAATATTATTTAAAACTAAAAACTATTCAAATTTAATTCAATAATCTTAAACTTTTTTCAGCAGTAACGGGCAAGATGACAGTGGTGGTGTACAGGGCGGTGCAAGCGACCACGGCGTCGATGGAGGCAGCGGTAGAGGCGACGAAGGTGGCAGCGACGACGGAAGTAAGGTAGGTAATGGAGGCGAAGACGGTGGTGGTAAGCCAATTAATGCTATTATTTCACTTTCCTGAAAGTAAGACAAATAAAATTAATATTTATAAATTATAGAGTACATATATACCCTCACGCGCGCACACACACACACACACACACACACACACACACACACACACACACACACACACACACACACACACACACACGCGCGCGCACACACACACGCACGCACGCACGCACGCACGCACGCACACACACACACACGCACACGCACACACGCACGCACGCACGCACGTACACACACAAATAACAACTAACCTTTTCTTTCAGGGATGAAGACGGTAGCGGCGAGCACGGCGGTGGTGGACCTGGAGGTAGCGGTGGACATAGCGGCGGTGAACTTGAAGATAGTGGAGGCAAGGGCGGCGGCGGTCCTGGAGGCAGCGGGATCGATGACAGCGGGATCAATGACAGCGGCGGTGGACTTGGAGACAGCGGAGGCAAGGACGGCGGCGGTGGACTTGGAGGCAGTGGAGGCAAGGGCGGCGGCGGGCCTGGAGGCAGCGGAGGCAAGGGTGGCGGCGGTCCTGGAGGCAGCGGGATCGATGACGGCGGCAGAGGTGGTATCTCGGTGTCCTGTAAAGATAAGTAAAAACTAAATTTATATATACATAAATTATAAAAATATTTCATAAAATAAAAAGCCATAAAATTACTGTGCTCTTATATAGCTCATCACAAAAGGATTCAAGCAAATCCTTCGCTGTTGTTACCTCCATGAGTGGAGGAGGCTTCTCCATACCACATAACGCCTCAGCCAAGTCTCGATATCCTTCTTCATCTCAAGTGGAGATGATGGAATCATCTTATTTTCCTGAAAGTAATTGGAAAAGGTAAGTAAAGATAAGTAGAGACATAGGTAGAACGGTAAGTAGAAAAATAAGTAGAAAATAAGTAGAAAAAATAAGTAGAAAAATAAGTAGAAAATTTCAATAAAGAAAATATTATTATTAATAGAATTAACATTAAATAGAGTTTTTAATTATTAGTTAAAACTTACGATGAACTCCATCGAGTTAAATGTGCTGGACAGCGGTGAACCTGGATGCATCAGGGGCGCAGGCGATGAAGGTTGTGCTAGCGAGTAGGGTGACGCAGACAACGCAGGCGATGGAGGTAATGGCGAGGACAGCGGAAGCAGCGGTAAGTGCTACGACGCAAACGACAGAGGCAGCAATGAGGACGACGTCATTACACCAGTTTTCTATACGGTGAGTAAAAAATGTTTCAACATATATAAATAAAATTATTTTAAAAAATAAAAAAAAAACAACTTACCATAAATTCTGTGACGTCGAGTATGATGGTCGAGGCATGCGTTGGGCTCGATGGTTTTGAGGAGGGTGGTGTCAGTGACATCATCGACGGCAGGCACAGCAGAGACATCGGCGGCGGCAACGGACACGGCGACGGCGAGCACGGTGACGACATCGGCGGCGGCAACGGCGGGCATGGCGACGGCGAGCACTGGGACGGTGAGCACGGCGATGACATCGGCGGCGGTGAGGGCGGGTATGGCGATGGCAACGGACACGGCGACGGCGGGCACGGTAATGGCGGGCACAGCAGAGACGATCATCGTCCTCCTCCTCCTCCTCTTCTTCTTCGGCGAGCAGGGTAAAGCCGAGAACTTTTTCTTCCTCACCTTGCTTGATGCTGATGCTGGAGGAGGTGGAGGAAGAAATACGTCGTCGTCGTCAGGCTGTGGTAGCGGTAGTTCTGCCGCAGCTCGCTTTTCGGCAATCCAGCGCTCCATGTCGTCGACGTCGTTCTCGGCTAGGGCTTTTGTCTCCGCAAGAAGGTCGCGGAGATAATCTGCTGATGAACCCTTCCCTCCGTTGGGGTTCACCTCCCTGGTCAGCTTCAAAAGTTCTTCGTATACACTATCTTCCATATCACTACACTGCACTGCACTTAAATAACTTTGGAAATGAGGGCCGGTCCTTCGATTCTCTCCCTTTTATAGAAGTCGCGGAGAGTCGAAACTTCGCGAACGCGAAAGAACCGATTTGATCGGTAAGAGCTCGCGAACTTTCTAACCGCGACTTCTATTAGGTGGGGGGGGGGGAGAAAAGAAAGAGCGGTCCAGAATGTTCTCTCGCGGAAAAATCATATTACAAATACTATGTCTTTAATAGTTGTAATTGGATTTTCGCATGAGAGAACATTCGAGATCATTCATTTCAAAATAAATATTGTTTAAGATAATTTATTGTACTTGTTATTATTAATTTTGGTTTTAGAAAATTCGTTTTCTTGTAAAACGTTATTATCTGAAGTTAAAAAAAAAAGATTTTTCTAAAACCAAAGTTAATAATAAGTACATTATATTAGCTTAAACAAAATTTGTTTTGGAAAAATAATTAAAAGAAACAATGTACTTATCTTTTCACTCCTGTGAATATTCTCCATAATCCTCAGCATCGTCGTAGCATCTTCTTGATACACACACACACACACACACACATACATACACAAACACATACACGTATTTTCCGAATTAAATTTCGGTTCGCGAACAAAAATGTACATGTGTTCGATCTCGCCGACGAGAGAACAGTATACGCGCGCAACAATACGTATAATCACGCGAAAGCCGGCACGCTGTTTTGACAGCTCTGGTGAGCACGTGCTCGGCGGCCGTCCCTGCTCCCGCCATGTGCGCAGGCGCACGCTCTCTCTCTCTCTCTCTCTCTCTCTCTCTCTTTCTCTCTCGCTGTGCGCGCTCTCGATGTGCGCTCTCGCTCTGAGCGCGCGCAGTTTGAATATTGTTGGTGCGTACGACAATTTGATTGTCGTGCGTGATGGTCAGTCAATTTTTCACTCGTGAAAAATCACAACCAAAAAAATAGTGGGCTGGTTCTGGCTCACTGCACCAGAATGTTGGACGGGTTCTGGCTCAGTCGATTTTCGCTCGCCGAAAATCACGACCGAAAATGGTGGACGGGTTCTGGCTCACTGCACCAGAATGTTGGACGGGTTTTGGCTCAGTGAGCCAGAACGTTGGATGGGTTCTGGCTCTCTGAGCCAGAACCCGTCCAGCTTATCTACTGATATGTTATAAGGAAATTTACTATAAACATAAGAAAAATTATTATATTTTGTAGCAATTGACGGTCAAATGTGCATTATGTCGAATTTTATTATAATAATAGAAATAATTAATATATTTGGAATAATTTTTCTAGCAGTTAATTTATAACAATTATTATCTCTTTTACCTTTATTTTTTGAATCCTTAAGTGTGGATTTCCTGTAAAATTGCTCATATACGACTAACAAAGAAAACTTCAGATAATTGTATAATAAAAAAAAAAAAACTTATTGTGCTACGTTTATACTAAAGTCAAACGAGTCTTTTCACAGGATTTGCATTGACAAAAGAAGACATCAATAAAATAAAACAAAAGACTAAAGAGTTAGAGGTACAGGAGGAAGGTCAAGAAAAGAATCCTAATCAAGATGATAAAACAGCAAAATTATAGAGAAATACAAACAGGAACTTAAAAAAATTTGGTATGTAGATTAACTATATTGCAAAACAAATGTTATTTTTTAAATGTACGAAAATTACAAACTGTATAAAACAAAAAATGTAAAAACCAAATTTATGCAAAATCTTTTAGGTGATGAATTATAAGCAAAGTTCATATCCTGTAATAAATGCACCTACAAATAAATATCAATTTTTTTTTCATATCCCTTATTTATATTTGAATTTGTATTTATAAATATAAATTCATATAGATGTATGCCTCCTTTATTAGAAAAAATTAGGTATAACATGCACGCTGTATTGAAAAATAAAATATAAAATTCATTAAAATTGAAAACTATAATAAAGTATAGCAATGTGACTCTAGTCGAGTCATTTGCTCTCTGTGTCGGACTTCGAGAGCAACTACTGGACGGTGAGCTCTGTCTCAAACAGAATATCTTGGTGACGCCGTTGATCAGCTGATTGTTAATGGTTGGAAGTCCCCCTTTTCTGATGGTACATTATATATTTCACCTGTTCCCCCGTCTGGTGATCAACGCTTGACCGCAGGGTAGAGTTCTTGTAATCTGGCGCTCGGTCGTTTTATTACATCGCCTGGCTCTCGGTCCCGAAAGGATGACGGACACCTTCGTGGCGCTAAATATATTATTTCCCCCTCCCCCTTTAGTCACGCATTTAGACTTAAGACGTAGAAGAAAATGGTTTTCGTTGCTGAGGGATGTTACGAGAACTCGCAGATAAATAAGTAAATGGAGTTGGACTCGATAAGGAAAACGGCACAGCGTGACTCGGCGGGGAATTGAACCCTGGACCTTTCGTTTTCGCGACGAGTGCTCTGATCACTGAGCTACCGAAGCCGAAGCACGCCTTTCCTCATGTCGTCCTCATGTCGCTACTATGCAACCTGATCGGCCTCGTTACGTTGTACTTACTATGCACACGTCATAGGGATAAAAAAACTGGTGATGTACAAGTTATGTTTCGACAGATACTTTTTCTTTTGAAATTTGTCTCAAAGCATTTTTAATGGATTAAAATAAAAACTGAAAACATACATTTTGGACGCAGATATTCAAACAGAAGGTTAAAGTTTTTAAGAAATTATATTTATATTTTTCTGGTAACTTGACACTTTAATTGTGAGGTAAGAAACTGTAACTACAATAAGAAAAAATTATGAATTTTCATGAAATGACAGATTTTCCATAGAAGCCTATTCCAAAAGTAATTTTTTTTCTCTATTTTTCATCTGGTGACATTAGCACGAAATATTCCAATAAAAGGTTTAAAATTCACCTTTGTAGTACGCATTTTTCTTTATTTTCTTACTTATGGGGTTGTAAAATTTGCCAGAGTCACCCGAGATTCATAACAGTCTTTGTGCGGGGCGAGGAGAGGGGCGCCCCCTTACTACGCACCTCCACACGCAGCTACCAAGCTTGATGAGTACATTCACATTAGCGCGTGCGCGAGCGAAACGCTCGCGTGCTAGATTAGTCCACGAGTCCGCAGAAACGCTCGCGCACAAAGTGAGTCCGCACAAAACGCTCATACGCGAGGAGAATCCGTGGGATCCACAGGAAACGCTCACGCGCGAAGTACGCGCGAAACGGTAAGGCGAGAGGTTAGTCCGCGAGACCGCGCGAAACGCTCGCGCGCAAGGCGAGTCCGGGCAGAACGCTTGCGCGCGAAGTGAGTCAACACAAAACCTTCGCGCACTAGGGCAGCGTAAGCACGTGAGGGGAGCGCTCGCCCGCAAGGGAAACGCTTTCACGCGAGGGAAGCGCTCGCCCGGGGTATTATTCTGTAAAAATTACGCGCGTTGAGCGATATTTCCAATATCGCTAACGTAAGGCGATAAATTTTCAATGCATATAAAATGATTTTTTAGCGCACGTAAACTATATTTCCAAAACGTTTTGTTTTTTATACATCGATGGCTGAGAGGACTAACCCCCTAACTCGGCGTTTTCTTCAAGAACCCCCTACCTCAGAAGTATTTTTTTGTCTTTAATTTTGTAGTGGCATCTCTGTAGGATTTTAAAACACGATTTCTGCACAACACGCGCGATTAAAAGTTGTGAACAAAATCTGAATGGATAATTCAACATTACCTTTGTTCTGCGTCTGTGCACGATAAAAATTTATTTCTTCAAATCAAAATATCTAATTATTTCTCATACACGGAAAGAAATATCTTATCACCATAGTTAAAACGGCTTATACTCGTCGAGTATAGGAGTTCCCATGCTATATAAGTAAGACGGTTTTAGAATCGAAGTAAGGGACCCATATGGTATGGGTTGCTTGCTATCTAAGTATGTTGCTTTTCATAATACAACAATTACACAATTATACGATCGTTGGATGAGCAGCTTACCACGGAAGTAACGGTGTCACACGATTTTAGTATACATTGCTCTCACCTTCAATTTTAAGGGAAATCACGACTATTATAAGGAAGTATTAATTATCCATAAATAAAAGCATCGAATGCGTGGCCTAGGATGGCCGATAATGGAGTCTAGGTGCTGCGCTCCGTATTTTTTTGCGTTAAGATATCAGGGCAGATGGAACGCATTGAAAACGTGGTGGACGATGAAAACTACGGAGCGCACCACCCAGATCTCGTCATCTGCTACACGGAGAAAAAATTCTTGCTATTTTTGCGGCATATGCTGCTATTTTAGCAGAACTTTTGATGCACGGGAGATCTTGCCATTTTCGCTTTAGACTACAGCAGTTTTAGCAGTATGGTGCGCAGCAATACACTATGCCAGCGGCTTAGTAGAAATCTACTACTAAAACTGTGGCATCTGTTCAAAACGAATACAATAAAACTTATTAATACAATAAAATAATTAATACAATAAAACTATATGTTTTCAATGTATTTATTATGGTATAATTTGACCTTAAACTCTCAGGCACACGAAAGTATGTTTTTATAGGTTAGGAATTAAATGTTTACTCTTCGTCGCTGGGCTCTAATGGCAGGAAACTTCAGCCAAAACTGCAGTAACTTACAGCTAATGTACGTTTTCTAATGTTGCCTCCAAATTCGCGGTACAGAGTTCAGCAGTAGCAACAGGACTTTTTTCTCCGTGTACCCCGAACACCTGCACTGCGTATTAGATACGACCTGATATCTTAATGCAAAAAAAATGCGGAGCGCACCACCTGGATACCACCATCGGACACCTCAAAGAGCTAGACCTCGCATTCGATGCGTTCCACTATTTACTTTTACAAATGTTTAATACAAATAAAGTTTGTGACAAGGTCACAGGCAGCTGCAGGCTTGGAGCCTATAGCAGACGAGCACAGGGCTCGTGGCGTCCGCCATGCTGCATGCGTCGTCGCCGAGGAGCAGCGCGTGCGCTCATGTACATGCACACACACAGCGCCGACTGCCGCGCCAAGCAGCAGGGCGCACACTCACTCACACACACTAGTATCGCGGCCGGGTCGAGCAGGGACGAGTACGCGCTGGAGAGGGACGCGAAGCGCCGGTGGAGAGAGAGGGCAGGCGCACGAGAGAGCCAAGACACCCGGTGAGCGGCGTTGAGAGCCGACGCCACGAGCGCGCGATGTGAACGATAGCGGAGCGAGCACAGACTGAGCGCCGCGCAGTTCGCTCGCGCATATGAAATGGTGGGAGCGAGAGCAAGCGGGAAGAGAGTGAGTGACGGTCGAGACGGGCGCGCAGCATTAGCGAGACGTATGTAGGAGAGAGACAGGCGCGCAGGGGGATAGAGAGAGCCGGAGAGAGAGTAGACTAGAGTAGAGCATGGCATAGAGGCAGTGGAACAATAGATAGCATACGCGGCGCGGGAACAAGCCGGTGGGTGGCGCGACGAGCAGGATAGATAGCGTGCATGCTATTAGTTTAGCCTATCATGACTCAAAGAGATAGCAAGTCATGGACTTTAATAGAATTCGGACAAAACGCATAGCTAGGAACCAATGAACCGTGAATCAAGGCCGGAAGGGGATAAACACAGGGTTTGAGTTTCGAGAAGCCGGAAAACGCGCTCTCTTCGTCAACGAAGTCCATCGCAAGCAGTCGCATTTTCTCTTGAAAGTAGTAGTGTCTAGATTGTGCTAGGAAGGATTTTGTGGAGTTAGTCGAAGGTAGTGGGATAGTTGAGGTTTCACCTAACAGTTGCTGTCGCATCACGTAAGTAATCGTCAAGTCGGAGAGGTGAAAGAGTATTGCAAGTGATATTGTGGCAGTTGTTTTTATCGTGTTGTATTAGGAATTGAGTTAATAGGAGAAATCGAGACTAGCAAAGTTGCTGTTGAGGGGTACTGTCTATCCAGGGTTGTCTCCAGTATTAACAGCCTCTGCAAACTAAGCAATATCTTGAGCGCGGTCTGTGTTACTGTTTTCAGATTCAATAGCGGTGAGCCGGCCAGTCGACGAAAGCAGCCATTTTGGAGACGCCAAGGCAAACGGGCCGAATAACCGCCATTGCGGCCATATTTTCTTACGAAATAAATTTAGAAATAACTATTAATTGTGAGAGTTGTTCTTATTAGTGAGTATTGTTTTCCCATGTGTTGTCTATCGAGTTTTCTTTCAGGTCTCATCATTAAGAAACTCTTATCATCGCCGAAAAATTAGCAAATTGCTATCTCCTCGTAGGTATTTCCGAGTGTGGTTGTTGCTGGGGTTTTGACCCCCCTTGTCGAGAGCGGGGTTTCAGCCGCGGTAGAGGACCGCTAGTGGTAAGATACATAGTGGAAATCGTGGCAGTTGGTTTAGTTTGAGTCACTAATAATTCCGAGTGATTCGATTGAGGGTATAACTAAATACAACGTCACAAGTTATAAATTTATTAATTGTTAAAAATAAAAATTAAACTTAATGCCAAACAAACGCCGGGTTAGGTGGTCTACGAAGCCAACGCCGAGTTAGGGGGTTATTCCTCTCAGCCGCCGGCATACACATAATGCATACATAAAAATCTATACAATTATTATTGTAATACAACCATGGAAATTTATTACAAATATTAATAACTTGTTTTGAAACTTACAGGAGTTTTTGGGAAAATGAAATACATTCTAAATACTGACGGAAAAGAACAATTTATTTTCTCAGTTAATAAAATAAAGAAATGTTTCTTTTTGAATAACTCAAACAAATTTTTCTTTTTTTATATTTCAAAATTATAACTATAAATTACAGTCCAATTCCAACAATTTTGACCTCTGTCAAATACACAGTACCTCGCCAAACTATATGTAAATGTATGCGGAGAGAAAAGTTCAGTATCGTTAACTGGAAACTCAGGCCAAAATGGCCTGATGAAAATGGTAGTAGACACAAAGCTAGCATTTCTGGAGTCTCCGGTAGTTTCTGCCTAAGAACTCAACAGTAAAGATTTTTTCCACGTTTACCAATGCTTAATAATTGATTTTGTTTAGCTAAATTATAATAGAAAAGCATATTACAATTATAATTAACTTATGTAAATCGTATATAAGCTATGTAAAGTTTATTTATTTGCGTGCAAATATTGTTTGCATCTCCTAACCTCAAAAAATCATGAGACTGTGATGTTTACGTTTACGAAGGACTTTAAGGGGATGTCGTAGCAAAAGTTTCACCAAATCGCCACCAAGACACTGGCGCTGTCCTCAGGTGGGAGATTTGTGAAGTTAGTCACTTTGAACAGTAATTGTCGAAAAAATAGGAATTTGCGCATCAAACAAAGAGCTGAGCAGCGTAGCCATGACAATAATGAATCATATTCATCAGTCAGACTTGACCACAGATGCCTATTTTTTCATACAATTGGAAATACAAAGTGGGACGGGTCGCAACTGCCCAAGTTCGACGCGACGCCATGTTGGCATACGCAAACAGCAGAGTAGTAACTAATACTTTACAGAGCGGGCACGAAGGGCGCTGATTTGAGCCAGATTTTTTGGTTATACGGTGGTCAATGAAAGCAACTTCATATTGCAGATGAACAATAAATAATAAAATAATATGCAAATACAAAAATATGCATTTGCCTTCAAACAATTTATTATTATTTATTCAATATTTTATTGTTTTATTTGCCACCATATGATTTGCTGCTAATACATCTACATGTACTAAGGCTGAATACATAAAATATAGTAAGAAGAAAGCATACAGTTTTAGAGCAAAGAGAACATGCAAAGAATAAAAATTGTTTTCAAAGTAATGCTTTGAGGTCAAGTAAATTTGACAGAAATCATTTTGAACAAAGACTTTTGTTTGCCATGCACTTGATTTCGTTTTCCTATTATCATCATGGTATCTTTTAGTGATAACCCGATACGTCTCAAATAAAATTATTTGCGAGTGATAAATAGGTAATTAAAAAGATTTTGAATCAAAACTCATATTTGCTATGCGCTTGATTTCGTTTTTCAATTTTTATCATGCTATCTTTTAGTGATAATCTAAATTGATGGGTATCAATTATGAATAATAAAAAGGTATGAAAAATAGTAAAGGGTACAAGCATACAGTTTAGCAAACAAAATAGACCATGCAATACTGGTAAACATTTACCTCAATAAATTTACGTACGCGTAGAAAAAGGAGCTCGATAATCGAAAAAAACAACATAAGTCCATTCTAAAAACCAATTTCGAATCTCACATGCAATTTTGGAAATAATTATATGTATAAAAAGCTCAGTATCTAGCAAAACGTTACTAAAATTAGATCAACTTATAGTCAAATTAGAATCTTACTTAGTGATGCTACTTATGTTGCGATGACTCTGCAGTACGTTAAGGCAAGCTTCAACATCCTGACTAGCACTAAATGTACATATTGAATGAAAAAATACACAACAATCACTTAGCATGTACTGTTCGATATCACGTCAACGTTGCTCCCACGATACATAACCTCTAACGAGCTACGTAAATGAGACACTTGTACACAACACAAAAAATCTTTCACAATAAATCAGACACATTATTAGATTTACTTTATAAATAATAATTGTTTAATATGAAGAAGACGAAGTTGATATCAAAAGTACATAACCTCTCACATGGTATATTTTCTGCACTCTTCTAACCTGTACATGATATAGCATGGAAGAAACGCGAGCACATGGACAAAATCACAACAATTAATCCCGAAAAGTTAATTAAAGATTAAACTAGGGGAACCTAGCCCCCCTGCGTGTCTTCGACACGCCAACCCCCCCCGCCCCCACACACACCTGCTCCTCACTTCGCTCGTCGCCCCCCCTCACACCCTATGTAAAAACTTCGTTTTTACATAATAGGCACGACCGCAATGCTCAGAAGAACCTTATAATTTTATTATTGCAAAAATTGTAATACTTTATTTTTTATGTTTTTATCATTAAAATAAACATAAATACATCCGCAATAAAATTTAAATAAAAATTACCCACTTACTTTTACATATTTGTTTCTTTTTTTTTGTAAAAGGTTTGCATTTTAATTCTACATATATAGATATATGTAAATAACTTTTTAATTAGTCTATGATGCATATAAATTTATTAAGCATTAATTGATATGATGAAAGTGTATATAGCAATATTAAAAACACGGTTCTCATAATTTTTATCGAAATTATAATAATCGTTTTTATTTTTATTTATGAAAACGTTAAATAGAAAAAAAGTTTTGTTTCAATGTTATCCACAACTTTTGTATTCGAAATTTTTGTGTATAGTCAAATTCTGTTAAATTATTTGAGGAAAACCATTGTTTCATTACTCTCAATTAATAAAAAAAAACATAGAGTTAAATTTCGTACAGTTCTAACGAAATGGTGGAGACTATAGCTGCTCACGGGTGTTCCTAACTACATATACCTATACAATCTCAATTACGAAAAAATACTCGCGACACATACCCACATACACTAATACCGCAGAAAGGAGAAAAAAAACAGAAGAAAAAAGCCATGCACATTGATGCATTGGCAACGGCAATCTGGCATTGCACTGCGAGCATGAATACTACTGCATTTGCAGCTGTCGTAACGGCTATCTATAACACAGGGAGCGTTCGTGGTCACGTGGGTCGCATGCGTTTTTCTGCTGTACTTATGTGCGCAAACGCAGCCTAGCCGAGATAGCCGTTACGACAGCTGCAAATGCAGTAGTACTCATGCTCGCAGTGCAATGCCAGATTGCCGTTGCCGAATGCATCAATGTGCATGGCTTTTTTCTTCTGTTTTTTTTTCTCCTTTCTGCGGTATTAGTGTATGTGGGTATGTGTCGCGAGTATTTTTTCGTAATTGAGATTGATAGGTATATGTAGTTAGAAACACCCGTGAGTAGCTATAGTCTCCACCATTTCGTTAGAACTGTACGAAATTTAACTCTATGTTTTTTTTTATTAATCGAAAGTAATGAAACAATGGTTTTCCTCAATATATATATTACACACAGGGAGCGTTCGTGGTCACGCGGGTCGCATGCGTTTTTTTAGCACGTGCTGTAGCTGGCGCGAATTCGGAGTCTCGTGGCTCCCGCTTCGGACGCGCACACACACGCACTTGGAAATCGGGGACGCGAACATAAAAAGGGCAAACCTTGGCCAGGACGCTGCTGCTGCTTCCTCTCGCTCTCTCGTTCTCTCTCTCGCTCTTTCTAGGGCGCTGCCTCTCCAGACGGTGGCGAGGGTCGGCAGGGCGCACTGGCATGCATACAACTTCGGCAGCGAAACACTATCGCGAGCACGCGGCACGGCGGTAGGCGACAGAATGGATAAAAATGCCGGCTGGTGCGCTCACGCTGCCCCCTCGTTCGTCCATCGGCCGTCGTCTTCACTGTGGCGCGCGCGAGCGGTCCGTATACGGCCGATGCTCGAACGCGCCATCCGGCGGATGGCGGATACAGCGCTGAGCCACTGCGTCTCTCGTTCTCTCCTTCTCTCGGCTGTCGTCTGCTCCTGTCAGCCGCATGGAAGAGCGAGCTCACTCATGCTCCAGCTACAGCTTGTCCTCGCTGTAGCTGCTGCTGGTTCCTCCGACTCCTGGCCTGCTGGATACGGGAGGGGAAGGACTAGTGTGCGGAGAAGACAGCGGGGAGGGACGGGCGCGCGCATGTGTGTGCTCGTGTGTCGAGCGTAGCTCGCCGCGGCCGCCGTGCACATCTCTTCCTGCCTTTTATGTGGCATGCAATTTGCCATGTCACAATATATATATATATATATATATATATATATATATATATATATATATATATATATATATATATATATATATATATATATATATATATATATACATCAAATGCAGCTTTTGAGGATCTATGTCAGCACGGATTTGATACTTTGAGGATTTTTCAGACTTTTGAGGACATCCTCAAAATTCCTTCGGTATGATACGGTACTTTTGAGGATTTATATTATAATTAAATACCTTCAACGCAGAGAGGGAGTTATTTCTTTAGTCAAGCATATACGAACTCTGGAGAAAAAAACTATAGATCCTCAAAAGTACCGGTTCCCGAAATATGTGTATATATATATATATATTAGTCGTATTCTCTTTATTAAGTAATAATGTTTTATGCCGAAAACAATAATGAAGGAAAAGTAAAAAGGTTCACCATATCAGACATTAAGGGGGTTCGATAGTCCTACCATTACCGACCGAGCAATTCACATAGTTTCAAGCTGATTAAAAATAAAATACGTCGAATCACAAAAAATCAAGAGAACACCCTTCTTAACGTTCTACCACCCAGTCCCTTACGAAAAGATGCTGTAGTTATTACTACACAAACGCTGTAGTAACAGTTCTGTAGTAGTTACTATACAATAACTACTGAAAAATACTGTAGTAATTTCGGACTGTAGTTATGACCACACAAAATTACTACAGGAATTGTGTAGTGACTACTACAGGTATTTTGTAGTTACTACTACAGGAATTTTGTAGTTACTACTACAGGAATGTTGTAGTTACTACTACAGGCAATTTTCGTGAAAACATCTTATAGAGGTTTAGCATCTTATTTAGCGCTGTGCCATCACACAGCAGAGTCAGTGACAGTCTTAGGTAAGGAGTTGCACGCGGGGACTGCTGTGCACGACTGTCGGCACCTTACTGATTAAGCCCGGTGAGCTCAGATATCAAAGTCAAGGTAATCCTTGTCACATTAACTCTCCGAAAAGAGTCGTTCGAACGGTTGAATCTCACGGCTTTACATACCCTCGCGGTTCCAATGTGTTTATGAGAGTTCCGACTGCTGCGCTGCTCTGCGGCATGCGGCAGAAGCTTGCTTGTCCAGAGCCTCGTTTATGTATGTTCGCTGCTATGCCGCTATGGAGCGCAGCAGCCGGGACTCTCATAAACACATTGGAACCTCGAGGGTATGTAAAGCCGTGAGATTCAACCGTTCGAACGACTCTTTACGGAGAGTCAATGTGACAAGGATTACCTTGACTTTGATATCTGAGCTCACCGGGCTTAATCAGTAAGGTGCCGACAGTCGTGCACAGCAGTCCCCGCGTGCAACTCCTTACCTAAGACTGTTTGTCACTGACTCTGCTGTGTGATGGCACAGCGCTAAATAAGATGCTAAACCTCTATTAGATGTTTTCACGAAAATTGTCTGTAGTAGTAACTACAAAATACCTGTAGCAGTAACTACAAAATTCCTGTAGTAATTTTGTGTGGTCATAACTACAGTCCAAAATTACTACAGTATTTTTCAGTAGTTATTGTATAGTAACTACTACAGAACTGTTACTACAGCGTTTGTGTAGTAATAACTACAGCATCTTTTCGTAAGGGATCAAAGTTTGGAGTCGAAATATCAAGTCATTTTTGCAAAAACTTTGAACAAAGCGAAATTTAATTTCATTCAAAGTTTTTGCAAAAACAACTTGATATTTCTACTCCAAATTTTGACTGAGTGGTAGAACGTTAAAAAGCACAGAAGAGTGTTCTTTTGATTTTTTGTGATTCGACGTATTTTATTTTTAATCAGCTTGAAACTGTATGAATTGCTCGGTCGGTCATAGTACGACTATGGCACCCCTTTATGAGAAGATCAATATAGGAGTGTTGCTGCTATTCGCCTTGTTAAGACCAGCGTCAGCGCCCCTCGTGGCCAAAATTCGAACTGCTTATTAAAGGATAAACACAGCTGATTAGCATGAGCGGTATACGAACCAAAGATTATTTAATTAAAAAATAAAATAAGTAGTGGTCCGATGAACGTCTTAAAATCATTTATTGATTTGTCTGATATTATCAGATATATTGGCAGTGGAACAAGGCCTTATGTGGAAGGCGAAAGAGTTTATAAGGCTAATCATATAATATTTTGTGGGTTAGCCAAAGAAAATAATGATTGCTCAGCAGAGATAATAGCACTATGCCTAAAAACGTCGGGTTTACAAGAATCTCCTCATGAAATAAGAGTAATGATCTCTTCAAATGTATGTACTGATGAAAATATCATTCATTGTGTGTGCTCTTGTAAAGCTGGTATTTTGGGAAAATGCAAACACTCTGTTGCAGTTTTAATTCACCTTCACAAGTCAGTTCAAAATTATTGTTTTGTTTATTTTCTTAATGATGAGTAAATATTTAAAGCATTTACTTATAAAATGTGTTAATTCTTTTAAGAACTCCATCATGTATTATTCAAGATGCATCTTGCACGGATTTAAAACAACAGTGGGGTAAGCTAAAACAGACAGCTTTAAAAATGTTTGAAGCTGTAGAATTGAAACATTTTTACCACTTGAAGAAAACAGATTCCAAATTCCTCAAAGTGAAATGTTCTTGTAAACCCGACGTTTGTAGGCACAGTGCTATTATCTCTGCTGAGCAATCATTACTTTCTTTGGCTAACCCACAAAATATATATGATTAGCCTTATAAACTCTTTCGCCTTCCACATAAGGCCTTGTTCCATTGCCAATATATCTGATAATATCAGACAAATCAATAAATGATTTTAAGACGTTCATCGGATCACTACTTATTTTATTTTTTAATTAAATAATCTTTGGTTCGTATATCGCTCATGCTAATCAGCTATGTTTATCCTTTAATAAGCAGTTCGAATTTTGGCCGCGAGGGGCGCTGACGCTGGTCTTAACAAGGTGAATAAACATTTCTTTTAAGAATTTGGCTATGGCGATACTGGCTTCATAACATGCATTCATGCATTAAAGATTTTAACTTTCTCAACACACTCTACATTTACTTCAGTATATAATTTGTAAAAAAGTTTATTAAAAGTATGTTGCACTACAGGAAGATTATGTTTGACCACACAACAATGCTTAACTGACTGATGTAGCTATGGCTGTTGCTGCTACGTGTGCTCATATAGCTTACAAGTCTAAAGGACCGTAAACTGAGGTATCAGAATATTTGTTTCAAATATAAAAGATTTTAAGCTAAAATAATACTTTTTTATATTCCAAGGCAGAGAAGGAGTTACAGAAGAAATAAAGAAGTATTTTAGTGATTTTATCTTTAAAGCTGTTTTCTACATAATGTCAGATTTTTGGCTCTGCCGTCGACTCCAGATCCAGGAGCTACATATATTTTGATGAGACAGGTCCTAAAATCTTGGTATTTTATATGACTATTGACTGAAGAGTTGTATGTATCCAAATTATTTAAGTAAATATTTCTTTGCGGTCAAAAACTGCTCAAAAATCATAATTTTACTTAAATATAATAATTTTTATCTATGCGCATCAATATTTCGGGTGGCCTATACGAGCTTTGTCGACACTATAAAGTTTGGCCGTGTACACCTACTTGCAAGTTGAGAAACTCCCTCTGTCGGCCACCTCGAAAAGCTTCTCCCTTCTCTTCTCATCGAACGGTCATTTCGAGTCCAATTTCTATCGCAGCGACTGGAAAGGCGATGACTGCGCGTGCGCTGTAGTTGGAATGACGTGCGAATTGGCCTTTATATACTTCGGAGCTTCCGGAAAAACTTAACCTCTCACTGGATTGAACGACTTTTTATAGGACTCCGCTTTGAATATCAAAGGTATGCAGTTGTCACTCCGGGTGCATGGAGTCTGCAGGAGTCCGCAGTATTCTATAACAATTTGAGCTCCCACGAGTCGGTTAATAGTTGTAAAAAGGCGACTTACTTGGGAGCGAGCGAAAAGTGCGTCAGTCCTTACTGGAAGAGAGAGCCGAGAGGACTCAGTTGAGAGGCCTGTCCTCTTAGCTAGACATCGGCGGACGGGGACTGCCGACCTCGATACAGCAGCCCAGTTCGAGGCCTCGACAGCCTCCGGCGGATGAGAGGCCGCCGCCACCTATTACCCCGCTGTTGCGCCGAACCGGGTTCGGTGGCGCCTGGGGGGGGGGGTGGATCACAGAGTCAGCCAGTTGAATCGACTGACTCTGCGATAAGGCGAGAACCAAGAGGAAGGTCGATGCCAGGATCGTTCGAAGAATCGAACCACACGACAGACGGCGGGCTCCGAGATGTCGGCCAAGTAGTGCGCCGATGGGGATTCAAGTTCGCCGGCGATCCTGGCGAAAGCATCGACACCTTCCTCGAGCGAGTCGAGGAAAATTGGGAACTCGCCAAGCTTACGGAAGGGGAAATACTGAGTACCCTTCCGGAGTTATTCGTCGGCGTAGCCGGTACCTAGGTGCGATCCAACAGGACGAGCTGGATCACCTGGGACGAATTATGTCGCCGGATACGGCGATGGTGCGGCATGACGGACCGGGTACAGCAACGGCTGAGGCACGAGGTCGCTTTGAGAACGCAAGGACCGGAAGAGTCCGTGCGTGATTATGTTACGTGCCTCGAAGCAATGATGCGGAAGATGGAGCCACTGCCGACGCTCGATTTCAAGCTGGGGACGCTACACCGGAACATGAAGCCGCGACTGCAGCAACTCATTCGACGAAGCGACTTCGAAGACATTGAGACATTGCTGGATTTAGCAATGGAGGCGGAGCTTGCAGTGGACGCGGAAAAGTCCTTCAAGCCTCCGCCGCCGCCGGAGTCGTGCGTGTACGCGCAGCGGGCGTACAAACCCCGCAAATCGGTTCCACCTAAGGTGAAGGCCGCGGCGGTAGAGACAAAGCTGCCGCCGACTCCACTGCCACCGAAAATGCCGACGATAGATGAAACGATCGAGCGGTTCGCAAAGGTGATCCTGGAGGGGATGCAACGCATGCAACAGAAGCAACCGCCCCCTCTTCCACCTGCACCCCCGTCGACGCGGAACCGGAGCGGAGAGAAAGGGGCCCGGAGAAAGAAGAGTAGCTCCAAACGCCCCAGCAGGAAGACGAGTAGAAGGAGCGAGAAATCGAACTCCAGCAGCGATTCGAGCGAAGAAGACCGAGCCAAGAGGTCGCCAAGGAGGACAGGCGAACCGAGCGCACCGGCACCGGGAGCATTCAGCTGTTATGGATGCGGCGCTCCCGGAGTAATTCGCCGAAATTGCCCGAACTGCGCGGGAAACATACCGCAGGCGAAGTAAGCGGGGTTTCCGCTTCGTCTGCCGAAGTCCCCGCACTAAATCGGGATGCCGCGGCCGAGCAGATAACGGCTGAGCCGGCAGCCGAGCACGAGCAGGAATCGCGGTGGCGATCGGAAATTACAGGCTCCGCGCCCTCTATGATACGGGAGCTTCGCGCACCGTAATGGGGGTGGTCGGACTACAGCTCGCCTCCGCGTTAGGGCGACCTTTAATGCCGAGCTACGGTCGCCGGGCGAAAGTCGTCGGAGGACAGACAGCGACGATCGCCGGTTACGTCGAGCTGCCGTTCGAGGTAGGTGGCGTAAAGCGAGATATTCGGGTAGCGGTGCTGCCGGATGACAAAGTGGATTGTTACTTGGGCGCAAACTTTGTCAGAGCCTTCGGTACGATCCACGATCCCATCAACAACCAGTTGATCGTGAGCGCGGTGGATAAGCGCGTAGACTTGGAAGTCGCGGGGGTCTCATCCGTTGAGGCGCTAGAGGTATCGTTGATCGGCCTCGAAGACGTCTCGGATGAACAGCGCCAGGAGATGGCAGAGCTGGTAGGCCGAATTCTCGGCGGAGAGGACCAAGCTCTCGGCCGCACTACGTGGGCGAGCTACCACATTGAAGTGGGGAGCGCACGCCCCGTGAAGCAGCGTTACTACCCGGTGTCCAAGAAGCTCGAAGAGGATATGCACCGTCAAGTGATCGAGATGCTGGAATCCGGGGTGATCGAGCCCTCTACGAGCGTGTGGTCGAGCCCCGTCGTCATGCTACGGAAAAGCAACGACAAGTACCGTTTCTGTATCGATTTCCGTAAATTGAACGCGGTTTCGAAGGCAGACGCGTATCCGCTGCCGTACATGGACGCGATATTGCGCAAGCTGAAGAGCGCGAAGTACATCTCGACACTTGATCTAAGCTCAGCGTACCACCAGATTCCGCTGACGCCGGAATCGAAGGAGCTGACGGCGTTCACGAGAATGCCGTACGGCCTATCTCAGGTCGGAGCGACGTTTCAACGCCTTGTGGACAAAATCATCGGCCCCGAGCTCGAGCCGTACGCCTTCTCGTATCTCGATGATATCATCATCGCGACAGAGACGTATGAGAAACACCTGAAATGGCTCGAGCACGTGCTAAAGCGCGTCAAAGAGGCCGGGTTGACGATCAACCGCGAGAAAAGTGTGTTTGGCAAGACTGAAGTCAAATACCTCGGTGTGCTCGTCAACCGGGGCGAATTCCGGCCGGATCCTGATAAGATCGAGCCGATGATAAACTTTCCGGTACCAAAGAACTTGAAGCAACTGCGCCGCTTCATGGGAATGGCATCTTAGTACCGAAAGTTCTTGAAAGACTTTGCCACGATAGCCGAACCGCTCACAGCGCTAACGAAGAAGGATCGACGATATGAATGAGGCGACGCACAGCAAGAGTGGTGTCCTCGGCTCCTGTCCTCGCCAGACCCTCATTCGATGTTCAGTTCGTCGTACAGACAGACGCGAGCGACACCGGCATCGGCGCGGTGTTGTTGCAAGTCATCGAGGGACAGGAACAAGTCCTCAAATTCGCCAGCCGAACACTTTCGCCAGCGGAGCGCAATTACAGTGTCACGGAGCGCGGATGCCTAGCGGTGATCTGGGCGATTAAGAAGTTCCGCTCGTACATCGAAGGATATCACTTCTTGGTGGTAACGGATCATAGCAGCTTACGATGGCTGCACAGCCTGCACAGCCCCACAGGAAGACTGGCGAGATGGGCTCTTGAGCTGCAGGGACACTCCTTCGATGTGGAACATCGAAAGGGCGCGCTAAACCACGTGCCCGACGCGCTTTCGCGCATCTACGAGGAAGAAGACGACCTCGAGGTGTACGCGAGCACGTGGTCCGACGGTACCAAAGATGAGTGGTACCGAACCTGGCTGGACGAAGTGACACGCGACCCCTCAACCCATCCCAGATGGAAAGTGGTAGGGGGTCGACTATTCTACTTTCTCACGGATGAGATAGTAGAGGCGGCGGTCGCCGACGACGAGGCATGGAAACTCGTCGTGCCGCAGGAGCATCGTCGCGAAGTGCTCCGCGAATCACACGATGATCCGACCGCCGGGCACCAAGGTCGAGAAAAAACGTACGAGCGCGCGGCCAGGCACTTACTGGCCGAAAATGTACCACGCCGTGAGGAAGTACGTGAAACATTGCCAAGTGTGCCAGCAGACAAAGGCGGAGCAAAGACCGCCAGCGGGTCTGATGGGACAGCGAATTATCGACGGGCCGTGGCAAGTAGTTGCGGGAGATATAACCGGCCCGTTCGTAAGAAGTAAACTCGGGTACGAGTATATCTTGGTGTTCCAAGACCTCTTCACTCGCTGGGTGGAGTGCGTGCCCACACGCAAAGCGAATGCGAAGACCATCTTGAATGAGTTCAAAGAGAGAGTGATTCTTCGATTCGGCATCCCGGAGGTATTCTTATCCGATAACGGCACAGAATTCAAGAATAAAACGTCGGCGTCCATCACTCGACTACCCTGCCGTATCACCCTCAGGCAAACCCCGTGGAGAGGGTAAATCGGACGTTAAAGACCCGCTTAGTCGCGTTCGTCGAGGAATCTCACGCCGAATGGGATCAGAAACTGCCGGAGCTGATGTTCTCGTTGAACAACTCCGTGCACGCTTCGACCGGCGTGAGCCCGGCCGCCCTCAATTACGGCAGACAGCCGCTTCCCCCGGCGACAGCTCGCCGCGAGCAAGAGCGCGAGGCCCTTGAGCAACGAGAACGCGAGGCGGTGGATACGTGGGCGGAGCGCCTGCATGATATGGATAGCCTGCGAAAGAGGGCTGCCGCACAAATTGCCGACGAGCACCGGCGACAAGCGGCATACTACAACGCGCGTCGGAGAGAAGTATCCTTCGGAGTAGGAGACCTCGTCTGGAAAAGGAACAGAGTCCTTTCCTCAGCAGCGCAAGGGATATCGGCGAAGTTAGCGCCGAAGTACGCCGGTCCACTGAAGGTGACCGAGATAACAGGCTCCAATACGGTAAGAGTAAGAGACGAGAAGGATGCGAGCGACGAGATCCTGCATGTTTCTCACCTCAAGCCTTACGACGGAGAAAGCAGCGACGAAACGGGCGAAGAAGTCGACGACGTCGAGGATCCGCAATCGCCGAGGGAAGACGTAAGCGTCCGGGTGATGAGCGACCCACCGGAGGCCGGCGGAGCGCCGCCGAGCGATGCACGTCCCGTCGAAAAACGTCCTCGGGGACGTCCGCGTAAAACGGTTCGCGTCGTGGTTCGCACGGTTCCCGGTAAAACGCGCGCGACAGCGAAGGTGAACTCCGGGACGGGAAAACCCCGGGGCCGACCGAGAGGTTCCGCGAAGCGACCGGAACCGAGGTCGCACCTAGATGCCTCACCGCGGTTGACTCGCGCGCAGCCGCGTGCGAGAGTGTTAGGCAAGAGCAGGAGTTCGGGAGTTGTTAGCGACTCCGACTAATGCACCTTTTCGCCCGGGCTCTTTTTGTTACAGATGGCTGAGAAATCACCGGTGCCGAGCACCGAGGGCAGTGCCCTCGACACTGAGGTGATGGTGCGCGGGGTTCTGCGCGCCATCGAGCAGCTCGGGCGAGCTGAGTTCGCCCGCCCGTCTTCGGTGGTGCTGGAGAAGCTGCCAGAGGCGGCCGGAGCCCTAGCGCTCCCTCCTCCGCTCACCGCATCCCAACCGGCGCCGTTCCTGCGCCGACCGAGGGAGGCCCTCGCCCTCACAGCGGGAGAGGACGCCACCGCCACGGAGGACGTCTGGACAGGCCCGGCGGCCCCGATCGCCGAGGGACGGGGACCAGCGGTCCCCGCGGTTACGGAGCCGTCGGCCAAACCGGCTCCGCCATCGCCGATGCTGGCCCGCTGGGGGTTGTTGGAGCGCCTCCTGGAGAGGGCGCGCACCTTCAGTCGCCAGGCTTGGGCGGCGGAAGGCGAGGCGATCCAGGCCTGGCATCGGTTCCTCGCCGAGACACTGTATGGCCGTGAACTCGCCGGGCCCTGGGCGGCCCGTATTGAGGGCCTGAGAGAGGAGCGAAACCTCCTTTACGCGGCCCGGCGCGCCCGGAAGGAGCGCCGTGAGGCCGAAGAGGCGGCGGCCCGTGCCCGCGAGGAGATCCGGGCCGCTGAGCGAGACGCCTTGCTCGCGAGAAGCGGGGAGAAGCGGCCGAAGAGAGGCGGAGAGAGGCCGTTCGTCGAGCCGGGAACGCGACGATCGCGATGGTGCCGGCCACGGCGATACGGCAGGTCGCGCCGTCGATGCCCCCACCCCCGCATCTCGAGCTACTGAGAGGCGATGCCGCACCGGCGGCGGGAGGATCCCGTCGCCGCTGCTACTACTGCGGACAACCGGGCGTGTCAACGGACTCGAAGTGCCCGAACGCCGCCCGCCATGACAAGACACGGCCGTGGTTCCACAACCGGGAGTAGTGTAGTAGTCCCTCTTCGGGGAACAATAAAGAAAAGGGTTAACCCCGCATTATTTTGTTAAGCGAATGGTTTTTTTTTCTCTTGCGCAATACCCCCCCCCCCCCCCCCTTCAGGAGAACCCGCGCTGCCGTTAAAGATGTCGAACGTGAGGTAGCCGAGCAGACTCTCCGAGGGATAGTCCGCGTCTGGACGGGGGGTGTAACGGCCTGTGCGTGTACGTGCGCGAGTGTCGTGTATCGGTGTGCGCGAACGAGACATGAGGCGAGTCTCGGCACACCGCGTCGGCACGCACTAATGCCCGAAATGTAAACACCTCTCAACCTTGCGCAAAGGACAAGGCAGAGAGATGCTTGCGCGTGCCGACGAAGCAGCAGGTAGGCAGTATCGTTTCGGCCATCGCCGCGAGCAATAGCCCGCACTGAGAGAGAGAGAGAGAAGAATGCGAGATAGTGCACGCGAGTGCAGTGAAGTGCAGTCGAGAGAGTGAGCGTGAGCGAGAGCGCGGCGCAGCAGCGTAAGCGAGAAGCAGAGGGAGAGAGACGCCGTCAGCAGCTACCGCGGCCGAGTGAGAGGGAGAGAGAGACACCGGCCGATCCTCTGCGACAGCCGGACTGCCCGCGTAGGAGCGAGAGAGAGAGAGATACGATGCGCGAGGCTTCCGGCACCGCTCGGCCTGACTCCCTGCATCAGCCGGGTCTTCGCGAGGTAAGTCCTGGCCAGGCGCTAGCGCGCTCTTCCCGCGGACGACGGGCGTCCGGAGAGCGACCCTCCGCGCGAGCGAGCGTGGCTCCCCGACGCGCGCGTGTGTCTCGATCGCGCGCGGCGATCGACCAACGTCGGTGCGAGCCGTTTATCCGAATACGTGTGTGCGATCGCGCGCACACGTACATAGCGTACGCGGGCGCACCACCCGTATCGGCGCGTATAAAGGATACGCGCCGCGTGTATTCAACTGATTAAGTCCTCGGGGCAATAAAGTTACAGTCTTTTGTTAAATTCGAGTACGCGTGTGATTGACGCGTCGTTCCCTTCCCTTTTCCACGTCAGTGGCGCGACGGTATAGAATACCACCGGCCTCCGCGGGCGCGAGTACACAATACTCGCGCGATTCTGAGCAGCCGAGACAGCACGCACGAGAGAGAGCGCGCGACAGCGAAGTCGCGCGTTGTAACGCCGGTAGGTACGGCTGCCGACGAAGGCAGCCGACGGCGAGCGAGAGCGAGGAGATTTCGCCGAGGGTTGGCACGAGCCAGTGCTCGCGCCTGTCAACCGCTGCGCCGTTCATCGGCCATTCCGCTTTGGAGATTTGCGGCACTGAGGGGAAAACCTACCCCGTTACATTACCTTATAAATTACTTATATACATATAAGGTATGCATATATGTATTACCTTATATATATATAAGGTAAATAATTTATTTTACCTTATATATTACTTATATACATATAAGGTATGTATATATGTATTACCATATATATATATATATAAGGTAAATAATTTATTTTACAGAAAAATGAAGATAGAATATTTCTATGATGTTTATGTAAGTTTTTAAACGGTGAATTCCACCAGAATCAATATAATTTCCAATTTATAAATGAAACAGTAGGAACTATTACACTGTATAAGCACTTAATTTAGAATTATTGATAAATTTTGAAAACTAATATAAAGTAAAACTTTTTCACATTTTTTTGTATATTATAAACAATTTTAACATTAAGAATAAGTTGTGTAAGTATCAAAAACGTGATAGAAGCCAGAAAAAGGATATTTTATTCTGTTTCATAATAGGGATTGTAATTATAAAACACAGGTGCCAGCAGGAAAATCGTGTTTCATAATAGGCACTAAAATCACTGTCACTATTTTGATAATAATTTATGAATTATAGCAATAATTTCAAATTTGAAAAAAGATATTTATTCTAAGAGAATTAGTGCTTCGAATGAGCTATGATAGTATTCACTTTTATGTGATTTAGTTATTCATTTTTTTAATTGAAAAAAAAAAAGTACCCGAAAATCGTTTCATAATAGGGTACTTTACCTTATGATTCCAAACATTCGCATAACGCGCCAGTCCGATGTTTGTATTACTATAGTTCAGTGCGCGTTGAATTTCTATAGTTCGACGCTCGACGCGCCGCACTTCGATATTGGGAATCTGAGAGGTCCAAGCTTTATGAGTTCAATAACGTCTAAACTAGGGCAGTTCAAAGCTTGGATCTCTCACATTTCCAATATCGAAGTGCGGCGCGTCAACCGTCGGACTATAGAAGTTCAACGCGTACTGAACTATAGTAATACAAACATCGGACTGCGTTGTGCGATTGTTTGGATCATGCACTTCAAGTATGTTCGAACTTTTATGGTACGTTTTTCAGCTCGTAAAAAATCAATTTATGTATTGATTTAGTTCAAATATAATTTGAACTTCTATAATCCCAAACCATATTAATTTCAAATTTTTTTTCTTGTACACTATTCGCCTTGTTAAGACCAGCGTCAGCGCCCCTCGCGACTAAAATTCGAACTGCTTATTGAAGGATAAACACAGCTGATTAGCATGAGCGATATACGAACCAAAGATTATTTAATTAAAAAATAAAATAAGTAGTGATCCAATGAACGTCTTAAAATCATTTATTGATTTGTCTAATATTATCAGATATATTGGCAATGGAACAAGGCCTTATGTGGAAGGCGAAAGAGTTTATAAGGCTAATCATATAATATTTTGTGGGTTAGCCAAAGAAAGTAATGATTGCTCAGCAGAGATAATAGCACTGTGCCTAAAAACGTCGGGTTTACAAGAACATTTCACTTTGAGGAATTTGAAATCTGTTTTCTTCAAGTGGCAAAAATGCTTCAATTCTACAGCTTCAAACATTTTCGAAGCTGTCTGTTTCAGCTTACCCCACTGTTGTTTTAAATCCGTGCAAGATGCATCTTGAATAATACATGATTGAGTTCTTAAAAGAATTAACACATTTTATAAGTAAATGCTTTAAATATTTACTCATCATTAAGAAAATAAACAAAACAATAATTTTGAACTGACTTGTTGATGCAGGTGTGCTCTCTTGGACTGAGAGCGCTTGACGCGCGGAGGGCGGCAAATTGCCAACCGTGAGCTGTCTGCACCAAAGGGCGCTCTGAGCGCAGGGGGACGATCGAGAGCGTAGGGCAGATGATCGGAGCAGGAGGCGAGCTGTATACACTCGCTCAGGCTCTGTGAGCGTAAATGTGGAGATTGACGAAGTGATAGCTCAACGCCAATCAGAACAGGGGCGAGCTATATGCGCTCGCTTAGGCTCTGCGAGCGTGAGTGCGGAGATTAACGGAGCATTAGCTCGACCTCAATCGAAGCAGGGGCGAGCTGTATGCGCTCGCTCAGGCCCTGCGAGCGTGAGGGTGGAGATTAACGGAGCAATAGTTCGACGTCAATCGAAGCAGGGGCGAGCTGTATGCGCTCGCTCAGGCTCTGCGAGCGTGAGTGAAGAGATTAACGGAGCAATAGCTCGACGTCAATCGAAGCAGGGGCGAGCTGTATGTGCTCGCTATACTCAGCGTTCCTGCTGAGCTCGCTGGACAAGGGAATGCCCGCAGAGGGAATGCCCGTTGTTCCCTCGTTGCCGGTACTAGAACCGTTCTCCCTCTCGACGAGGCTTCCACGTTGCGTGGAGGGCATCAACTGCTCGGACCCCTCCACGTCGACTCTAGTGCGAGTCTGGATGAGAGAAAGTCCGCCCAACTTAGTGTTGGCCACACCACCCATTTGTAAGGGAGGGACTCCGAAGAGTTTGTATTTGGGAAATTTGTCGGGGTCAGTCCCCTGAAGGACCGACCCACAAAAAGAAGATTTAGCTCTGACGGCTAAGGTTGAGCGGCAGCTTAGACGTGTTGCCTTCTCCTCTTATTTGAGGACGAGCGAGCAAAACGTCGCTTTTGATGCGAGGCTTGGCCCTCTTGCCTGGCAAGGCGGGAGCGGTTCGCTTCCGTTTGGTTGGCGAGAGAGCTATGACGGCTCTCCGCCACGGAGGAACTCGAGCGGCGATCTTCTGCACCACTATTTCCAGTGATGGACGGGGTGCTGGCTCCAGGAAACAATACGTGGAGGATACAGCCCTCGGAGGGACTGTGGAGTCCGGTGGATCGAAGGAAGGCTGCTGCTTTGTCGCAATAACTGTCGCCGGAGCGACCGAGGCACAGCTCGGCAACTCGGCAGGCAGCTGCTTTGTTGCTACGACCGCGCCGGAGCGACCGAGGCACAGCTCGGCGACTCCGTTGCCGTCTGGGTCGAAGCGTCCCGGGTTATCCTCCGCCTCCTCTCCTCGATCCGTTCTCGATTAAATCGAGCGAGGTAAAGGTGACAAAGGAGAAGCTCGGCCAGCTGATTGTGCCGGGTTACTCTCATTAAGAGAGAAAGGATAGGAGGAGGAAGGGTAGATCAAAAACGAGGCAAAGGGCGAACCTTTGTCTCGTACGAATAACTGCGAAATAAAAATAACCCAATTATTTTTATTAAGTTTTCTTTATTCGCTCGTAAGCTAGGCGAAATGCCGAGACCAACTACGGACAGTAATTGTCGAGCGGAGAAAAGGCTGCCGGAGTCCGCGTCGGAGCTCGTATATAAGCCCGCGGACCTGCCGGGTTAGCTGCGGGAGTCGCGCCGAGAGGGGTTGCGCCGCCTAGTGGCGGGGCGCGAACTAGACTCTGACCGGCGGCGCGCGCGGCGCGGGAAATTCAAATTCAAATTCGGCGGGATATTTGAATTTCATATAGGCCGACCGGCGCGGAGAGTCTGTACATTTTAAATTATTATTATTTATTATTAATTATTTAAATAATTTATACAGCTTATATCATTGTGAAGGTGAATTAAAACTGCAACAGAGGGTTTTCATTTTCCCAAAATACCAGCTTTACAAGAGCACGCACAATGAATGATATTTTCATCAGCACATACATTTGAAGAGATCTTTACTCTTATTTCATGAGGAGATTCTTGTAAACCCGACGTTTTTAGGCACAGTACTATTATCTCGGCTGAGCAATCATTATACTTTCTTTGGCTAACCCACAAAATATTGTATGATTAGCCTTATAAACTCTTTCGCCTTCCACATAAGGCCTTGTTCCATTGCCAATATATCTGATAATATTAGACAAATCAATAAATGATTTTAAGACGTTCATCGGATCACTACTTATTTTATTTTTTAATTAAATAATCTTTGGTTCGTATACCGCTCATGCTAATCAGCTGTGTTTGTCCTTCAATAAGCAGTTCGAGTTTTGGCCGCGAGGGGCGCTGACGCTGGTCTTAACGAGGCGAATACTTCTCATACGTCCATATACGCGCGCGCGCGTGTGTGTGCATCGGGGAGGGGAGGGGGCGGGATATATTTACCAACAAAAATATCTTTAATTCTCTAATTACTGATTAAATTTACCATAATGTCAATTTATTATGAATATTTATTCAAAATCAAACATTTTAAAATCTGTCAATCAAATACATTAGGTACACCACCAATGAAATTGAAATGTAAATACATTATTGTTCTCAAATGCTTTTGCGTTGATAAATCAAATATTCTCTGAGAAAATGCTATTCGAAAATATTTAAAACAAATTTTACTCAGGCATATCTATGCGCGCTTCGCACGCCGTAATTTTAGCAGAACTTCGCGACACATTTGTTTTTGTAACCTAGCAACCCATTACTCCCATCAATCAAATCACGAATAAATCGATATCAAAATAAATCCATCATTTTTTGTAAGATAGGATCCATCATATTTTTAATATAGGATAATTTAAAACAAAAAACCGCTGCCAATTCATTGGCAAGATGCTTCCTCAAACTAATTTATCGATTCCATTTTTTAAATTTAAAAAACAAAAGTAAATTTTTCACAACAAAACTTTATTAATAAATAAAGCTATTTTCTTTGTGGATCTTTGTTGTTTGTTAAACAATTTGACTGAATATAAAAAATATCTTTTGTTTTTCATTTATGTATCCTATACAAACAATTAATTATTGTTATATAAAAAATTTTAAAGAAATACATTAGTTTGAGAAAGAAAAGTATGTATTGGCAGTAATCTAATAAATATTTGTTTTGAAACAGGTATTTAACTACTATCCTGCTTGACTTAGTGGTTTAAAGTTAATCCATCATTGTAACAATCATACAAATATAATAACTAAGTTATACTTCTTAACAAAAGACAACGAATTGTTTTGAAATTTAACAGAGAAGTAGTTTTTTTCATATTTATGAATCGATATTTTTATGAAATATTTTTATCAAATTTTTACGAAATTATTTTGAAATATAATGGATCGATCCGATTCTCTGCCAAATTTCAAAATGATTCATTGACTTTTACTTCTCTTATCGTAAAGGAAAGAAAACGCACTTGTTTTCAAAAATAATTTTTTTCTCGGAAGCAAATCAACATAACCTCTTAAAATTTTAACGTAATTTTGTACTCGATAAGTGTAATAAGTGGAAAAACTTTTTTTTAAAAATGCAAATATAAGAAATTTATAAAAAAATTTTAACCTCAAATATCTTTGGTCACAACAGTCAGATTTTTTTGGGCAAAGACTGACTCCTTAGATATAAAAAAGCTAATTCTCTGCCAAATTTCAAAACGATTCATTGACTTTTACTCCTCTTATTGTAAAGGAAAGAAAACGCACTTGTTTTCAAAAATAATCTTTTTCTCGGAAACAAATCAACATAATCTCTTCAAATTTTAACACAATGTTGTACTCGATAAGCGTAATAAGTGGTAAAAATTTTGAGTGGAAAAATGAAAAAGTTTTTGAGATATTAAACAAATGACAGGCTAGAGATAATTTAAATTAAAAAAAAAAGAAATTATAGGTAATTTAAGGACGTTTTAATAAAAATTTAGTTTATTAATTAATACTGGCTGAAACAAATTAAAAAATCAAAAAACAAAAAATTCAAAATCGTGTTTTGGTTATAAAAAAAAATCGGTAAAATCAAAAAGTAGGTTATGCTCTCTCTATTCTCCTCCGAAACGAAAAGAATAAGCCTTTTCCGATGTAAATCGGTCGATCGGTTCAAAAGTTCTCGCCTGTACACACACACACACACACACACACACACATATACACACACACACACACACACACACACACACACACACACGCGCGCGCGCGCGCGCATACGCACACGCACACGCACACACACATACACACACACACACACACACATACACGAACATTTTTTTTTATAAAAAACAACGGATTTTAGCGCCAAAAGTCTTAAAACATGTTTTTGAACATTTTTTATTCCAAAAATTTTTTTCACCGTTACAAAGCTTCCTCTTTGCGGAAGCAAATCTATATCAATGCCAAATTTCAGAACGATTGATTGATTTTTACTCTTATTGTCCTGCGTCAACGAAAACGCGTTTTATTATTCTTATTATTTATTACCAGAAAATATTTACATTTACATTATTATACACTTACATAAAGTAAATTTACATAAGTAAGTAAATCCCACCGAGGCAAATAATATTGCCTGTGTGTAGGTCTGGTACATAGAAAAACTTATAAACTAAATAATATATCAAGGAGCGCGGGAGCGCTCCGATGGCAAGTATCTGTCCAATGTAGAAGAAGCCTGAGTTTCGTATAATATTGTAATTATTATTCATCAAAGCATTATTTCATCAAAGGAGTGGACATCAAAGGAGTAAACTGTGGTTAAAATTTTCACTAAAGTAAAATAAATTTTCCAAGTGTTTAATTCTTACTAGCTAGCTTTTATAGTATTTTTGTTTTTATTGACCATGTCCAGTGTGAGTTAACTGTAATTTTTGTTTTACATAGTGTTTTACAGGCCATGGAAAAATGTGCTAAATTATCTGGAGAAAGTATCACAATAAATTTCAAAATGTGTTTAAATTTTTGTAATAATCAAGACAAATACGTTGCTGAATTTCAAATATACAATTAAATAAATTTTGTTATAAAAATTAATTTTACAAAATGTGAGCAATGATAGATTATGAATTCAAGTATTTTTAATTTTTTCTGTATAATCTATAAAATAATATTTATGATTTTTTAAAAGAAGTCAAATAAATACTAGTAATAAAGTCTTTTACTTCATTGTGTCAATGTATGTTCAACAAATTATATGTAAGTACATTGAAATTCTTCACTGCAAATCAAACAAACGAAAGTTGTGAAATCAATTCTCGATAGTCAAGAAATGCAAACCATTCTCCGAATAACTGTATGACTATGTTCTCAGAAATGTATTCAAATTTCTTCATTCTTCTATACGAATTAAACACAAGAAAGTACTGAAATCAATTATAGTATAAATTTATGAAGCTAATGCCCGATCAAGATTTCATGTAAGTAATGCTGCTAATGGGTAATTGTAGTCAAGTCTCGGCCATAAGAACTTTTCGTACCTCGCGTGTAAAATTACATTTTACGCCCACGTTGTAACTTCAAAATTATTCAGCCAGCGGGCATAAAGTACTCTACATAACGCCCAAGAGGCCCAATAGCTCATACACTCCTACAAAACTTTATAGTACCTACGTACTTTACGCCCGTGTAGGCGAAAATTATTTTAATTATATAACTATAATGCCTTCTTTCATTTCTAAAATTCATAAGAATTTTTTCAGATATTTACGAAAAGTCAAAGCCTATATAACAAAATTACATAATTACCAACACATCACTATTATTCATTATTATTCCTCAATTTTGAACTTTCTAATATTACGCATCTTGAAAGGACAAGAGAAGTCTAGAGCTGCTCTAGCAGGGGTGGTCCTCCGATCTCCCATACAAACTTGACGGGCCCGACGGTTTGCAGTTGAAGGTGTAAAGCATGGTCATTTTCATATAAATATTCATATGTTTAAAGATCAGATAAAATGAAGAAGCAACCCATTTATATATTTATTTCACACAGTGTAACAGAATGGCTAGTGGGAGAAAATCCCAAAAAGACACAGGTTAGCGATGCACTAGAACACGGTGCCGCGGGTGTCAGACTAAAATGACTTGCCCGGGGATCTACTCCTGAAATCCCGAAAACAACGCGAAGATCGCACGCGAACTTCGCTTTCCAACTAATTGGATCGCTGAGTGAAAAGCGCGCGCTCGAAGAGTAAAGCGCGCGGCCGCTATGCTCAGATATGAAAACGACCGGCGGAGTCGTTTTCCCGCGGAGGCGACGGTATCCGGGGAAGGATAGGTTGTAATGAACAACGCAACGGGTAACTAGATATCACAGTATATTCAAAACACTAATTGTTACAAGCACGACGCACGTGCTGATTAAAACACTTAGTTCGCGCGCGACGGTTATCGTTTAATCGCGCGAACGTTACGGCGCGCGGCGAAGCTGCTGTTCCCGCGTGCGGTGTTAAAGTACGGCGAGCTGACACACCCACACGTTCACGGCACAGAAAACTTGCACGGGGTGATTTCCGTGCAAGCCTTTACAATAAGCGCGAGTGTGTGTGTGTGTGTAATTGAGCATGATGCACTTCTAAAATCTGAGAAAACTCACTATTTTCGGATTTTAATAAGTGAATATCCTCCTTATTTTAAATGTCGTCAGCTGTCACAAATGCTTCACAAATTTTTTTACATGATGATTTTTACTTCCGGAAACATTTTTAAACGAAGAACTTGTAAATATTATTATGAAAGTTACGTATTTGTTGAATGATGTATACTTATCAAAATAATCCTTAAGTGCTAATACTCTGTAATATAAAAGAAAAGATTTCACAAAGTAACAAGAAATTTTATATTTTATATTAACAAGATTATTTCTAATAAAAGTTTGCTACTTATCTGAATATATATAAAATGTGTATTACACACACACACACACACACACACACACACACACACACACACACACACACACACACACACACACGCACACACACACACACACACACACACACACACACACACACACACACACACACACACACACACACACACACACACACACACACACACACACACACACACACACACACACACACACACACACACACACACACACACACACATATATATATATATATATATTTCTCGAAAGGGGTTTATAAAGCCCGTTTTTTTATATATAGGGGTTTATCGAGCCCGATTTTGATTATGCAGCCCGGGCTTCATAATATTTCTAAATATAGGGGTTTATGCGGCCTGACCTAGAGTCTATAATCCCAGGGTCCATTATTTCTTTAGTCACTTGCTATAGGGAACTCTGGGCTGTAGGTACTAATATACAGTCTTGGGCTACATAAACCCCGATAAGTGTGTATTATATATATATATATATATATATATATATATATGTAAAGGTGTACAGATAGATAGAGGTTATGTTATAATAAACATATACTGTAATCATGAAGTAAGAGAGAAGGAGACATAACTCCATTTACCGAAAATGAACCGATTTTCCCTACCGCTTTCGCCAGCTCCGTGAATAGCCCTCCCTAACTGGTTTCAGCGGTTTGTGCGGCGTCTGCCGAAACTAAATGGCCTCATTTCTTGTTTATCACATAGTCGATAAATAGGTACTCTATCCACTTCGCAAAAGTAGAAAAAGAAATTTCGCCACTCAAAAAGAGTAATTAAAGGATACGAAATAATATAAAAAATAGAAAGATGATTTAGCAAAACTAAGAATGTCAAAGTAATCCAAAGCTGCAGACTATAACCAAATCTTTAATCCTAAGCCCGAAGGGGGAGGAGATGATCCTAAACGATCTGACAATATTATCTAAGTGTTGTAGTGCTGGCCGCGAGGACTAAGGCACGTGTTCTTTTGCTTTTGGCATTGCGGTCGCGGGTTCAAATCTCGTTCGTTTTTTTAATTTTCTTTTTTTTTTTTTTTTTTAATCTAATTGAAATTTGTTAATATTTATTAATATAATGCATAATTTATCACATTAAAAATAAAATAAATTATGTTATGAAATTCTGTGTAATAAAATTTTAATTAGATGTAAGTGCAGAGCTAGAAATTTTTTCTATATGAAACATTTTAATGATACGTTTTAACAAATCTATAGTGATGTTAAAAATATAGAAAAAGCCTGCTTATAAGATTTTATACGTAAAAGGATTATGAGTATCATATTTGAAAAATAGTTATGTTTTTTCAAGGCGATTATTTTTATTTTAAAAGAATACACCATTAGGCATCAAGAGTAGGTAACTAAATGTTACAGAAATATATTTGAAATATTAGTGTTACGATATTTCGTGAAACAATATCGTAACTCTTCCCTTGGACCTCAAATTGTGATTGGGTATATATATGGGAGATATTTTTGGATGACGCTCCTAAGACATCTGTCCGCCTTACTCTAGGAGGACCCCTCTGCTTCTTACCTGTTTCGTCGAAATGTCCCCATAAACACCTCGATATATGGATTGGTATCAATGAAACTTCAGAATATAGGATTCGTTAGATTATTAGAGGTTAAATAGGATATTGATCTATGTTACATGAAAGAAATAAATATCCACGATCCGTTAATTAAAAAGAACATAAGCAAACTTTATTATAATCACTATTTCCAATACAAAACGGTGTATTATTTCCGTCGATACAAAGACCCTTATCAATTACTACTTAATATTAGAGTTGATTATTATTAACTTAAAACTCGGTAAGTGTTTTAACCCTGTTAAATGTACCTCGAAATAAGATTTACTCCTATTATTACTTATAGTCGAACCTCTGAACTGATTTGTGTGATTCGATTCCCCTACACCTATGCACACGCACCCTAACGTCGGAGCCGCACGGACTCTCCGCGTACTCGATATACTCTGTGGCGGTCGGCGCGCCCTCGTTCGCGCGGTATTCTATGTATACTCGGTCGAAGGCGGAAGCAGCGAACAGCTGACTCACACTCAACAGTATCCGACTGACGGCGACGGGGATCTGACTTGAGCGAGGATATCAAGGTGAAAATCGGAGGAAAATAAGAAGAATCAATAGGAAAAGGAGCAGCCCGGATAGATTCTCACCGAGATGGGTGTCAATGCAGAAGGGTTTCCAACTAGTCAGATAAGTCTTCGCTCGTGTCCCCGGAGCGCGTGCATTTATACACATATAAATATATGAAACGGTAGTATCTGGGACTTTTCGTGTACGTAACGCCAACTTCTGAGATTTTCGAGTGACTTCCAGTCAGCCTGGAAGACTTCTATACCTAACGCTAACTTCCAGGATGCCTTAAGCTAACTGTCACAACATGAAAACATTACTTTTTTTAGTTATTTTCTCATATTTCCGGTACTAAAAGCGGGCGCCGCAGGCCCCCTGCGAATCACAACACACTTAGGGTCATTATTTCTTTAGTCAAGCATCAAATTCCCCTCTTAAAGGCTTATTTCACAACATGTGTAAGACACTGTTGTGAAACCCACTTTACTTTTTCATATGGAGTCCCAGAAATTACACATACACACACACACACACATATATATATATATATATATACACACACACACACACACACACACACACACACACACACACACATACACATACACACACACACACACACACACACACACACACACACACACACACACACACACACACACACACACACACACACACACATTTCTCGAAAGGGATTTATAAAGCACGTTTTTTCATATATAGAGGTTTATCGAGCCCGATTTTGATTATGCAGCCCGGGCTTCATAATATTTCTAAATATAGGGGTTTATGCGGCCCGACCTAGAGTCTTATAACCCCAAGGTCCATTATTTCTTTAGTCACTTGCCATAGGAAACTCTGGGCTGTAGGTACTAATATACAGTCTTGGGCTACATAAACCCCGATAAGTGTATATATACCCCTATAGCACCCAATATTGGAGCAACATTGCTCCAATATTGCTTTGTCATATTCCCCATATTCGCCAATATTCCCTCAACACTTTTATATATGGATGCTATATGGGAGCAATGTTGCTGCAATCCGTGATTTCCGTTTCACCATTGCTTTTTTAAAATGATGGGTCAAGCTCTCTGTCATAGCAATATTGCAGCAATATTTAGCCAATATTTAGCATCACGAAAGGAATATTAATTTTATAATTATATTTTTCTGCTGATTTTTCTGATGATTTAGCAATATTGCAAGAATATTTGTACAATATATATAAACACTGGAAGACTGTTCCCGTTTGGCCACTGATTGTTGGAGCAATATTGCCTCAATTTCCAAAATACATTAGTGAATTTCCCCTTAAGGGGAATGACGCGAATATGTCAAAGCAACATTGAGGCAATATTGCTCCAACAATCAGTGGACAAACGGGAACATTCTTCCAGTGTTCATATATATTGTACAAATATTCTTGCAATATTGCAAAGTCATCAGAAAAACCAGCATAAAAATATAATTTTAAAAATAATATTCCTTTCGTGTTGAGAAATATTGGCTCAATATTGCTGCAATATTGCTATAACAGAGAGCCTAACTCATCATTTTAAAAAAGCAATGGTGAAACAGAAATTACGGATTGCAGCAACATTGCTCCCATATAGCATCCATATATAAAAGTGTTGAGGGAATATTGGCGAATATGGGGAATATGACAAAGCAATATTGGAGCAATGTTGCTCCAATATTGGGTGCCATAGGGGTATACATGTATCATATATATATATATATATATACACTAGTGGGGCTTCGCCCCCTGCTCGCTCCGTTCGCCAACCCCAGATATGTTGTAATTATAATAAAAAAAATATGTACTAAATTATATACTTAGGAATAATTTTATATAGAAAGATATAAATGTATAGTTAGAAAGATCCCATTTGAAAAATGTTTATAAAGATATGAAATGTATAATATATAAGTTATATATATTTAATAGTTTTTCACGCCACCTTAGAGGTACTGTGAATAGGCGCGTTGGATTTTTTTTAAAGTAGCATCCGTCGCCAATAGCCCTACGTAACCACTTTCGATATTTAATTTTAAATTGGTATACTTTTTATATATGACTTATTTTACTACATATTTTTCATGTATTATTTACTAAAAAATAGTTAAAATTTACGAAAATTTTGATAATTTTTCATTTGGGAAAATTTTTCTTTAACATATTCTTTAATGTTTTACTTTTTTGTATGCTTTTCATAATTAGGGAACACATATATTTATTGTTCCTTTTATATATATTTTAGCATTATATGTTAACATTATGTAGAATATAAGAAACGTTAATGAACTTATAATATTTTCAAAATTTCATTACTATTTTCGTAAAATTTTAAATATAATATATTTTAAAAAAGTTTAATTGTTATCATTTGAACATTACAGAAAATGCTTTTAATAATATTTTTCTTTAATATAATTTTTTAAGGGTTCTTAAGTATTTTAGGAACTTTGTATATTTTTATTGTTGCTTTTTTATATGTAGTATATAAGTTATATATTATACTGATAAAAATTTTTATGAACAATAGAATTGTTTTTAACTACACATTTATATCTTTCTAAAAAACAATTCCAAAAGAATTGCTTCTAAAAATTTTTCTAACAGGAAAAGTCATGTAAAGCTGTTGTTTAAGACATTGAGGGGGAGCGAGGAGTGGCTGAGAGGGAAGGGGGGCTGGGGGGTGGTCTAATAGAATAATAAGTTACGAAATAACGTAAAAAATGACGGAATTTTACGTTATTTTGAGGAAGGGGTTGAGGAGGGGGCGAGGAGGAGGTGAGGAGGGGGCTAGAGGGGATGAGGCGGGGCTACGTGGTAACGTTCCTGTATAATATAGGAAGATATATATAGTAAATAAAATGACAGTTATATCATATTGAGATTCAGTCGTTGGTTAATGATGGTAGCTTTCTGGCCGAAGCGAATGTTCCATAATATTTTTCTACACAATACCACATCTTTCGCTTCCTTTCCAAATTGATTTGAATCAGTTCACTAAATTTTTTTTGTAAGAGTCAGTATGGACTTAATTTAGTTTTCTTTAGTATCGATCCCTGTTATTTTAAGATAAAGTTTCTAATAACAGTTTAAGTACTAAAAAGCTATTTCTAAAACTTCAATTCCATTGTCACTGTACACTTATATTACACTCTCAATAACTTTTCCAATATACCTTCACATCTTATACACTAAATGTTTACCCCAGTTTGTATATATATATATACAATATATAACATATATATATATATATATATATATATATATATATATATATATATATATATATATATATATATATATATATATATATATATATATATATATATATATTACAATAAAGAAATAAGTGACTGTCGATAAGTCAGGTTGTTACGGTGCCAACTTAACTGCTATAAGTTTCAAATTCAAATACTTTATTTTTGTGAAAAATCCCAAAAATGTTCATAAATTATATTATTTATCTTTTATCTCTATATTAATAGTTAAAATATTATTTTTGGATTTTATACAGTATATATAGATATTTGAAATGAGAATTTTGAGTATATTAAGACCAGAGAAATCAAGAAAAAATTAGTAGAAATCAGTGTACGATTATATAAATATCCTAAATAAGGGGAAAAGTGTAATTTGAACAAAAAACCAATGAAAGGCGTTTTCGGTGTTTTGTGTATATTCTTAAAACAAAAATAAATAATGCCTTGAAACAAATTGGAACATATTCTACTAGTGTTTTTCTAGTGGAATATGTAAAAAAAATCGATTTTTCGTCATTTTAAAAGTGTCTAACCCCCTTAAGAGCTCTTTTCCCTGTTATATGAGTTTTTAGATTAAATCAAAACAAATCGCAGCGACTTAGCGAATGATTCGTCGCGAATAGAATTAATATCGTTTGTTTATAACCTTATGAGCACCCTGGTAAAAATGATCTTCAAGGTTCGGAAATGTCCGGATCTAAGAAACCTTTCCGATCCTTTCCGGTTTTTGGAACCAATTTCTTCCGAACTCGTCCGAACTGTCATGGAGGTAAACTGTTAAGAATGTTGATGATGTCTTTAGAACCTTTCTGATCTATTAAGATTTGTTACGAAACAATTTGATATATTTATTCAGGATTGGTTGGTTCGTTCCGAACCTGATTGAAGTATAATGAATTATTACGATCAATTCAGGACTTTAATGAACCATCATGTTTCTGGCTATTATTAACTGGAACTGTTCGGAACTGTCATGAAATAAGCCCCGTGTAGGGAAACCTACATAAACATTTATTTAGTGCTGTTAATTAATTTCTCACGAAAAAAAAATCGTTATTTGTTTAAATTAAATTTATATTTATATTAATAACGATTATTTATTAATAAATAATAAATAATAAATCATAAATAATTATTTATTAATAAATAATAGTTGTTAATAAATAATATTAGGGATACAAAAAAAAAATTATCCTGATTTTCGCGCATAATTATGGAAATATTAACGTCATGCCTAATTTAATGTTTATTTAAATGTTTATTAATAATTAATATATTGTGATTGAAATTAATTATTTTTAATTTATAACATAATTTATAAGAATATTAAATTATAGAATCGTTCGGAACAAATGCCCAAGATTATTAATATTTATTGCAATATTTATTAAGAATCGTAAAGTATGTTGGTGTTATGCCAAATAATTTTGGAGTTCAATAATAAAGTTTTAAATAAAAAAAAATACTTCATGTGTTATTATCATTTTATATATAAACGATAATCTTATTAGAATTAATTATATATTACGAGCTTCGATATCTTCAAATGTTAGTTGCCCTGAACATATTCCGCATGAATACAATACTACACGGAAAGAAATTTGGTCCAACCGACGTTTAGCTAGTCGGCGAACAGCGCGCTGACAACGTTAGGCGTCAGACCGCCTCCATTGGGCTATCAGATCACCCAATTCTTCGGTCGTCTAACTTCTAACTCGCGAAGAGCCGTAACCTCAAAATCATAACTTTAATATGATTATTCGGCTCTCGGGGTATAAAATACGGTTCGAAACTGGTGCGTAAGGGGATTTTTACCTCATGTGACTTCTTGCACTCGCTTCGCTCGTGCGAAAAACGTCACATTGGCTAAATAATCACCTTCCATACCCGACTAGCACAGCTCATGAAAAACAAAGGTACGGAAGCCCGGTGGGGACATCGACGAGAGGACGTGACGGACGGAATTTTTATTGCATTTTGCGCGCGCATTGCCTTCCCACCCTGTGGGACGTTCAGTTTTCTTTTGCGCGCGCGTTGCCTTCCCACCCTGCGTGGGACGTCCGGTTTTTTGCTCGCGCGTTACCTTCCCACCCTGTGGGACGCCAAATTTCAGTCGCTCGACTCCTTTTCACAATTAACCTAAACCCAAAATATTTTTATAGTTTTTATGGATTAAAAGATTAATTTAGATTTACAAAAAATGTCTGGAGATGATGTTATTAAATTTTATTTTGGTGAAGGCTATACCTATTATGAAATAAACCAATTAATAAAAAAGTACCATGATATAGATATCTCTCTAAGGCACCAGAAGAGGATTATAAAAGAATTATACAAAATAATTAGAAGAAGCATGCAAAATAATTTTAGAAGAACTGCAATCCAGTAAATGTTGTTTAGGATATAAAACACTATGGAACAGATTAAAAGTTGTACATAAACTAGATGTGAAGAGGGAAACTGTCTTATTAATCTTAAATCTTCTGGACCCAGATGGAGTTGCAGAGAGGCTGAGGTACCGATTGAAACGAAGAATGTATACTGTGCCTGGACCCAATTTTATCTGGCATGTTGACGGGTACGATAAGCTCAAACTTTTTGGGCTTTGCCATACATGGAGATATCGATGGATTTTCCCGAAAAGTGATGTGGCTTAATATTGGAATAACAAACAACAAACCAGAAATAATTGCCTATTATTATCTTAAAACAATAAAAAAATTGAAATTGTTACCTACGCTGATAAGGTCAGACAATGGTACCGAAAATTCCCTAATAGAATGTCTTCACATAGCCTTACGTACAGATCAGGATGATCAACTATCTGGGAATAATAGTTTTTTAAAAGGCAAAAGTACCGCCAACCAACGTATAGAAAGCTTCTGGGGTCAACTTCGAGGGCAATGTATAGATTTCTATATCATACTGTTTAAAGAAATGCGAGACATCGGAGTATTTAATAATAGCGACATCATAGAAGTGGAATGCCTAAGATATTGCTTTGGTCCTTTTATTAAAAAGGATTTATATGAATTTTCAAAATCTTGGAATAGACACAAGATCAGGAAACAGAAAGGCAAAGAACTTTTCCCAGGGCGGCCAAATATATTATATTACTTACCAGAAGAGTGTAATGCTGAAGATTGTAAAAAGCCAGTTAGTGATGTAGATGTTGAAACTCCCCTATTGAAAAAAATCATGTGACAAATCATATGATTAATCCAGTGATTAATCACATGATTAATCATATGATAAATCATGTGATCAATCATGTGATTAATCATGTGGTTAATCATGTGATCAATCATATGATTAATCACATGATATTATCGACGGAAAAATCATGTGATTAATCACATGATTAATCACATGATTAATCACATGAATTTTTCCAGAATCCAGGAATATGCTCTGCTGAATTTATAACTTAATTTATTTATTATCTAGCAGTTTACCACTGATATTATAAATGAAAAATAATAGTTAAATGAAACATTTAGAATATAATATAATTATTTGTATATTACAGTTATTTAGATAATTAATTTAATTGAAGATATAGACAACTTTATTGTTATTACAATTATAATGTTCCGACACAACTGAAGAATGGGACAAAATAAGAACTTCTAAATATATTCTGCCCTAATGAAAAGATGGGATATTTGGGTTATTGGGTATAGATGGGCAATTGATATACGATAAATGGTCCCTATGGGTTTTCCTTGCGGGTCCCATATGACTGATATAAAACTAGTTAATATTTTTTTTCGGATTACAAACATTTTATTCGAATAATAATCAATATTACTTCTTATACTACTTTGATAAAAATATATTTTTATTATAAATTAAGGCTACAACTGTAAATAAACAATAAAGACACGTAACATACCTGTATATAGGAATAAGATTATTATAAATGATATTGTTATTAATGTAGAGAAATGATGTTTAACGAGCCTCGTGCTCGCGCTACTCGAAACCGACCCGTGGTAGCAAATTCACACGAAGCCGGAGCCGAGCGCGCCCACGTGTACTCGATTTTGGCAGCTACCATGAACAGTTGCGACGACGTCGGCGACAGCGCGAGGAGGCTACTACTTGGCGATGATGTTTCTATTCAAAAAACAGAGAAGATATTTTACATAAAGTCAGTAGCTCAAATTTTTAGAATCGTTTATGCTTTGTGAGTTAACTAATATTTTTTATTCAACAAAATTTTTTCTAATTCTTTATTAAAAACCATTTAAAATGAGCCCTGGAACGACATTAGCAAACATTTAAAATGATCCATTTGGAAAGTCTCAGATTCGCTACTTATTAGTATACCTTCATCTGAAAAAAAGAAAATAATAAGTACAGCAGAATATTTTTGATTGGACAAAATTTTTACTGAATCTTTATTAAAGTCCCTTTCAAATAAGCCCTGATCGATGTCCGCAAACCCACTTGAAAAGAATCGTATATTTTTTAATGTCAGTACAAACCAATAATTGGTATTTTTGAGAACGTGCTGGATTTGAGATCTTAATATTATTCATATATCTTATGCCATGGATCTTGTCGCTGAATTTTCTCAAAGCATGAAAAATATATTAAACATCTATTTTCAACAATATTTTCAACAGGCATTTATACTTTCCTAAATTTTCAATGGGAGACGCTTACACTGTTAATACACTCTATTTGTAAACTTCATATCTGTTCGAAACTGAATTTTATAAGTAATCTATTATTATGTGTACCAAAGCTAAAATTAAAATACTATAAAAAAGTTGCAATCAAATTAGTTGAAAGACAATTAACAATTGTATATTTCAATGCGCATACAAATACTTCTCATTCAATAATTTTCAAATAAAATATGGTGTTCTTATTAAGGCTTCGTTTCATAAATTTCATAAATTATGTAATCTACAAACTTATAATAACTCATTAAGATCCATAATACAATTATTTAATTTTCAACTTAACACTGAATAGTTTATGAAATTTCATGAAGCGGAGGCTTAATAAGAAAACCATATTTTATTTGAAAATTATTGGTTATGGAGTATACGTCTGTGCATTTGAATTGGCAATTGCTAAATTGTCTTTCAACTACTTTATTGCAACTTTTTTATAGTCATTTACTTTTAGCTTTGGCACACGATAATATAGATTACTTATAAAATTGTTTCGAATGGATATGAAGATTACAAATAAAGTTAAGCGTCTCCTATTGAAAATTTAGGACAGTAAATAAAAATATTATTACTTATAAGCCAGTCAAAAATATTGTTGAAAATAAATATTTAATATATTTTTCATGCTTTGAAAAAATCAGCTACAAGATCAATGACATGAGATATATGAATAATATTAAGATCTCAAATCCAGCAGGTTGTCGAAAAAGCCCTGATCGATGTTCACAAACCCACTTGAAAAGAATTGTATATTTTTTTAATGTCAGTAGAAACCAATAATTGGTATTTCTGAGAACCTGCTGGATTTGAGATCTTAATATTATTCATATATCTTATGCCATGGATCTTGTCGCTGAATTTTCTCAAAGCATGAAAAATATATTAAACATCTATTTTCAACAATATTTTCAACAGGCATTTATACTTTCCTAAATTTTCAATGGGAGACGCTTACACTGTTAATACACTCTATTTGTAAACTTCATACCTATCCGAAACTGAATTTTATAAGTAATCTATTATTATGTGTACCAAAGCTAAAAGTAAAATACTATAAAAAAGTTGCAATCAAATTAGTAGAAAGACAATTAACAATTGTATATTCCAATGCGCATACAAATACTTCTCATTCAATAATTTTCAAATAAAATATGGTGTTCTTATTAAGGCTTCGTTTCATAAATTTCATAAATTATGTAATCTACAAACTTATAATAACTCATTAAGATCCATAATACAATTATTTAATTTTCAACTTAACACTGAATAGTTTATGAAATTTCATGAAGCGGAGGCTTAATAAGAAAACCATATTTTATTTGAAAATTATTGGTTATGGAGTATACGTCTGTGCATTTGAATTGGCAATTGCTAAATTGTCTTTCAACTACTTTATTGCAACTTTTTTATAGTCATTTACTTTTAGCTTTGGCACACGATAATATAGATTACTTATAAAATTGTTTCGAATGGATATGAAGATTACAAATAAAGTTAAGCGTCTCCTATTGAAAATTTAGGACAGTAAATAAAAATATTATTACTTATAAGCCAGTCAAAAATATTGTTGAAAATAAATATTTAATATATTTTTCATGCTTTGAAAAAATCAGCTAAAAGATCAATGACATGAGATATATGAATAATATTAAGATCTCAAATCCAGCAGGTTGTCGAAAAAGCCCTGATCGATGTTCACAAACCCACTTGAAAAGAATTGTATATTTTTTTAATGTCAGTAGAAACCAATAATTGGTATTTCTGAGAACCTGCTGGATTTGAGATCTTAATATTATTCATATATCTTATGCCATGGATCTTGTCGCTGAATTTTCTCAAAGCATGAAAAATATATTAAACATCTATTTTCAACAATATTTTCAACAGGCATTTATACTTTCCTAAATTTTCAATGGGAGACGCTTACACTGTTAATACACTCTATTTGTAAACTTCATACCTATCCGAAACTGAATTTTATAAGTAATCTATTATTATGTGTACCAAAGCTAAAAGTAAAATACTATAAAAAAGTTGCAATCAAATTAGTAGAAAGACAATTAACAATTGTATATTCCAATGCGCATACAAATACTTCTCATTCAATAATTTTCAATTAAAATATGGTGTTCTTATTAAGGCTTCGTTTCATAAATTTCATAAACTATGTAATCTACAAACTTATAACTCATTAAGGTCCATAATACAATTATTTAATTTTCAACTTACGCTGAATAGTTTATGAAATTTCATGAAGCAAAGGCTTAATAAGAAAACCATATTTTATTTGAAAATTATTGGTTATGGAGTATACGTCTGTGCATTTGAATTTGCAATTGTTAAATTGTCTTTCGACTAACTTGATTGCAACTTTTTTATAGTAATTTATTTTTAGCTTTGGTACACATAATAATAGATTACTTATAAAATTCAGTTTCAAATAGATATGAAGTTTACAAAAAGAGTGTATTAACAGTGTAAGCATCTCCCATTGAAAACTTAGGAAGTATAAGCCTGTTGAAAATATTGTTGAAAATAGATGTTTAATATATTTTTAATGCTTTGAGAAAATTCAGTGACAAGATCCATGACATGAGATACATGAATAATATTAAAATCTCAAATCCATTGTGTTGTCGAAAATATAAATTATTGCTTTCTACTGACATTTAAAAAATATACAATTCTTCTCAAGTGGGTTAGCGAATATCGATCAGGGCTTATTTGAAAAGGTCTTTAATAAAGATTCAGTAAAAATTTTGTAGAATCAAAAATATTCTGCTGTACATATTATTTTCTTTTTTTCAGATTAGGTATACTAATAAAGAAAATATAACCACATATACAAATAAAAAGCAAATTTTTTCCCAATCAATATTTTATACAAAAAATTTCAGGATTCCACTTTAGAGAGGTTAGAAGCGAGAAAGGGCTTACCGAATCTATACTTTGCAGATTACTTCGCTGTCTTGTTGTCTCAAATGGGTGATCACCTCCAAGTGATGGACGCGACGAAAGAATCAAAACCCACAGGACACCGTACTACAACCGCCGCTGTCATCGCTGGGAACGCCACGGACGAGACACGCGCACGGCAGCCTCGGTAGGCATTTCTTATACAAACAATTCAATCAGCTGTTGGTGCTGCCTTGCCTCGTGCGTGCTTTCGAATTTGCGATAGAATCGTCTCGTCCGTGGCGTTCCCAGCGATGACAGCGTCGGTTGTAGTACGGTGTCCTGGTAGGTTTTGATTCTTTCGTCGCGTCCATCACTTGGAGGTGATCACCCATTTGAGACAACAAGACAGAGAAGTCATCTGCAAAGCATATATTCGGTAAGCCCTTTCTCGCTTCTAACCTCTCTAATGTGGAATCCTGAAATTTTTTGTATAAAATATTGATTGGGAAAAAATTTGCTTTTTATTTGTATATGTGGTTATATTTTCTTTATTAGTATACTTTCATCTGAAAAAAGAAAATAATATGTACAGTAGAAATTTTTTGATTCTACAAAATTTTTACTGAATCTTTATTAAAGACCCTTTCAAATAAGCCCTGATCGATATTCGCTAACCCACTTGAGAAGAATTGTATATTTTTTAAATGTCAGTAGAAAGCAATAATTTATATTTTCGACAACACAATGGATTTGAGATTTTAATATTATTCATGTATCTCATGTCATGGATCTTGTCACTGAATTTTCTCAAAGCATTAAAAATATATTAAACATCTATTTTCAACAATATTTTCAACAGGCTTATACTTCCTAAGTTTTCAATGGGAGACGCTTACACTGTTAATACACTCTTTTTGTAAACTTCATATCTATTTGAAACTGAATTTTATAAGTAATCTATTATTATGTGTACCAAAGCTAAAAATAAATTACTATAAAAAAGTTGCAATCAAGTTAGTCGAAAGACAATTTAGCAATTGCAAATTCAAATGCACACGTATACTCCACAACCAATAATTTTCAAATAAAATATGGTTTTCTTATTAAGCCTTTGCTTCATGAAATTTCATAAACTATTCAGCGTAAGTTGAAAATTAAATAATTGTATTATGGACCTTAATGAGTTATAAGTTTGTAGATTACATAGTTTATGAAATTTATGAAACGAAGCCTTAATAAGAACACCATATTTTATTTGAAAATTATTGAATGAGAAGTATTTGTATGCGCATTCGAATATACAATTGTTAATTGTCTTTCAACTAATTTGATTGCAACTTTTTTGTAGTATTTTACTTTTAGCTTTGCTACACATAATAATAGATTACTTATAAAATTCAGTTTCGAATAGGTATGAAGTTTACAAATAGAGTGTATTAACAGTGTAAGCGTCTCCCATTGAAAATTTAGGAAAGTATAAATGCCTGTTGAAAATATTGTTGAAAATAGATGTTTAATATATTTTTCATGCTTTGAGAAAATTCAGCGACAAGATCCATGACATAAGATATATGAATAATATTAAGATCTCAAATCCAGCAGGTTGTCAAAAATACCAATTATTGGTTTCTACTGACATTAAAAAAATACAATTCTTTTCAAGTGGGTTTGCAAACATCGATCAGGGCTTATTTGAAAGGGACTTTAATAAAGATTCAGTAAAAATGTTGTCTAATCAAAAATATTCTGCTGTACTTATTATTTTCTTTTTTCAGATGAAGGTATACTAACAAGTAGCAAATCTGAGACTTTCCAAATGGATCATTTTAAATGTTTGCTAATATCGTTCCACGGCTCATTTTAAATGGTTTTTAATAAAGAATCAGAAAAAATTTGTTGAATAAAAAATATTAGTTAACTCACAAATTAAACATAAACAATTCTAAAATTTTGAGCAGCTGGCTTTATGTAAAATATCTTCTCTGTTTTTTAATAGAAACAGCATCGCCAAGTAGTGGTCTCCTCGCGCTGTCGCCGACGTCGTCGCAACTGTTCATGGTAGCTGCCAAAATCGAGTACACGTGGGCGCGCTCGGCTCCGGCTTCGTGTGAATTTGCTACCACGGGTCGGAGTCGAGTAGCGCGAGCACGAGGCTCCTTAAACATCATTTCTCTACATTGATAACAATATCATTTATAATAATCTTATTCCCTTATACAGGTATGTGACGTGTCTTTATTTTTTATTTACAGTTGTAGCCTTAATTTATAATAAAAATATACTTTTATCAAAGTAGTATAAGAAGTAATATTGATTATTATTCGAATAAAATGTTTGTAATCCGAAAAAAATGTTAACTAGTTTTATATCAGTCATATGGGACCCGCAAGGAAAACCCATAGGGCCCATTTATCGTATATCAATTGCTCATCTATACCCAATAACCCAAATATCCCATCTTTTCATTAGGGCAGAATATATTTAGAAGTTCTTATTTTATTCCATTCTTCAGTTCTGTCGGAATATTATAATTATAATAACAATAAAGTTGTCTATATCTTCAATTGAATTAATTATCTAAATAACTGTAATATACAAATAATTATATTATATTGCAAATGTTTCATTTAACTATTTTTTTTCATTTATAATATAGCAGTGGTAAACTGCTAGATAATAAATAAATTAAGTTATAAATTCAGCAGAGCATATTCCTGGATTCTGGAAAAATTCATGTGATCAATCATGTGATTAATCATGTGATTAATCACATGATTTTTCCGTCGATAATATCATGTGATTAATCATATGATTGATCACATGATTAACCACATGATTAATCACATGATTGATCACATGATTTATCATATGATTAATCATGTGATTAATCACTGGATTAATCATATGATTAGTCACATGATTTTTTTCAATAGGGTCTTATAGAAGAATTTAGTATGGATCCTATACTTTCTTATGCTAGTTTTGAAGAATTAGCTAAGCTTCTTATACCAGATCTCAAACCTGCCACAAACATAGAGGAGGCTTTATTGTTGTACGTTGATATTTTACATGCAATAGAGTTACATGAAAATGAAAATATCACATAAGTATAGCGTTGGGGAAATACATTTTCAAAGAATTCAACGGTATATTGCCATTTTCGGTACATGGCATTTTTAACTTTTAATCCTTGAACATAACTGTTATTTCTTTTACCTGAAATGTATTAACATATTCTTAATAACATATGGAATGAGTTAATATAAGTTTATTGCTGCAAATTATATTTACCGTATTCATTTTTACGTATAAGTAAAGTTAGTTACAAGAAATGGAATAAAACTCGACGTTCGACGATCCGACACAGTATTCTCGGAAGGCACCACGTAACTTATGTGATAGCAATTTGCGGATTAAGGTTAAGTATGACCATTTCACTGTACCTACATTTTGCACTTTTTAAATAAAATCAATTAAATTATAACTAACTATGATTAAAACTGGAGCAAATTAATGGAGAAAAAAATTTAGTTTAATTATGAAAAAGGAATAGAGCGATTAAAATTTGGCGTCCCACAGGGTGGTAAGGCAACGCGCGCGCAGAAAACCGGATGTCCCACAGGGTGGGAAGGCAACGCACGCGCAAAAGAAAACTGGACGTCCCACAGGGTAGGAAGGCAATGCGCGCGCAAAATGCAATAAAAATTCCGTCCGTCACGCCCTCTCGTCCATGTCCCCACCGGAGGCCTGATTCTAAATTTGTCTCGACGTCGAGACACACAAAACCGAGAACTATTTGTCTCGGCGAGTGCAACTCCGAGAACTATTTGTCTCGGTGAGTGCAACCCCGAAAACTATTTGTCTCGGCGAGTCCAACTCCGAGAACAATTTGTCTCGGCGAGTGCAACTCCGAGAACTATTTGTCTCGGCGAGTGTGACCCTGAGAACTATTTGTCTCGGCGAGTCCAACTCCGAGAACAATTTGTCTCGGCGAGTGCAACTCCGAGAACTATTTGTCTCGGCGAGTGTGACTCCGAGAACTATTTGTCTCGGCGAGTGCAACCCCGAGAACTATTTGTCTCGGCGAGTCCAACTCCGAGAACAATTTGTCTCGGCGAGTGCAACTCCGAGAACTATTTGTCTCGGCGAGTGTGACTCCGAGAACTATTTGTCTCGGCGAGTGCAACTCCGAGACACAATACGAGTCGGCTTCGGGCTGTGTCGGTACAGTAGTGTCGGTTGGTCAACGGCGCTTGCGCGGCCAATGTTTTTATTGGCTGCGCATCGCTGCGCATCCGCGGATCGTACGCGTAGCGCCAGTCTGGGAAGTAAATCAGAATAAAAACATTGGCCGCGCAAGCGCCGTTGACCAACCAACACTACTGTACCGACACAGCCCGAAGCCGACTCGTATTATGTCTCGGAGTTGCACTCGCCGTGACAAATAGTTCTCGGTTTTGTGTGTCTCGACGTCGAGACAAATTTAGAATCAGGCCCCAGGCCGAAAAGTTTGCAAGTTGGCAGCATCGAGATTAGGCGAGCAACGCCGATTGCGCCGTTCCTGTTCGCTGTTTCCTATTCATTCGAATTTGCGTCGATCTTTTAAAAATAGAGCTTTGAGGTTAAGTAGAAGAATGAAAGAACATTATTATTAAGCGAACATTCAGCAATTAACATTCAGATAAGTAAATTAATTACGAAAATTTTTTAATAATAATGATCCTTATGTAATATCATTTTTAAAATCTGATTCTTTGTAAAATGTAATTTTTTCAGAGTCAACATATATGCAAGAATTGTTTTGATTGATTACTTTTAGTTATTTTTTGCAGCAAGTAATAGTTAACTCACCAAGATTTGATTTAGATAAGTATACAAGTTTTATATAAAAAAAAAATTACAAATAAATTTTAAGTATAGTTACTTTGTAAAAACTTTTATTTTTACAGTGCCTTCAAGAATTTATGGATTATTTCTTTTATCTTCGATAGTATTGTTTCCTGGGATCAAACAGAGCCACTTAGTATTCACCAAAATAAAAAGAAATTGCTTTTCATCATAAGCACTGATAAACACAATGAAAATTTTAAACGTAAGAAAGGCAAAAGAATAGCTCAGTTAAAGTTAAAAAAAAAAGAAAAAAAATAGAATATTATTGTAAGGGAATTGGCCAATCGGCGCTCGCTATAGACTGAGTATGTATGCATGTGTGCGGGTGAGCATGCGACGCGAGCGCCGCGCGACAATGTTCTTATGCAGTCAGTCGCTCTGCTGGGCCTGTTGGACTAAGAGCTCTACTCTGTAGTTTAAACTTAAGTCTGTACCCGTACACTTAATAAACCCATCTGTTTCCTAAACAGTGTGTGTGTGTAGTTTATTCACCCCTAATTCTATCATATTGCTAAATATGTGGAATATGAAAATAAGTAAAAAAAGATCAATGTACAGTATTATATACATGCAAGTGTACAAGTTAACGGGTGTCAACTTTAATAATCATACTAATCTGTTCATAAATGATATTGTGGTGATTATTGTGGATGGTGCTGCTTAAACTATAAGTGTATTTTAGTTGAATAATTGTGGTGATTGTAAATGAAATAATAACTTTTAATTGAAGAACAGTATATCATATCGCCAAAACATGATATTGAAAATATTTTTTGCTAATAGTGTTGTATTCTTTCATAGTACTATGGTATAAAGATTTATTTTCAATGTCTTCACAATTCTCACATATTAAAATGGCCGTTGTTAAACCTACGACAGATGTACAACAGATGCTTTTTTCGACTAATCTGTCGGATAAACACTCAAAATTAGTCGGAAATTGAGGGTTCTGTGGTAAAGTATATATTGAAACACTAAAAACCGTATAATGTTTATCACATTGTTATAAAATACAATAAATAATGCGATCATCAAGTGAAGCTGTCGGAAAATTAGTATATAAATGAATAGTAAGGAAACGTGATGAGATGTCTGTGAAAACCATAGACCGCCGGCAGAGGGCGATACATAGGAACGACAGAATACGAACGATTTTGAATAAAATACAGCACTAAAATACAGTAATAAAATATAATAAAAAATCAATAACACATACAAAAAAAGAAAACAAAGTAAATGATATTTCAAAAATTCTTATATATATGTAAGTATACTGTTATTATCCAGGACCCCTCTAGGTTTTCTGCAATAGAAGTAGGTAAGGGCGGCGCTGCGCGCCGCCATTGTCTGAAACAATCAAATCCCTCAGGGTATTGACTAACACCACGGCGCCTGCGGCGTCCCCTTTCAGTTCCGCAGTATTTTCACGAGTAAAAATTGATATAGAAATTTATAGTGTCACACACAATCTGTCGTACATATAACACCGCCGTATTAAAATTGACAGTTCACCGTGGTGGAAGTTTAAGTTATGTGTTGTATTTTGAAAAATACAATCTCTGAACAGTTTGTTGGAGTTTTTACAATGTTTGGACGTGTTTGATGTTTTTTTGGATGAAGGTGTGGCTCAAGTAGTTCTTCGAGAGTTGAAGAGATTGATATCGAGGAAGACTGTTTTACTAAATCCTGATCCTCCAGAGGCACAAACACCTTTATTAAATACTTATGCGTGTACCTCATCCAACAAATTGGCTTCAAAAGTAAGAGTTCATTTGTTGTTTATAGCCTTTGTCAGTTTAAATTTGTAAAATAAATTACTTGCAATTTCATTTTATTATATAGGAAATATCAGTCCCAATGCTGCTAAAGCACAAGCTGCTTCAGAGGCGCAACAACAATTCCAAGAGCTTGTTCAGTGCTGCTTCGCCTCCAATACAACAGTAACAAGTGTCACAGCCAACGATATACAACCTTCTCCAATTTATCATCAAACGCAACCTCAGCCTCAACCTTAACAAATGACATATCAAGTAAAATATGTTCGACACATGCAGAGTATGCTAGTTTAACAACAAGTTTGGCAAATGCAACAGATTCAACGAGTTCAACAAGTTGGCTGTATTGCAAAAATTTGGAGAAGAGTATTTGGTAAGAAATGTTTTTATTGTTTTTATCGCATTTGCATCTTATCATAGCTATTATAAAATTATTCCTTATAGTCTTTTATAATTTTATCAATTATAATTTAACATGCCAATTGACGTATAAATTATATGACAAACAGTATAGTAGTTTGTGTAATGATCAAATGAGTAAATATAAATATGAATAAAAATGGATATTAAAAATTTTTCATAAATTAATTTTCTTTTTACAGCAAAAGTTTATAAAGGAGAATTACAGACTGGAAGGCAATACGTCAAAGCTGTAAAAATGTCATGTAGCTGTTAAAAATGTATCCTTAGTCGAAGGAATAAGAGCTTGCCAGAATCCTAATGGATCTTTTACGGCTACGGTGACTGGTTGAGAGAGTGATACGAGGTTTGTTTATTGTGCCTGTGGTGTGTATAAATCAAACTAAGCACTCTAAGTGATTATAATTATTGTGTTTCCATTTTTCAGTCATATGATGGTGCAATCGGTCATGTACCAGGACTGGAATCACATGGAGGATTTACATTTTGTGCAGTAGCTAGTCTATATTTGATGAAGGAGCTTGAGAATGTTCTTCAAAAAAAGCAGCTGGAGAGATCAAAGAGATGCTGTCTTATGAGACAAGATAGGGGATTCCAAGGAATGCCAGGAAAATTATCCGACTCTTGTTATAGCTTCTGGATTGGTGCTACTTTACAGTTACTTGGTGTTAGTGAGTTATGAGATTGTGAGGAAAATAGGGCATTTGTTCTTGATACTAAAAATACTATTATGAGAGTATTTGGAAAGAATGACAACGAAAACCCTGATCCTTTACATGCATATTTAGGTACTTACAGCACTGTTCAATTTGCTACTTAAAATTAATAATATTGTTGAAAATATAATTTTTATTTATTTTTAGGTCTGTCTGGTCTGAGTTTAATTGAAGAACCTCGATTGCAAGGAATGAATGCTGCATTAAATATTTCAAACCGAGTATACGCACATTTATTACAGTTACATGAGAAGTGGAAGGATGAGAAGTAATTAAAAGCATCGACATATTTGAATAATTCACGCACAATAGATTATACAGAACTACGATTTTGTAGTATAAAATATTTGATTAAAGCAGAATGTTTATTAAAACTTTTTATATATTACCCTGGCGGAAAATAGTTCTGTTTTTCTTTGTTTTTTCTATTTTTTATAATTTTTTTTTTTGTTTTTTTCTGTTTTTTTCTGCTTTTTTCTGTTTCTTTCTGTTTACCGTTGTTCTTCTCTATTTATTTTTATTCCAAATTGTGTTTTTTTGCTTTTTTAGTACGAATTGGAACAATAGGAATAGAAAAAAAATGAAAATAAACAGAAAAAAATTAAAATACACAGAAAAAAATTTGAAAATATAGAAAAAAATTTTAATATATAGAAATAAACGAGAATTAATAATAAAAAATAGAAACTAACAGGAAAATATAACACATAATTTATGAAACAAATTTTTGTTAGTTAATTTTACTTCGAATAAATAAATTATATTTTTATATTTAAGGTAGTACCGTCGTTACCGCGCTAGTCAAGTATACGCGTTCTCTTGTTTGATTCGGTGAGTAAGTAGATGTGGCAACGTCGCGGCTCGCGGCGTGCGAGAGAGGGTAACGGTAGCGGGAAAACTCGCTTCTCGCATATAGCAGATCAGCACTTGTAAGTATGCTGTCTTGTTGGGGTTGCGTTTAGTGTGATTTCGTCTAGTCTTCAAGATGCCAAAAAAGGGAATATACTTCTGGAAAAACAAAAGTCTCGCAAAAAGTATACGAGAAAAGGTTGCAACAAGTGGAAATAGCACGAAAGTTAAAAAGCAGCACTGAAAAATTTGAGTCACCTAACCTCAAAACTAATGCAAACACTAGTAAGACAGATGGTGAGAAAGAGAAACATTCAACAGATTGCATTGATGATGATGTTGTGGTCGGTGGTCGTCGGATTGTCCACATTGAAACATTGGCAGATCAATTGTTTTGCAGCGGCTGCAAGTCTATAACCTCTCTGATGGATACCGAAGAAGAGAAGAGTTTTGGATTAGGTTCAATTTTGTATATAAGATGCCGTCAGTGCCAAATTATGAATATTGTTTTTACAGACAAGCAGCACATAGGTCCAAATAATAGATTTGTTTTTGATACCAATACAAAAGCTGTGATAGGTAAGTAAAAAAAGATAAATTACAATTGTATCTATAAAAGTATTGTAAGTAAATTCATAAATTGGCATATTTTTAGGTTGCTTGAATAATGGTACAGGAAACACGCACTTAAATAAATGACTTGCTGAAATGAATATTCCAGAATTAAACTGGCAAACGTACAAGAGCCATGAAAATGAAGTGGCAAGAAAAGTTGAAACTGTTGCTGAACAAAACTGCTTAGCTGCTGCTATAGAGGAAAGAAAATTGACTATTGAAAATGCAGAAAAATTGAAAGATTTGTTGTAAGTTAATATGAAATTTTAAAATATAAGTTTACGTACAGCACTCATTAGTAGAATGAAATAAAATTGTAAATAGCTTAAAATTTATAATCAAATTTTGTATAACTGATTTTTTTTATTGTAGTTTATCAAATATGATAACAAGTATTTTATAAGATTCTGTTTTATAAGCCATAATCATGTATTTTAGATTTTTTAATCCAATTATGTATTATGGGTTTGAAGTTTGCAACGTTGCAGTGCAACGAATTAGAAAAATATTTGATTTTACATCCCGTTTATAGTAATTAATATTAATTTTGGCTGTAGATTTATTGTTTTAAAGTATCAAATTACTTTATAACAAAGATTTAGATAAAATTTCCGTTGCTTAATAACTTTAATTAATTGTAAAAAATTATTTCGTTGCACTCCAACGTTGCAGTCTTCAGACCATTATGTATTTGATCTTTTCTTTATCACAGATCATGTAATACAGATCATGAAATTAAGATTTTTTAATTATAGATTAATTAGTACAGAATGTTTTACTACAATATGAAAAAGACACAACTTTATTTGAAATGTCAATTTAATATTAAAAGTGAAACTAATTGAGTCAATAAATGTTGTCCTTCGGTTAATGATTCAAACAAAATAATTAATATTATATTGAATGTTTTTTCTAGAAATAGATTAAAATGATCAGAAATTTGCTATAATAAATGTTGTATTAAATATAACTATATATATGTTATGTTATATATATATATATATATATATATATATATATATATATATATATATATATATATATATATATATATATTATAGTAAAATGTTATGTTAATCATCTATAAAATATTGTATCAGGGTGAATTTCAGTTGTCGAACAATTGTATTTTGATCTCTTCGAATAAAGTTATGTCTACTTAATGTTGTAAAATATGTAGTGCCACGTATAAATGTTTTTGTTATACGTAAATACTATACACACACACACACACTAATCTTTTATCCTCATATTTCTTTATATTGTAAAAGCAATATGATTGTATTAATATTGAATCAATAAAAAATATGAAATTTTAAGCTTGAATTTATTTTATACTTTTTTTCCTTTCCCAGGCCTCTTCACCTAGACATACATTTTATATTTCCTGATGCGAATGAAATGGATATTATCAATAAGAATGTATCAGATAATATGATAGTTCGTGTAGCATCCCCTTTCGACATGGGTTGGTTCACGAGAGGTACTGGGAGAACTTATGATAGCGTGTCTGGAACAGCAGCTATGATAGGATATTTCAGCAAAAAAGTTATTTGCTATGTAACATTGAACCGCAAATGTGCAAAATGCGATCGTGGCCACTCCCCTGAAGATCACAATTGCCGGTTGAATTTTGTTGGTAGTGCAAAGGCCATGGAGCCTCATGCCGCCGTTTTACTTACCAAAGACAATCCGATTTTGAAAAAATGCAATATTCAAATTGGAGTATTTATAGCCGACAACGACAGCAGCTCCATTTGTACCGTGAGAGAAGCAAATGACCATGAAAATGCAAAACAATCCGACAAGAGTCATACAGCTAAAGGAGTGGTCAATGAATTATATAAAATAAGTAAAACTCATAAAGAACTAACTGGTACGACTATTCAATATTTTAAAAAATGCTTCAATTACTGCGTGTCACAAAACCAAGGAAATATTATTGATATGACAAAAGCCATCGAAAACATTCCTCACCACGCTTTTAATATTCATACTAATTGTGGAAGCTGGTGCACTTATGAATTGGATCCTGTTAATTACAAGCACGCGAATGTTGGTGAAGGATTGAAAGACGTGAATTTATTTGAAGCTTTGAAAACGATTTTTAATAATTTAGCAATTAAATGTAGTCAGTTTGTCGATGGTGCTTCCAGCAATCCAAACGAGAGTTTGAATGCTATGATAGTAAGTAAGGCTCCGAAAAGTAGGCTGTATGGTAAAACAGCTTCTAGTGATGCACGAGTGGCGTGTGCAATAAATAAAAAAAATAAAGGGGAACAGTATATAAGCCAAGTAAATGAATCTCTTATACTGTTTCCCGGAAGACATACTATGAAATATAATAAAAAAGTTGACACTATTAGTAAAAAAAGATACGTTCAATCTCTAACAAGAACAATCAAATTGAAACGTATTTTATTAAAAAAAGCTAAGACTGCATTGAAAAATCAGACTGAAGCCAAAGAGGGCACTACATATGAATCTAATATTGGATTACTTAATACTTTACATGAAAATATTCCTATTGTAGCATTAGAAGATGGAAATCAAGAACCGATCACAGTACTGTTTGATTTAGAAACAGGTGGCTTTTCCAAGACATCAGATATTCTCCAAATTGCAATGAAATACAATGAGTCTGAATTTTCAATTTACGTGAGACCAACGCAGAAAATTTCGGAAGAAGACAGTAAAGTGAATGGTTTGCAATACATAAATGGAGAACTTCTATTTCACGGAAACATACTTAATTTTTACAGTCGTTTCACTATCAGAAGCGTTACTAAAATTGTATAATTTTCTATGCTCTCTCAAAAGAAAGTGTATTTTGGCAGCACACAACTGTTCATTTGATTTTCCTCGTTTAATGAATGCTATTCAAAAAAGTTTCATGACAGAACATTTTCATGTCATAATACACGGATATTATGATACACTTCCTGTAATCAAAATGAAAACAGGAAAAAAGGGTAAAGGTGATAATAAAATGTTGCTGCAGAATTTAAAATTAATTGTGAAAAAGCTCATGATACACTCCACGATGTAATTATATTGGATGAAGTTTTGAAAAAGTTGAACGTTTCAAACTATGACTTGAAAAAATCTTTTCTGAGTTGGGAAGGTGCCCAGAATAAAATAAATTTTTTGCAAAATTTACCAAATGCAATGAAAAAGTTGAATATTTTGAAAAACTGTACATCACAAGGAATGAGAAGAAAAATGGTTGCTGCAAATGTAACATTCGAAATGATGCTCGATGCTTACATTCAAAATAAATTTAAGGGATTATGTGATACTTTAGGCAAAGACGAGAACGGTATTATTAAAGTTACCAAAGACAGGAAAATTTTACAGAAGATATTTAATTATTTCGAAAGTAGAAAGTAAAATAGAAATTAATTTATTATATTATTTATAATTTGATATTACTTTTAGTTAAGTTATTTTGTTTCACATTGTATATATGTTAATAAATGCATTTATATATGATGATTTGAAATTGTTATTGCGTAAAGAAATAACTAATACTATTTATCATTAAGCGTAAACTATTTTCTTGCTTTTGTTTAATTCCGCATATATACACAGCACATGGAATTTCAAATAGAGCGCGCATCTAACCTCTCTTGCGGCGTTGCGACGTTGCCACATCTACTAAGTCATAGCAGACTACCGATGCTAAACATCAATTATTTACATTTCATTGCTTAATTCGTTATGACATGCTCCTAATCGATACGTTCAAGAGCCCAAAATACTTTGCGGATATTCAATTTCTATTATCTCTACTTTTTTTGTAAATCTGAACAGTAGTTTTTACACAATTTGAAGATAACTGTGCTAAAAACACGATTTCCCATAAGACTACATGTTAAATTAGTAAAAATTAAAGTGCTTATAATTTTTCTCTAACGCTCCAAAAAGTCCCAAAAATTTTTTTGAGTTGCTTTTAGACCAATATGAATTGATATATTTAATTTCATTAATATCTCAACGCTATTTAGGTAATTAGGATTTAGGATATTCAACGGTATTTAGGATTTTTTAGAAATAAATAAATCATTTTTAAATAAACTAAGTATTTTATTCTTATAACGTTTTCATAATAACATTTACAAAGTCGTTTAATATGTTTAAATACATTAATCAGTAGTATTTAATCAATCATAGTAATTTTTTAAAATTATTAAATTATTCTTGAACTATTAAAGTTACTTGAATACGTTTAAATACATTAATAAATGGTATTTAAAGCCATGTGATACTCCACAAAAATCATGTTGGGTTTAGTCGACAATGTAGGTGGAGCCAACTATTGTATATGGAACAGTAGATGGAACTTTTAGTTCCAAAAAATAGTCACAGAGGGCATGCATAATATAAGAGAAGTTGTAATTTAGTTTTTTGTACAAGATTCTTTTCTTGTAAACTTGATATTTTTTAAAATCCATTTTCAAACTGGAAATTTGTTTACAAACAACATTATACATTTCAAACTGTATAGAAACATTCTATCATGTACTGCAATTGCATACTAATAGTAATTCTTTGATACATAATAGTACTAAATAAGGCAACAATACATGCACTAGTATTATTAGACACAACTGTTTTACAACATGCATTATGAATTTTCTTATTTATAATAATCATGCATTCTGAATTTTCTTATTTCTAATATCATGCATTCTGAATTTTCTTATTTCTTATAAATCATGCACTATTAATTTTGTTATTTCCTACAAATCAAACATTATTAATCTTTAATATCATGCTTTGCTAATAGTGATAAGCAATTGATCATGTTAGCGGAGACCATTGAATCGAAATTAGATTTATTAGGAGATTACTAACTTATTCAGAGACAGGAATCTTGCAGAAAAATCTACTTAGTCTCTTTTGAATAATGAGTATATACAAAATAATTGTTTTTTTATAAAATTAATATTTTTTAAAATTCCCAAAACTGGAAATTTGGTTACAAACAAAACTTTACATTTCAAACTGTATAGAAACATTCTATAATGTAATGCAATACACATACTGATAGTAATGCTGCAGTATACATATACTGCAACTTTTTAAAACATGAAAAATCATAAAAACATTATTTCCATTGCAGATTCATAAAGGAATCCATGTTACTATGGTGATAAATAATAGCATGCAAAATTATAATAATAGCATTTGATTGCAAGTCGATAAATACAAAAATACTTATATAAATAATGCGATATAGTACATAAATAATATTATATTGCAGATCAGTAAAGAATTCATCAATTGCTGCAGATTAAATAATGTCATGCAAAATTATGAATACAATCTACGATAGCAAATTGATAAAGTAATTATCAATATTAAATAAAATCATGCAAATACAGTATTAAATAAAATTATGCCAATACAGTATTAAATAAAATCAAGCAAATTTACAACTTACAGCATTCGATTGCAAATTGATGAAGTTACCAATTACTATAGATTGGTATCAAATCAATCAAAGGTTTATAACATGGCAAATGGCCATGTCCCAAAGAAAATAAATGCCAGCTGACTTTGTCAGACTTACAGCGCGGCAGAAAAACCTTAGCTAGGCAAGTCTCGCTGGGAAGTCTGCGGAATACACAATAATGTATTATTATTCAACAGATCCCCTGAGGCGAGTTCCCATACCCTGGTGAAAACTAGAAATTACTAAAACGAACTAAGCGATGGGTTGAATCTACCTATCCGCATCACCTCTAAACACACACCCTACACCTTTTAAGTTTCCCCCTGCTTTCTCTACCTACCCCGTCACATTCTAAAGCACTGATACTCGAAGATCATTGAGGAAGCTGCAGAAGTTGCCCAGTGGGGTTGGATGGTCTAGGCTGGCTCTACCTCATGGACATCAGCCTGCTCACTACGATGATCAATCTGCTAGCAGCCCTCCGTTAAACGATCAGCTACATCAACTAGGAGAAAAGACGGACAAAGATCTTCAAGTCACATCATTGTCTGGCACAGCCACAGCAGGGAAGTTGACATAGCCCAAACTACAGAGCAGCTGATCACCTGGGAGCCACGCAGAGAGTAGAGCATCTAAAAACCACATATAGGTAATAAATAATCGACACTAACAACATTGCCAACTGGAGAGTACAGCTGACAGCTGTGGTGGTTGTTCGCTCCTCTCGCTGCCCTAGCAACCTGCAAGAAAACATCAGTACCATCAGCCAACGAATATAGACGCATATAGAAGCGTACTTCAGATGGGGGGCGAGGACGAAAAAAAATTAGTTCCGCCTTGATCGAGTGGTGGCGCTAGCATTGACTTTGTGTGCTTTTCTTCTGCGAATCGCGGCTGGCGGCTCGGAGGCTCGCGCGCGCGCGCCGTCCGCGGCTCGCCGGCACGCGCCGTTCACGGTGATCCGAGCGCAGGGACCTTAAAGCATGACTGCATGATGATTTTGAACTTGAAATGTTATAAAACTTTTTTATAAATAACAATTTAATAATGATGAAATAAAATTTAATATACAAATCAATTATATCAAATATTATTAAAAGTTAATAAAGTCTTACAATTATTTGATTAAAAAATTAATAATTGAAAGAAATAAAAAAGATATAAATTGTTATACAAGCAAATAAATAGTAATAATTAGTTATGTAGTCATATTATATGTATAGTGTAACGGGCGCCGATACAAAGTAAGAGAATCGCGTATACTGCGTCGCGGGATTCGAATCTCGCGCGCTGACACGTACCGCGATCGGCAGAGCGCCGCGCGGAACAAGCCACAAGCAGGTGGAGAAGAAGACGAAGCCGCCGCACCGCTGCGAACGTGAGCGCGCGGCCATGTTGTCGACCGTCGTGACACGCAATAAGTCGCGTTTTGGTGAGCCCCGCATCTCAAGTTTTTTTGTGTGTGTGTACCGCGCCTCCACCACTGCAGCGAATCGCGAGACGGCGTCACCACCCATAGGCGGAGTGAGAGCGGCAGAGAGAGAGAGAGTACGCGAGTGCAAGGACGGGCACGAGAGAGAGAGAGAGAGAGGCAGCGTTGCGTAGACTGCGTGCGATGGCTGGCCAGCCACGAGTAAGTAGGCTCTACACTGGTAACAGCGTTTTTTGGTGACGGGAGCGCGACATCATTCCCCCCGTCACCCGCGAATAAGCGGCTCCGCCGTAACCGCGAGCGTGCGTGCGGTAGCTAAAGTCTCGGCCTGGCGGTTATTATTTGTTCGAACATTGTCCGGGTTTCTCGCCCCTTAGCGCGATTAACTTCCAAGAATAAACCTCTTTATCTTGTTTTATCTTATAGTCGAGTCACGAGTAGTTATTGAGCGCGCCTTAACCTATGCATGATTTCCCAAATACCGCCCTCTACCCTTTTCAGTTGCTGCAGCTAGTCGCAGGCATTGCCTCCTAGAGGAACATCGGTAGCGGGAGTAAGTATCTCAATAGCCGCTCGAGAGGTTAGACCGAGCGGCGTTGTACGCGGGAAAGACCGGCTGCGCTGGTAACGCTAGGTCATAGCGAGCAGGCGGTAGTTCGCGGGCAGCAGTTGGCAGCAGCGGCAGAGCGCAGCGCCGGTTCTAGTGGAAAGCGGCCTAGGCTTTCTACAATAGAAGCCGGGCTCGTATGTTCGGAACCTGTGCCGAGGCGCTTCTGCCGGACTACAGGTGATTCTACAACGGTGACTTGCCCGGGCGTAGAATACGCCCGTATATTACCCCGCGAGCCCCTGAGAGGGATTAATACCCTCTCCATAACTGAACCCCGTTACAACTGGCGCCCTTAACGTGTTGGAAAGTATAGGTTAGGGAATAATTCGATTATTTAAACAGGTCGAGACTCGCGTTGCGAATAATTAATTATCGAGAGGGATAATTAATTACTACAACAGTGTATAGTGTGTGCAAGGGTAACCAACTGGTGGTTTATAACCTTGCTTGGAGGGAATAACCCGGCCTGCACGTACTTAGCGAGGACATTGCTTGTGAAGGCCGAGCATTGCTGAAGTACTTAGTGAGGGCAACAAAGAGATTAATTAACAATTATTTATTTATTATTCATTACACTATTTATTAATTTTTTTTATCAATAATAGGTTTTTAGCGTTCAATCTCTTTGTTGGACAACTCACGTGCACGCCGGGGCGTAAAGTAGCAGATTACGCACCCAATTCGCATTTTAAGGGTTATTAGCGGAAATTTCCGCATTTTTGGAGAAATACGCGTGACCGCGGACGCGGGGGACGGCCTAGAGGTCGCGCGCAGCAATTTTGAGGCCGTGCATGCGCAGAAACCGAAAAAAAAGTGGAAAATCACTATCGCGGAATCGGTAGCGCATCTCACTGGGAGGTGCGCGCATCCACTAATTTTGAGTTTGCGCATGTGCAAAGGGTCGAAAAGTCGAAATTTTGATTTAGCACGCGAAATCGTTTGCGCATGCGCTGGAGGACATTTTCTATATAGTGACTTGAGTTCCGCGCATGCGCAGTACGCGGAAAACGCAGATTTCGATTTCTCGGCGCGGAATGGTTTGCTCGCGTGCCGAATAGATTTGCGCAGATAGTAGAAATTAAAAAGTCAATTAGTTTACTTGCAATTTGCTATTAAAGGCATAAAACCCCGCGAAATCGCTTACGCATCCGCGAAATCGCGAGCGCACCGATGTTGACGTGTGCGCACACGCGGAATCGTCTACGCACGCGATAAAAACGTCTGCACACTGCGCAAACAAGCGAATTACGTTTGCGCAATAACCATAAAGCGACATAACCTCCAAGCAAGCAGGGTAAAAAGCGAATTGCCCTGGTCTAGCGATTAGAGACGGAACCACCAGTTGAGAAAATTCGTATTTTCTTTAGCCAGTGGTAATCCAGTAGGTACCTTGTGAAGGATACCACTGGCAGTGCAAAAGCACTTTCAAGTTCCGCGTTATTGAACTGAAAATTCCCTTGCGCACACAAAAATCGCGAACGACTTTGTGATGGCGTATAACATACACGAAGCCTTGGAGGATTGGGGAAATACTCTCACGCGCCGGGAAATCGATAGCTGCCTGGCACAACTAGAGTTAAAGCGCCATGGCATGTCGTTTGAGAAGCTGGAGAGATTGACCAAGTGGGTGTTGGGGATGTATTGCCCGGAAGATTTTGAAGAACCAGTGGGGCCGGGAGATGCAATCGCCCGGCGGAAAGCACTGAGGACAAGCCTTCTCAATAAACTCCTCATGGAAGATGAAGGCACCTTCACACAAACCTCCAGCTGGGAAGTACACCCACTGGAGGTAGTGCTGAAGAGCGAGCAAATAATAAAAATAGTGAGGGAGACGACGGCGGGAGCAGCGTCGCGAGCCCAACACCTACACCCCCATGAACCCACGGCGCGCGACCAGATCGCCAGCGTTGAAGAAATCGCGCAAGTACACATGGAAAACGCAGCAGAAGAAGATGATCCGCAACGAGGCGACCTACACGACGATGAAAAAACCTCGCTAGAGGAAGAACCACTGCCACATCGAGAAAACATGTTGCGTCTCCAGGCAAGCGACGGGACAGGGTTCCAGGTGCTTAAGGACGTCAGCCTGCTATTAGTGGACCTAATAACGAGAGTAAAGTCGCTGGAGGAGAGGTTAACAGCAGACCACGAGTGACAAGCAGCGTACAATATCCACATAGCGAGGCTGGAGACAAAAGTAAGGTCGCTGGAGGACAAACTAGCCCACCAGCGACAAACAGCGTCCAGCACCCATATAGCGGACACCAGGCCAGGACTGAACGTGCGGTTTGAAGACACGTTCACGATCCCAGAGCAGAACGAAGCCTGGGATCGTAGGCAGCCCTCGCTACCGCCAGCTCGCCCTAGTGACCAGGCTGACTTACGGGGCGTAAATCCAGCCTGGGAGGGGGGTGACCGCCGAAATTCGGCGAGAGGTACGAGCTGGCCCAACTACTTCGCGCCAGGAACGTTGGCCAATTTCTCGAGGGCGGCATATTCCACTCGAGAGATATCGGCCAAATAGTGCGAAAGTGGCAGATACGCTTCTCTGGCGCGAAGAGCGAGATCATAGACGTATTCCTGGCGATGCTCGAGGATTGCAGAGTCCTGGCCAACCTCACAGAAGAAGAGGTGCTGTCGTCGCTATCGGAGCTCTTCGCGGACACAGCGGGCACGTGGTACCGCAACGAGAAGGAGAAGTGGGCTACGTGGCAAGACTTCGTATCAGAGGCGAGGTGCTGGTACGGAACGACAAAAGGATTCCAGCAGCAGCTAATAGCGGAGGTAATAACCGCACCCAGGGGGAAGAGGAGGCCGTGAGGGACTACATCACGTGCCTCATAGCGATCAACCACAATATATCGCCTCCCCCCAAGATGGAGCAACAGCTGGATCAACTCCACCGGAACCTCCGACCACAGCTGCAAGCCATGGTTCGGAGGACAGACTTCCAGACAGTAGAGGGTCTGTTAGAGCTGGCGGTGGAGGCAGAGCAGACTCTGAAAAATTCCAGAACATATAGGCCCCCTCCACAACCAGCGACGACGCTACTGCCGGAGATGGCTTATAAGCCGCCCCCTAAAGCTGACCCGCAGAGGAAGCCCAAGGCAGACGCCAAGGAGGGCAAAGTAGCTGCTGCGGTCGGCGTGACTGAGCCCAAATCGGAGGATTTGGAGGATATGCTTCGGCGGGTGCTAAAGCAGAGCCTTGCCGAGCTGGCAAGCCCTCGAGCAGAGCACCCATCGAGGCATGCGCCTGGTGGCCCGCGTAGAGGGCGTGGCCACAGCCGCCTGGGCGAACGGGAGCACAGAGGCCCCCGGCGCCAACTCCGGTGGGCAAGGACGCGAGTTCGGGAGGGGACTCCGCGCCGACTGCCAAACTCGGGGGTCGAACCCCAGGGGAGCCGAGGCCGCCACTGAGTTGTTACTCATGCGGCAAGATCGGCTACATGGCCAGGTATTGCCCCAATTGTTCGGGAAACGGGAAGGGGGCCGATTAGAGAAAATCGCCCCCGCCCCAAGTCCCCGGGGAGCTCGAGCAGTGGTAGTAGACCCACTCGAGCCAACCCCGGCGGCGCTCCGAGTGCCGAGCCCGAACACGACTCCAGTGTGCGAGGACACTGCGGCCGCGTGCGACCTTCGTCCGGCCTCCGAGGAGTCAGATGCTCACCTGCCTCCCGACCGAGGAGAAGCTTCCGTCGGCCGACCAACCAACGCAGAGACGCGCTGGTGGGTTCGAATGGAGGTGGGTGAGTTCAACCTCCGAGCGCTGTTGGATCCGGGAGCATCCACCACGGTGATGGGCACCGTCGGGCTCCAACTAGCCACAGCACTCGGGAAAGATTTTGTAGCGTCCGAGAAATAAGGCGTGAGGCTTGCGGATGGTAGCCGCAGCCCCTTGTTAGGCCAGGTGTTTCTCCCACTCACCGTGGGGGGGGCGGCTTACTCGCGAAATTAGAGTCGCCATCATGCCCCAGCTCGATGCAGACTGCTACTTAGGGGTCAACTTCGTACGTGCGTTCAGGGCTGTACTTGACCCGGATACGGATAGGCTCTTCTGTAAGGACTCAGAAGCCTACGTCGAGCTGGAAGTAGCCAGCTTGACGGCCGATCCAAGCGCAGTGTCTGCTATCGGGCTCGAGGACGCTACGGACGTTCAGCGGGCGGAGCTGAAGGAAATGGTAGACCCCATCCTGAGCAAGCTTCCGCCAGGCTTAGGATGCGTAACGGGCGTGGAGCATGAGATCACTCTGCGGGACACTCGACCAATCAAGCAGAAGCACTATCCAGTCTCGGATAAAGTGCAAGAGGAGATGCACCGGCAAGTAAAGGAGATGCTCGAAAAGGGCGTGATCGAGCCCTCCCGAAGCGGTTGGTCGAGCCCCATCGTGATGATCCGGAAGAGTGACGAAACACGGCGGTTCTGTGAAGACCTGCGCAAGGTGAACGCAGTCACGGAACCAGACGCCTATGCCCTACCGAATATGCAGGATACTTCATCTCCATGATCGACCTTAAGAGCGCGTACCGCCAGATACCTCTGGCGGCAGAAGCGCGACCCATAACAGCCTTTACGGTCCCCGGAATGGGGCTATACCAATTTCGGCGGATGCCTTATGGGCTTACGAACTCGCCCGCCACCTTCCAGCGGCTCATAGACCAGGTGCTCGGACCCGAGCTGGAGCCGTACGTCTATGCCTACCTCGACGACATTATAATTGTCGCCGAGACATTCGAGAAGCATAAGGAGTGCCTCCGAATGGTGCTGGAACGGCTAGTAGCCGCTGGATTGACGCTTAATGCAGATAAGTGCGTTTTCTGCAAGCCAGAGGTAGCATACCTGGGTTTTTTTTATTAACCGGGACGGCACGAGGCCTAACCCGGCGAAGATCGAACCAATTAGGAATTACCCGGTGCCCCAGAACCTGAAGGCACTGCGGAGGTTCCTAGGCACCGCCTCGTGGTATCGGAAGTTTATCCCGAACTACGCCACCATTGCTGAGCCGCTCACGAACCTGACGAAGAAAAACCAGAAGTATGAGTGGCTCGAAGAGCAGCAGCACGCTTTCGATCTGCTGCGAGCGATGGTGATAACTGCTCCGGTGCTGCACCGACCCCATCCTGAGGGGTTATACATTGTGCAGACGGATGCGAGTGACGTGGGCCTAGGCGCAGTACGTGCTACTTCAAGAGTTGGAAGGGCAGGACAGGGTGATCGAGTTCGCGAGCCGTGTGCTCACATCGGCGGAACGGAATTATAGCGTTACCGGGCGAGAGTGCCTCGCGGTAGTATGGACCATCCAAAAGTTTGGCCCATACATCGAGTGCTACGAGTTTAAGGTAGTGACAGACCACAGCAGCTCACGATGGCTATGCCAACTGAAAAACCCAACGAGCAGGTTGGCTCGTTGGGCATTGGAGCTGCAAGGTCACAAGTTCACCGTGGAACACCGCAAAGGCGCCTTGAACCACGTGGCAGACGCCCTCTCTCGTATGTATGAGGATGAGGATGAGCTAGAAGTGGCTGCGGTGTCGTAGTTCGCCGACACTGAGGACATGTGGTATCAGGAGTGGTGCGCCAAGGTCAAAGAGCAGCCCAATGACTACCCCACCTACAAACTCGTAGCAAGCAGTCTCTATCGGTACCGCCCCAACTCGGAGGTAGACTCAACCCTCAGCGACGACGACGATGCCTGGAAGCTGGTGGTACCAGAAGAACATCGTCGCGAGGTGCTGCAGGAATGCCATGACAACGCCACCGCTGGACATCTCGGCAGAGAGAAGACGTTCGCCAGAGTCGCGCTGCGCTACTACTGGCCGCGCTACTATGCGGAAACGCAAGAGTGCGTGCGAAACTGCAAGACGTGCCAGCGCTTCAAGGTGGAGCAAAGGGCTCCAGCCGGCTTCATGGGGCGCCGAGTAATCGACAAACCCTGGCAGGTCGTAGCTGGAGACATTATCGGACCGTTACCTCGAAGCTCCAAAGGTTGCGAGTACATCCTGGTGTTCCAGGACCTCTTTACCAGGGGGGTGGAGGCATCCCCCCTACGCAAAGCAAACGCCAAGACGGTGATAGCGGAACTGAGTCGGAAGATCTTTCTTCGATTCGGTTGCCCGGAAGTCTTCCTGTCTGACAACGGCACAGAGTTTAAGAACCATGCCGTGGAAGACTTCCTGCGGGAGCGCGGTGTGCATCACACTCACACTCCCCCCTATCACCCTCAGGCTAATCCGGTGGAACGAGCCAACCGTACCCTAAAGACGATGGTCGCTTCCTATCTTAAGGAGCGGCATAGTACATGGGACGAGAAGCTTTCGGAACTTCTCTTCGCCATGGATACGGCTGAGCAAAGCTCTACCGGGATGAGCCCGGGCCTAATGATCTGTGGGAGACAGCCAGAACCTCCTGGCACGCAACGGAGGATGCAAGAGGTAGCAGCAGACGCCCCGGCTCAAGAAGAAAGTTTGGCTCGCTGGAAGAAGCGAATGGAGGCCCTTCCAGAGTTACACGCGCGCGCCGCTTCGAAAGCGCGCGCGGCTCAAGAACGCCAAGCCGGCTATTATGACGCCGGTAGGTGCGAGCCAACTTTCAAACCAGGTGACCGAGCGTGGAAGCGCAGCCATCCCCTATCCTCGACCGCCAAGGGTATTGCGGCGAAGCTAGCGCCGAAGTTCGAAGGTCCGTATTGGATTACGGATGCCATTAGACCGAACACCTACAGACTGGTAGGCAACCGCGGTGATGTATAAGAGGTGGTGGCTGCGGAACAGCTGAAAAGCTACCACTCTGCTCCGCCAGAACCCGAAGAGCCGGAGAAGACGATCGACGCGGAGGCCGCGCCAATGAGCGAGCCACCCATAGGCGGAGTGAGAGCGGCAGAGAGAGAGAGTACGCGAGTGCAAGGACGGGCACGAGAGGGAGAGAGAGGCAGCGTTGCGTAGACTGCGTGCGATGGCTGGCCAACCACGAGTAAGTAGGCTCTACACTGGTAACAGCGTTTCTTGGTGACGGAAGCGCGAGATCATTCCCCCGTCACCCGCGAATAAGCGGCTCCGCCGTAACCGCAAGCGTGCGTGCGGTAGCTAAAGTCTCGGCCTGGCGGTTATTATTTGTTCGAACATTGTCCGGGTTTCGCGCCCCTTAGCGCGATTAACTTCCAAGAATAAACCTCTTTATCTTGTTTTATCTTAAATAGTCGAGTCACGAGTAGTTTTTGAGCGCGCGTTAAACTATGCATGATTTCCCGAATACCGCCCTCTACCCTTTTCAGTTGCTGCAGCTAGTCGCAGGCATTGCCTCCTAGAGGAACATCGGTAGCGGGAGTAAGTATCTCAATAGCCGCTCGAGAGGTTAGACCGAGCGGCGTTGTACGTGGGAAAGACCGGCTGTGCTGGTAACGCTAGGTCATAGCGAGCAGCCGGTAGTTCGCGGGCAGCAGTTGGCAGCAGCGGCAGAGCGCAGCGCCGGGTCTAGTGGAAAGCGGCCTAGGCTTTCTACAATAGAAGCCGGGCTCGTATCTTCGGAACCTGTGCCGAGGCGCTTCTGCCGGATTACAGGTGATTCTACAACGGTAAGTTGCCCGGGCGTAGAATACGCCCGTATATTACCCCGCGAGCCCCTGAGAGGGATTAATACCCTCTCCATAACTGAACCTCGTTACAATAGTTGTTTAACTTGATATATCATATCACTTTTCGACTGTATGCAACCATTGTATTAATTATCGTATTCACTGATAATTAATATATTGTGTATCAAGGGTGTAACGTTGGATTTAGCAGACCGAGTATTTATATAAAGTACAAGTCGAACGCAAGTTAGCACGAGCCTATAAGGTAAGTGCGTTTCGCAAGCCGCACACAAATCCTGCAAACTCGCGATATAAAAAAGGCCGCTAGCCCTTGGGTGAACATGATATTATGTTTTCTGACAGTTTATAATCTTCGAGATTTTCGTTCTTAAAAATTAATGGTTTTTCAACACAGATCACTAGGGCCTATTACCCCTATATAGGTACTCAATTTATTTATCATAATCAATGTATAAATAAAGGTTTGAGAAGAAAGGCGAGGGGGTATTATATCAGACAACTAAATTGTCAGATGGGTGATTTTAAAGAAATATCAATAAAAAAATTAGAATACTTTATCATAAGAATGGTTAATTTTCCGAATGTCGAAATAGTACATTTCGACACGAGTGCATCAGGTGATTATTTAGCTCAAATAACTCGCTTCGCTCGTGCAAAAAGTCACATGAGCTACAAATCTTATTACGCAGTAGTCTCGAACCGTATTTTATACCACGAGAGCCGAATAATTATATTAAAGTTATGATTTTCAGTCTACAGTGGTATAAAATGTTTAAAGTTTAGTATATAAAAATAAAAAAAAAATTGGCAAGAAGACCATAATATTCTCATTAAATTATTTTAATATTATATATGATATCAATATTTCCAATACCATTTCCACCTAACGATTAAACTGTATAGAAAATGTAGTGATAAAGGGAAGCCATAACGTCGACTAATGATCTAAAAATCTTATGAGAATACATGTTTTATATTTTTCGGAATAGTTAAAAGTCCGTAAGTTTATGCAATTTGTTTTTAATTTTTATAGACGCGAATTTTTCTAATATTTCTTTTCGAAAATAATTCCTGTCGTGTTCTGAATAGCTCCCGTTTCTAATTGACAGTATCAGATTTGGAAAATTTTTAAACGACATTATATTTAAGATATTCTTTGAAGGAAATGGTCATATTATATTTAATAAAATACCTATATAACATTTCACCATTCTGATAAAATACCTCCCCTGTAGATAAAAAGATGCTGCAGCAATCGCAAAGTAATGGATCAGGCATAAAAAAACTAGTATCGATTTTTAAAATTTAAAAACACACAAACCGACCCTGCGTTACGAAAAAGATTGTATATTATACTTAAATTCATGGAATGTTCATTAATATGTTCTGCTCTCCGTTAATACGTGTTTGCATAGGTATTTGTTATATATTACACGTTGTTTCAGTTATTCAATTTTATTAATTATTTTAAACAATACAAATAATATGCAAACGCGATATTATTCGACGGAAACCAAGCGGGAAGGTGGCAGATATCTTCCATCAAGATAGGATAGGAAACACAGAAGCATTAGGTTAAGGAAGGAAGGGTAATAAATATTTACAAAAATTACAAACATGTACTAAAAATTAAAATCTTGTATCTTTAATCTGATTGTTTAATTTAAATGAACTACAAAAACATATGCAAATAGTGATCGCGCAAAATCGTGAACTACAATTTACAATGAAAGATAAAACAAAATTATGAACTACAGTATTGTCTTCATGCATGTTACTACAACTAATCGTTATTAATTTGAAGTTTAAATATATAGTCGTAAATTATACTAGTAAGTCAACTACTTTCAAATTATCCGAACAAAGTTTATAATCTAAATTATTTATGAAACGTAAAATATGGCTTATAATGAGTGAAAAACGATAATGATACGTATGATGATAGCGCCCACACCCCACAAACTACAGTATTTTTTGCAGGGTGACTTCACCAATATCCGAACAGACACCAGTTAAGGAACATTTTCTTTAAATATATGAAAATATCAATCTTTCTATGTATTGTTTATCTAATATGACGATAATTTTCGAATCTTTTAAAATTTTGATTTCATTTTACATAAAGATACTTTATAAAAGAAATTGTTAAGAATAAAATCATAAAAAATCGCCGCTATTGAGTGTTTATTCACTGGCGAAGTATTCATTCACTGGCGAAATGTATTTAGATACTAAGATTGCGTGTTCATTTACTGATTTTTAGATCTTTACAGATTTCTTATAAACAAAATTTCTACTTTTATTCTTTATCTAAAATTTTGTCACTGACGTAAAGTTTGAAGTTTTTAAAATACTAATTAAAAAAGATTTTAGCTTTTAATCGATTTTTAATTCTCTTAACTAAATAACAAAAATAGAAATTTCCTTATTCGTTCATTCACTGGTGAAGTCGCACTATAAACGTCTCCGTGGAATTTAATACAATAAACTCTGGCTCAATAAATAAATAAATAAATAAAATATAAAACATAAATATTGAAAAAAAAATTCTAAATACATAAAAAGTGACATTATATTTTTGATAATTTTACTTAAATAATTTTACGGAATAAATATTGTAATTACGAAGTGGAAATTACAATTATCGAATTGGCAATTAAAATTTTTATACTATTAAATATAGTCATATCAAATACACAAACTTTTCTTGTATGAAGATCTAGGATTTATAAATAATTGATGATGCAGGAATGAAAGAAGTGGAAAATTTCTATGAAGTAAAATGAAATTGAAAGTGAATAACTAGTATTTTACTTTAATTGAAAATAATCATAAAAATTATAATTAGAAATCATGCTTTGCATTAATAAATAGTCAATAAACATCACCTTTTATTGTATCACATAAATTAATGTTCTGTAACAAAATATACATATATTTATTTCTTAGCAACAGACAACACAATAAGCGTAACATCTTGCTGAAATTTGATCATGAAACAAAGATTTATATTTTCTTTTTGTAAAAAAAAGAATAGTCTGTTTCGCTTTATCGGCAAGTAATAAAAATATTATTTTAATTTAGCAAGTTCTTTTTATTCATGACTCAATTTCTGCAATTTAGCATTAGGCTTGTTACAAGCAAAATGTCTTTTCCTTGAAATTTTAGCGTCCCGCAAATCATGATTGATCCATGTTACTTTATTAAAAATATGAACTCTAACGAAAAACGCTATTGCAGCCTCACGATGCGATTTACAAGGTTCGTCAATAATCCAAAACTCTGCATGATATTCGAGAACTTTAGATGTGATTTTATCAATTAAAACTTTACTAATTTCTATGTTGTAACTTACTTCAGAAAATAATGCATCAAAAGTTTCAATAGCTGTTATAATGATTCTGTAAAAATCGTCAGAAGGAACACAAAGATTTCTAAGTTCATTATTTACATTAAATACTTTATACGCTTTAAAAAAAAGTAATAGATCATCATTAGTTTGAATATTAAAGTTAACTCTAGTGAAAGAAGCTTTACAGTCAGAACAATGAAATTTTGAGATACATTTCATCGCTACGTATCCAGCAACATACTTCATTGCTCCCCGTAAAGGAGTAGATGAATCTTGTAGATTATGTGAATTTGATAATACACTATCCATTTTATCATAACTTTCTGATAAAAAGCTCCTAGCTGTATTACTCAAATTCTCACTCCTTTCATTTAATGAATCAGATACTTCTTGAAATTCATCATCATCATCACCTACAACTGTGTCTGAATCAGACATATTTTCCACATAAGTATCTTCATTTTCATCGAAATGAACAGATTCATTTACTCCATCGAAATTTCACTGCAAGCGTCTTCAATATCATCGTTAGCTAATTCATTATTTTGACTACTTGCATTTACTTGTTTTATAACGATTTTTGTAATTCAACATTTCTACTTTTCATACAAATTGCTAGTAACGCTACTGTTCCATCAGGTTCGCAATTTGGTAATTTGGATGAAGACGTTAAATTTGCAGTAATGCTGTACTGCAAATTATGCCTTACTTGCATTGCGGTTGGATTTTGATTATGACCAGAACGACTTCTTAAAACAGAGAATAAATTTTCTAATGGATCTTGATTTAAACGCGTCGTTAACAAATACACTCCATCATTTGCTGCCATATCTTCCCATTGTAAAAGTATACTATTAACCGTCAAATAAAAACCGTCAAAGCATGGGGGATTACCGTTTTTATCAACGCATTTTCACATTTCGATCCAAATCAAGGACTCTTTCAAATACTGTACTACTTGAGGATTTAATTTTGATAAAGGACGACGCAAAGGATTACCATCTCGAGAACTTCTACTATTTAAACAATCAAAAAGGTCGTTTACTTTTTTAATAAAATTTGCTGTTTCTATACAATCTGGATGAGTCAAAGGTTGCTCTAGTGCGACCGCACCTGCTAGTAACGCTGAGGAAACACTTTTACTAAAAATTTGAGCTGCAAGACTAACGTTCATTAGTTGAAAAGAATTCGGATCTAGATGCCTGTCTGTTAGTTTAGGGGCAGATTTAGATGGTAGATCTTTTTCACGATTTCTTAATTCCCGAATCGCATCCCATGAAACAGAGTTCTCATTTATTTCAAATTGACGTTTACGAAAAGTGTTACGCAGGCATTTAAGTAAATGGGGAGCATCGAAGTTAAAGAAAATTTTACGATTATGTCGTTCAATAAATGGCTCGTTTTTTGTTATACCCAATTTTTCTCTGGCCGATTGATTTGGCAATCCTTGATCGCATACCATTGATTTTAATATAAAACCGGCGTCTTCAACGTAATCTACAACATCTAAAATGATTTTATGCAATAATTTTCCATTTACACTGTTATGGAGAACATAATAGCAAATAGGCTGTCTCCAATCATTCTGCCTACCTCGTAACATAAAAACTAAAACATGATTACCATGATTTTTATTGCGACCATGTTTTTCCATATCAGTGTAACCTTCAATCAAATCTTTTTTTGGGTTGTAATCTAACCACGATTTTATACTCATTTCATCCCACATTAATACACACTCGCATTCTTTTTGAGTCATTGTACTTGATTTTATTTTCAATAATTCTAATAACTTAGTGTTATTTCCGGGACTCAAATCAAGTTCGTTAATCCATCGCCTTATTAAACTAATACAGGGCAAAGCAAACTCCTTTTGGTCACGCAAATAACAATAAGCTTTTGGAGACTTATAAAATAAATTCATAGCAAACTCTTTTTCCTCATTGGACCACTTTCTCCATTTGTTATGATTCATTTGCATTTTAAACAAAATTAATACATTAGCATTAAACTTTAAGTACTCATCATAAAAAGAAACTGCTTCCTTAGATCTTTCAATTTTACGCTCAAGATTCATAATTTTTTTATTTCTATTTCGAATGTTTTTAGAAAGTTGCTTATTTCTATTTTGAATGTTTTTAGAAAGTTGTTTATTTCTATTTTGAATGTTTTTAGTTTTTTGTTCATACGTTACATTTTTTGCTTTCACTTGTTTAATCACATGTTGTGCTTTTTTACATTGCTTATCTTTTTGGTTTAACTGTCGTTGTAAATTCTTAATTTCATCTTGCAATTTTTGAAGTGAAGTTTCATAAGTTTTAATTTTATGAACAGCATTTGTGGATTTTTCGGTAGAGTCACAATCAAAATTCAATTGGCTTTGCATTCCTGAACAAGATGGCTCTTCTGTATCAAAGCTTTGTGGCATGTTAAAACTAGTTTCTATTAAAAAAGGAGTTTCTAAATCAATAGCTGATCTCTCTTGACAGGTAATAGGAGGAAGATCAATTTCGGAGCCATCATGTTCCTCAACTTCGTCGGAATTATTCAAATCAGTAGCTGAAGCATTTTGAATAGGTATAGCAATATCTTTTAATCTTTTCATACCATAACCGATTACAAAATCGTCAGCAGTAAAATGGTCACTACAAAGTCGCTTGTTTTCCATTTGGTTGGAATCCAAATCAATAATTGTGTCATTGCCTGAGTGAAGAATCCAATCTAGTTGTCTATGTAAATAAAATATATGACTGATAGAACGAAAGTGCAAATCATATTCATAACTTTAAGAAAATTTTGAATATTATAGTTGGGAAGCAGAGCGTCCAAGTCGGATGGCAGTTTCGAGTCTGCGCAGTAGAGACTGTCGTGGATTGGGCGCTCGCGTTGCGCGCCGTAGCGCGCGCGTTCAAATGACGGGTGAATTTAAGCTAGAGTCGGGTATTACGTAGACGTGTAATACAAGGTAAAACAATTATTTAAATAATTCTTAAAACCAAGTAGGCGGGGGATGCGAGTTCCACGCGTATACTGGTATAAGGCAGACGTGTATTATACATAACAAAAGAATTATTTAAATAATTCTTAACCCCAAGTAGGCGGGGGATGCAAGTTTCACGCGTATACGGGAGCGCGTCAGACGTGGATACAAGGCAAAATAATTATGTAAATAATTTTTAACCCCAAGTAGGCGGGGGCTGTGAGTTTCACGCGTATACGGGAATAGGGCAGACGTGCATACAAGGCAAAATAATTATGTAAATAATTCTTAACCCCTAGTAGCCGGGGGATACGAGTTCCACGCGTATACGGGAGCGCGTCAGACGTGCATACAAGGCAAAATAATTATGTAAATAATTCTTAACCCCAAGTAGGCGGGGGATGTGAGTTCCACACGTATACTGGTATAAGGCAGACGTGTATTATACATGGCAAAAGAATTATTTAAATAATTCTTAACCTGAAGTAATGCTTGTCAATGTTTGACAAGTGGGTTCTCTCCCTGTGATGTACGTCCGTTGACTAAGTTTTTATCTCCTGAAGAGGGACATGCAATAAAAAATGTCCGAAACGTCGATTAAAGAAAATATATAGATGTGTTGTGTTTTATTGCAACCTTTGACATAACAAACAACAACACACCACTTGGTAGATACGGCCATTAGGATTAACTACACTTAGTACATTTGCGTACGTTATTGTTCTTTAAAAGTTTAAGGTACATTAGTCAAAAATAACGTAGAAAAATCCTAGTTCTGACGTAAGAAATATGAATAATAAATATTACATTATAACAACAAATAACAATAATAATATTATAAATAATATTAATACATCATTTTTCAGAAAATCCGTATGTAATAATTCACTTTTTAAAAGTTAAAAAGTTAAAGCGCAATTACATCGTCGAAATATTTGAAAAGCTATAGCTGAATAAAGAGACCACATTTTTGTCCAAAATAGTTTATTTTAGATAATAAATAGCGTGGATCTCGGAAAACAGGCTCATTCAGAGAAACCCGGAGATACGTGCCTCATTTTATTTATCATAAAAAAGTGTCTACTGCAGTTTGAGCCAAATCCAGCCCTGGTTATCTCCTTGTAAAGGAATAAGAATCGTTTTAATGGTTTTTTGAATGGGTCTTTTATTCCGAGATCCTAGCTATCCAAGTATTCAATATCTAAAATGCTAGTAAGTCAAAGAAATTCCACATTGAAATAAATTAAGGAATGCTTTTTCTGTGTCCTTTGAATCATATCATTTGATTTTGTAATAAAAATAAGAATTTATATTAAAAAATGGGCCTTACATATATTGGGCCTTAGTAGGGCCCAGGGCTGGTTAAGAGGGTCCATTCAGAGATAATCCATTCTTTTCTGGAATGTTCGGTTTTGAATATTTTCCATAAATGCTTTGCTTTCGATATATTTAAGTAGGTAGTTTCAAATAGATTACCCTGTAAATATGAGGCCCATGGGACCGTAATATATTGTTGACAGATAAGAAATGATTGAAATGTGAGTATAGAAATTACTTTTCGACTCAGTAATAAAAATTATGATTTATGTTGAAAAAAATGTCATTTGGTGCGTCTTATTAGGATCTATTTGAGGCCCATGGGCCCATAGGACCATAATATACCGGTATCAACCCCGAAGCAAAAATATAATATTAAGAAATGTTTAAATTAGGAGTAAAGAGCGTATTTTTTCAGAATATATTTATTTATGGATTTTACTGGTCTGTTCTATTGACTGATCGTGCCATTTTGGGCAGTTTTTGGGACTTTTCTTAGCTAAGGAATGAAATGCCGCTAATTTAGGTAGCCATGCATTATAGGAAATTTCTTCACGCGAATTTAAAAAAAAAATCGTCCAAATCGGTTAAGAATATCACTGTCGGCAGATTTTTGTCCAAAAAAAGTCATTTTTTTCCACTGTGTGCCGTGCTGTTCCCACCGAATCGCCACTAGCCAGCGGGCATGAGGAGGAGAAATACACCTGCCGGAATACCGTATTTACTTCAATCGAAGCTGTCATCGCCGAGAAGGGCATACAACGCAGTCAACACCGGAAATCGGACGACTACGGAAGCTCGTACTGCTGACCTCCGCGCGTGTCGCTAGTGGCGTCAATTTCGTGCTACGCGTGCACATGTCGCATGGTTGTTCGCTACTCGCTACGTGTGCACATGTAGGACGTTCGCTACTCGCTACGTGTGCACACGTAGGACGTTCGCTACTCGCTACGTGTGCACACGTAGGACGTGCACTACTCGCTACGCGTGCACATGCAGGATGTGCGAATCGGTGTTTGTTTTATCAGATAAGTTACATTGCTACAAAAAAATGGAGAGCTTAGTGAGAGTGAAAAATAATGAGAAGTCCATGAAATTTAATGTGAAAGACGGTAAAATTTTACTATCAACGATTAATACATACTTCCCACATACGAGCGGCCTAACCTACAATATTGATGAAGAAAAATGCGTAGTAGATTTGAAAAATAATGAATTTCTGTTAGTTCCTGGTATATTGGAGTACGAAGTGTTTTATTCTTATTTCCACAAGTGCACACGCAGCGAGTAACGAACGTCCTACGTGTGCAGACGTAGTGAGTAGCGAACGTCCTACATGTGCACACGTAGCGAGTAGCGAACGTCCTACATGTGCACGCGTAGCACGAAATTGACGCCACTAGCGACACGCGCGGAGGTGAGCCGTACGGGCTTCCGTAGACGACACATTTGTTTATGTATACGATACGCACGCACGGAAACTCCGAGCGTTGATACTACGGCGTTAGTACTCCACACGACCGCGCAGATACGCGGCGCTAACGTCCAGGCACGGCGGAAAGAAAGCAGCGCGAGCTCCGAAAGAACACTTAAACAAACATATGCAATGCTTTCGAAACCAAACAATCTCTTCTATATAAAAGAGTATACGGTCTTGTGTGGCGCAACTACTAATAAATCATAAAGTGACAGACAATATTATGTTCCTGTTCAGTAGGAAATTCACAAACCGAACTACTGAATCGTGTGCCTTGGCGCAAGGCACATTATGTAGACACTCCTTAAAGAAAATAAGAAACGAACAAAATTCAAAATATGCCACTATTTAATATCTTAAAACATATGATTTTTAAAAAATGTCCCCATTGTCTTTATGTATTTATTTTTGTTTTTTTTCATATGTTATTGTTTTTTTCTGTTTTTTTACTGTTTAATTTAATTATTTAATAAAATAGAGTTTGGTAATTTTGTCATTATCTTTATCTATTTGTTTTTGTTTTTCTTTATATATTATTGTTTTTTCTGTTCATTTTTATTTTATTTTTTTGTTTTTTTCTGTTTATTTTCTATATCCAATGTTCCAATTCGTACAGAAGAAGACAGAATAAAACAGAAAAAAATTTTAAAAAATCAAAGCAAATAAGAATAAACAGAGAAAAACAGAAAAAAACAGAAAAATTGCACAATCGACTAGTACACGCACTCAACATTATCTATACAGATCTTTTCATATGCGACAATTTTTGTTACATCAGAGCTTTTTTCTGAGACTATGATTTTCTTCTTTGTGCCAGATTTTTTTTTTAATAAATTTTAATATATATTATAGTTATATGTTGGTGAATTTGTTTATTAATCGCACCTTACGACGCTATTATTAGCAATTTTTTAATATAGCTGCAACCTTTTATTTATAACACGTAAATTTTCAAACGTCATATTAATTATTACGGAAGCAAAATAATTGCGCATTAAAAAATGCAGCTGTCTGTAAATGGTCAGGTTTCCTTGAGCAGTTTAATGAGGACCTGTATATAACTTGGTAATACACTTTGACGTTTAAGCATCATTTGGCTTCTGCGCATCGTGCATTAAGCAAAGAATAAAGTGTCTTTGTTATTCGGTAAGTAGGACTATTCATAGAAAAGTTCTTTTTTTGCCTAGCGGGCCGAAAGTACCACTTTCGCTCCCGGCGCCTAATCGTGAAGGTTGTAATTTCGGGTTCGCCAGGCAAAAAAATCGTAAAGGCAAAACGGGGATAAAGAGGACCACCCCAGACCAGTAGTCGAGGGCGTGGGTGACAAACATGTGCTCTTGGGTGGCCCTCTTTATCCCCATGTTGCGTAACGATTATTTTGCCTAGCGAGGCCGAAAATATAACCTTCGCGATCGGGCGCCGGGAGCAAAAGTGGTACTTTCGGCCAGGGTACAGAGAGAAAAGAAAATCATTACTGTTAATTAAGAGGCGTCATTAACTATTAACGAACGGACGTTTGGATACGGACAAATAAATGTTCATTTATAGTTAAACCAATTCATTAATAGTTAAGGATGTATTGGCTATAAAATCGGTGTCAGAAGTTAGTTTTTATTTAAAATATCAATAATTTGTTATATGGCGTTGTCTTTTTCTTTTTTATTTGAAAATTATGTAGGATCAGGGCATAAGACCAATAGTTGAAGCTCCCAAAATAAGAAATCAGATAAAATTTTTTGAAGTATATCGACTTTTAAAAATCATATATTCTAATACATTTTTTATTTCATTCATCAAGGAGCTGCATGATTTTTGAGTTAGTTGGTCTATTTATAATTCTCCCTTCGACAAAATAAGACCAAAAAAAACAAGAATAGAATAAAATTTGAAGATGCGGCACCTTCATGAATGAAATTAAAAATGTATTAAGAGATATGATGTTAAAAGTCGAAATACTTCCCAAATTTTCGTCTGATTTCTTTGTTTACGGGCTTATATTGCTCATTTGACTTATTTCTCTAAACTTATTTAATAAAAAAAGTAGCAAATATGGTTTTATATTTAATTATTAAGGTGATGTGATACCCACGCTATTACTCAATTATCGGTTCCCGTTTTTCTCCTTCAATTTTAAACCTTTTTGAAAAAAACTCTTTGACACGTTTTAAGTTTAATAAAGAACTACAACGTATCAAAGAGTTTTTTTATTAAAATTAAAAATTGAATGAGAAAAACGGGAACCAAATTTTGGGTAATAGTGTCAGTATCGCATCACCTTAATAATTTTAGTAATACTGATATTCGACGCCGATAGTATAGCCCATACATCCTTAAGAAACGATTCGTTTGAGAAGTTTTCGTATATTAAAGTTATGGATTCTTTACTATTAAGACACGTTTTTTAATACTAAAAATTTTTTTTTTTAATGAAAAAGAATTACGTTAACTATATTTTTTTACATATATAATTTATATCGGACGTCATTCAGGGGGGTTTTCGACCCGTTCATTTAGATTTTGAAATCTATTTTAGTGTACAATGCAACGCGCATTCCCAGGAGATGATTTTTGCGTAAATCAAAGGTTTCAGTGTGAATCTCAGGATACCCAGGTGATTTATTGAGTCTCAGCTCGTTTCCGAGGTCTATTTAAGTTTATGACTGGACACGCGTGCTCAGGGGACGATTTTTGCGCAAATAAATGGTTTCAGCGCATATCTGAGGGTACCCAGAGATTTTTCAAATCTCTGAGCTCATTTCGGAGGTCTACTCTTAAGTGTATCACTGCACGCAAGTGTCCAGGAGACGGTTTTTGAGCAAGTCAATGATTTCAGCGGGTATCTGAGGGTACCCAGAGGTTTTTCGAGTCTCTGAGCTCGTTTCGGAGGTCTACTCTTAAGTGTATGACTGCACGCGCGAACCCACGAGACGAGTTTTGCACAAATGAAAGGTTTCAGCGCATATCCGAGGGTATCCAGGGAGCTTTTCGTGTCACTGAGTTTCATTATGAGGTCTATTTAAGTTTATGACTGCACGCGCGTCCCCAGGGGACGATTTTCGCTAAATAAATGGTTTCAACGTGTATCTGAGGGTACCCAGAGGTTTTTCGAATCTCTGCCCTACTAAAAAATCTCACGTGAGAACTCACGTGAGATCTCACCTGACCAAAATCTTCTAAGTTTTTACGTCACTTCAGAAAATAACTATTCTAAATAACTCCATGAAAATAAGTTTTTTGAGGCTAACTTCTGTTTTTTTTTTGTTTTTTTGTTGTAAAAAATCTCACGTGAGAACTCAGGTGAGATTTTTTACAAAAAAAAAAAAAAAAAAAAAAACCGAAGGTAGTCTTAAAAAAGTTATTTCTTATTTTCATAGAGTTATTTAGAATAGTTTTTTTCTGAAGTGACGTACGAACTTAAAAGATTTTGGTCAGGTGAGATTTTGAGGTGAGATCTCACGTAAGTTCTCACGTGAGATTGTTTAGTAGGGTGAGCTCGTTTCGGAGGTCTATTTAAGTGTATTACTGCACGCGTGTGCCCAGGAGACGATTTTTGTGCAAATCAAAGGTTTCAGCTAGTATCCGAGGAGTCTCAGGGAGCTTTTCGTGTCGCTAAGTTTGATTCTGAAGTCTATGTAAGTGTATGACTGCACGCGCGTGCCCAGTGGACGATTTTTGCGAAAATCAAAGGTTTCAGCTTGTATCCAAGGATACTCAGGGAGCTTTTCGTGTCTCCGAGTTTGATTCTGAGGTCTATTCAAGTGTATGACTACACGCGCATTGCCAGAAGATGGTTTTTCCGCAAATCGAAGGTTTCAGCGCGTATCCGAGGGTACCCAGGGAGCTTTTCGTATCCCTGAGTTTGATTCTGAGATGTAATTAAGTGTATGACTGCACGCGTGTGCTCAGGAGACGGTTTTTGAATAATTTACCTAATTTGGGTTTTGTGGTCAACACTACTTGCTTGTAGTTTACAAAGTAATGACTGGTTAGATGTAAAGATTTTCTTTTCTCTGTGTATGGTGAAAAAAAAAATCTCACGTGAGATTTTCAGTAGAGTAAAAAGTTATTGACGTTGACGCATGATTATACGCGGACATTTTTAATCGTAAAATGTGTCGTTTTTGCCGGGACAATAGCCAAGTGCTTGCAGATTACTTCTCTCTCTTTCTCGCCGATTATCAAAAATATCAATTATAACGAAACATTATGTCCGACTGTAGTAAAACTTGCGAGTTTAACTTTACGAGTTTAACTTGATGTATGCGCACTTACGGGGATGCGGAACAAGAGACTTCTTCCGACTTAGATGTGACGAATGTATAAGTAATAAACGAGTTCTAATATTTAAGTGTATATACTCTCATATCTAAGTTTTCCTTTGTAAATAATTTTTTTAAAATTCATATAGACTTTAATAATAGAGGACAAATCGACAATCTGTAAAATGTAAAGTTTTTGCAATTTTATAAATCATCATATTTAAAAAACTATTTTGTAATTAAAATATAGTATTTTTCGATACTAGTACGATAAAAATCATTCGTGCACGAGTGTGACAATGATTTTTATCATCGAACATAATTTTTTTATACAAACCTTCTTGCAAACCTAAGCGTCCATAGAAGTAGTAATTTATGCACGGAGGTCGGAGTGTTAAAAATGCATTAGATAGTATTCTATAAATTTTTTTAAATAAAATGCTACAGTAATAATCGTTTAAGATAAACAACAATATTATATTTTCTTACAACAATAAGCGCACTAAATTCATGATATCATTATCTTCGTCATCGTTTTCTTCATTATTGTACCCATGATTACAAAACAGTCTGTACATTTCGTCAGTGGGTTGAAAGCTCAAAACGTTTTTGCAGCCGTGAGGCTTTAAATACCTTACGGTCTGTATTAGAGCGTTTATGGTTTTTTTTGTTAATCGATTTCTATGTTTCGTTTTGAGAAGCCTTTCTAAACTCCAGGTTCTTTCCGGTTCTGCATTTGAATGCGGGGTACATAAAATGTTCAATGCAAATTTAGCAAGATTTGCAAATATTAATTGGTCGTCTTCATTGCGTACAGATACTATGATAAACCAAAAATAATCTGCATCAAGATCGTGATCAAAGTCAACCATATTTTCGGTTAATGCATCTCACTCATTTTCTACTTCCTCTTGTCTTAATCCTTAGAGGGCCCGAGGATATAATTCTATCAAATATTGCATTATTCTTATATTATTTACATGAAAGTCATTTGAAAGAGCATTAGAGGGAAGAAGACAATTGAGGATTCTGTATTGATACCATGGGATTAGTAAGCGTTGCCTCGCTTGCCTCGCTAAACAAATAAAATAATTTCTAAAATTTGTCATCAATGTTCTCCATTCTTCTTCATCCAAATTAAGAACTAAATTCATTATAGACTCATCAATTTCCAGTTCATTTTCATAATAGCGTCGACGTCAGTATCATCGACGTATTGATTTTGTAAAAAATGCTTCACAATATCGAGATAAGTGTCTTCAATTCTATCATATACTATATGTATTAGTACCTGTTCTCCTTAAAGCCATCCATTCAGATTTTCCATCATTGGTAAAATATAATTTAGAAACATTAAGTAGCATTTCGTTGTGGTATTATTAAATATATCACATAAACGTCTTGCTACATCATTATCATGCGACATTCCGTATAATACATTATAAATCGGAACCCATAATTTAGAATGCGATTTATGCAGGGTCCCATTTCGAGCCATCGTGTGGGAACAGGCCTCAAAATTTGGTGAACATCATAATTTTCATTTATTTGCTCTTGCGATAACAAATGCTTCCTCTTCGGGCTTTTAAAAAAGTTATATACATCACGAAGCAAATCAATGATATCTTGACGTAGTTCTCTTATGACATACGAAGCGCTCAAATGCGCAGCGTGACACGGGCATGAAATTGTGTAAATGCCAGGGAAATCTCTTCTAAACTTTTGTGCAACAGAATTTGCAACACCTACCATAACACTGCACCCATCAGACACAAAGGCTTGTAAATTTTCTCGTGGAATTATCAAAAAATTGCCAAGCGACTCTAAAATTCGCTGATAGAGTCCGTTAGCCGTAGCTTCGCTTATTTCGTCGTCGTCGTTATAAATGGGTACAATGACCCAAAGTGCCGTAATAACTTTATTCAATTCCACATTGAAAAATCTTACTATAACACAGCCGTGTTTTTTAGTGGACACGTCCGTTGACTCATCGAAAAGAATTGAAAATGCGTGAGTGCGATGAAGATTCATAAGCTCAGCTTTATAAGAAACAGCAATAACATCTTTTGTAATTTTTTGCATAAGATTACGCTTCATTTTTACTTCCCTTAGAGCGTGCAAATTTTGGAAAACGTTAACTATTAGAGGTAATAGTTCATCGATTAACGCAAAAGGTAAACGATTTTTTGCAAAAAACATGCATAAAATAATTTTGATCCTCGAAACTTCTTTTCTAAATTCATCTTCGTCTTCATTTACTTCATTATCGGGATCTAAATTTTGTAATCGTCTGATATGCGCAGCTGATCTCGAGTGATCGTTTATTGTTCTTAAATGTGCATTTAAGACTTTATTACAAATAATGCAACAAGCTTTATCCGCTCGATCGGGATGGGCCCTTAACCATTGGCATCGATTTCGGTCTAACTGCCAAATATACCTGTAGTGCCGAACATCTTGTTGCCGTCCACGATTAAGTCTAACCATCCTAAAAATTTGAGAAATGCCAAACCAAATTTATTGTACAAGTCATTTTCATAATACAACTTTTTTAACTTATATTTGGTATTATTATTAATCAAATCACGTCATATTTATACAACAGGTGATACAAAATTGTTATTGTAATACAATTTTTCTTATAAAATGCGTTCAGTTTAACTAAATCATAATCATATACGCTATATATTTTATATTCTAGCATTTCTAACGATTTTTATTAATAATAGAGTAGATAAAAAGTAAAATTCAAAGTGACACAAGTTTTTCATTTAATAATTATAGTGCCATGTTTGTAACAAAACTTCAAAAACCCAAAAATAAATTTGCTGAATTGGTATCGGAGTTTTAACTTTTGAACAACCGCGCACGTTTAAAACGTGCGCAGAATTCGTGGTATTCGCGCAGAACTCGTGGCAAACCCTACGTATCCTGGAAGCAAATCAATTGAAATTCGGCTGCACTTTTGTCGCGATTCCTCTATCCATTAGGGAAAATACAATAGAATATATTTAGTTTATTTATCGAGTCTTATTACATTTTTATTGATGGACACAAACAGAACCTATGGAGCGCACTTGCGCAAAATCGTACAGAGAGGAACTTGCATCCCACCCTATCGCACTGAGAAAAATGTGCATAATCGTTACTATTATATAGTATAGTAGTCAAAATATGGTTACGGTTTCTCTTTTTTCAGTAAAGTATACTATATTTTATTAGTCGTAAGATATATTTTAATAGTTTACACTATAATTATTCTAAATGCAACTATAATATAGTAACTTTTACTATAAAAATTTGGTTGTGATGATTTTGCAATATACAATATTATAGCAGTAACCATATTTTCTCCTCAGTGGCGTAGTAGATTTGCAATAATTTTGTGAAAATTCGAGCGTAACTCTATGATTATACGAAAATTGCTAAGGTACGTCTATCTCACCTTCGATCTTGCATAATATTGCTATATAATATTGTAAGAGATAAATCTTTATCAGTGTCGGGAAATAAATAAATGGAACACTTCTTTAGTATTAGAAATAATGAAGATAATTATTAATTTTAATGTAGTTGTCTGATACACAAGTTGTACAGCAAGTACGTAGGTACAGAGTTCGCGCGGTTAGTCTCAGCTTTTACGGCACAATCTTTCTCGCGTAACACCTCGGCACGCTTGCCTTACGCTCACACAGCTCCGACCCGATAGCCACACACTCTCCCAATCACGCACTGTTCACGGAACAGAGTTAACCGATCCCGGCCTAACTCGTCCACCGGTACCCGCTTGTACCTCACGCTCAGGCGCTTATTGGTAGCCTGATAGACGTCCGCTCGCTCTCGCGGCTAGTCTAACTCTCTCACTCGACGTCGCCGTCGTTCGGCCTTGCGCCGCTCGCGCGCGCTTCTCGCATGTCTCGGCGCTGCTGACACTCCGCGTTCACTCAACTATACATACATACAAAACTCCCATGTAGGTAAAACAGAAAACGCCTTAACATAAAATGGAATATAACATTCGGCCATCCTTACGTGGCTTGGCCTCCAAGCTAGTTCTTACATTTCGAAGTCGCCAAATCTACGCGGTAACTGACGAACACGAGTACTTTTACGTACAGTTTGCGAATCAGCTTTTGCAATCTCGCGCATAGTCGTATTTGAATTAGCGAGTTGGCCCTCAACACGGTTTAGTTTGTGAACATTTTCGAATGTATCGTCTAGATTAGATTTGGAATAGATTTCCGAATGTACTTGACCCCGCTCTACATTATCCCTCAATTCTGGTACCTCATCTCCCGAGTCATCGCTCCGTTCTTCCGCGGAATCTTCATCACAATCTTCGCTAAAACCGCGCCACATCTTAAGCTGGCTTACGTGAGCTGTCGTTCCGACCTTAGTAATACCCTTCGCGTTTAAATTCTGGACTCTATACGTGTCAGAAGGTAATACTTGCGTAATAACTAACGGGCCTTTAAACCTTGACTGTAGTTTAGTAGATTCTCCGGTTGAGATCGGGTTTGTTTTCATATAAACAATATCTCCTGTAGAGAATTTTACATTTTTATAACGCGTTTTATCATAACGCTCTTTCGACTGTTTCTGTTCAAACTCGATTTTTTTTAACGCGTCGCGCCTAACATCCTCCGGAATTTGATACATCTCTGCCTTACGCGTTAATTCCCTTGTAGCTCCCTCTTTAAACCTCGGTATGTAACCGTAAAGCATCTCGAATGGAGTGCGACCAGTAGTTTTGCTCACAGAACCATTTAAATCGCGTTCGAGCTGGTCTAGGTTTTTATCCCAAGTAGTACCGCTATACTCTTCTAAATTTGACTGAAGCGCAGGTAAGATTGTCTGATTAAGACGCTCCACCTGGCCGTTAGCTTGCGCGTGGCGACTTGAGTTTAATGTATGTTTGATACCGTGCTCAAAACAAAATGATTTGAATGCTTCCGAAGTAAACGCTGTACCCCTATCAGTGATGAATCTCACAGGAGCACCGAAACGGTTAACTAAACCTTCCAATTTCCTAACATTTGTAATTGCTTTTACATCTTTCACAGCATAAAGTTGCGTAAACTTTGTAAGATTACAAACGGCGGCTAAAACATATTTGTTATTTTTCCTAGACGTTACAAACGGGCCAAGGTGATCTATATTTACGATTTCATAGGGACGATTACCTACTGGAATCGGGTGCAATTCGCCGGGTTGTCGACCTACCTTATTTTTAGCTAAAATACATTCTACACAAGATGCAATGTGACGTCTAACATAATTTCGCATTCGAGGGAAGTAGTAAAAGTTACGAATTCGCGCTACGGTTCGATCAATGCCGAAATGGCTTGTCAAGTCGTGATTTTTTATAACAAGCGCTTTTCTCATTTCACGTGGAACAACATAAAGTTCTTTACCCGACTCTTCGCATTTGTACAAAATCCCGTTTCGAAGCACGTAACCGTTTATTTACCCCCTCTCTCTACGAGAACGCTCGCGTTCTGATTTCTCTAGAATTGAAATTTTCCTAGCTAAGAGTTCATCGTTTCTTTGGTACATTAATATTTCGTCCTCCCGAACCGTAATATTAAAGATAGACGCGGACTCTAGTGAACTTTCGGCATGCTCTACTGGTGCGCGCGATAGAGCATCTACATGCTTCATAAGTTCACCTTTCCGGTAGTGAATTTCATAATCAAAATCCGCAATAAGACTAAGCCATCGGACAATCTGTGGATTCTTAGTCTTCAGCGAATTTACGTAGACTAAAGCCTGACAGTCCGTGAACACTTTGAACGGAATCCCAATTAACCATGGTCTAAGGCGTTCCATCGCCCAAACGATTGCCAGAAACTCGAGCTTACTCGAATGGTATGATCGCTCTACCCCAGAAGTCCTACGACTAATCGCATAAACCAGGTGTAATTCTCTTAACTCATTAAGCTGAAAAATCATAGCACCCAGACCTTCCACTGAAGCATCAGTGTGAAGTTCTGTGCGTTTTGATTTTGGATTAAAATGCGCTAATACAGGTTTGCTTGACAATTTGGCTTTAAGATCACGGAACGCGGCTTCTTGCTTTTCGCCCCATTCAAAGTTACAGTCCTTCTTTAGTAAGTCAATAATCGGAGCCATTATCTGTGCAAACCTAGGAATAAACCTACGAAAAAAACTTGCCAAACCATGAAAACGACGGACCTCGTGAACGTTTCGCGGAGTAGGGAAATTCTCTATCGCGCAGACTTTCCGTTCACCTGGACTAACTCCATTAATACCTATTTTAAGACCGAGATATTCTACTTCTTCAAGACCGAATCTACATTTATTTAAGTTCAAAGTTAACCCCGTTTTTTTAAGAAGCTGCAACATTAACTCTAACTTTTGAAAAAATTCTTCCCAATTTTTCGCGTACAATAGAAAATCATCAAAAAAATTTAACGCTAACTTGTTTCCATGCTGACCAAAAATTTTCTTAATTAATTTCGCAAAATAAAATGGTGCGTTCATTAACCCTAACATGGCTCGTGTGAATTCCCCGGTATCATCTGGAGTGATGAATGCTGATTTTTCCATTGCACTCTCGGACAGAGGCATTTGCAAATAGCCTTGAGCTAAATCTAAAACCGCAAAGATTTTAGCTCCATTCAGCTCCTCCAGTCCATCGTCCATGTTTGATAAGGGGAAATTCATTCGAAGCGTCTGCTTATTCAATCGTCGATAATCGACTACTAACCTATATGTACCATCTGTTTTTTTAACTAATAGACACGGACTCGCATATGGCGAAGTTGTATCCCTCGCGATACCAGTTTGCTTCCAACCTTTTACTATTTTTCGCATAATTTCTCGTTGTTCTGCGTTGGCTCGATACGGCTTAGAATAGACGGGCTCACTACCAGGTTTTTCTTCTATATCCATAACAATTTCCTCACAATACCCGAGTTCAAAATCATTCATAGCAGACGTTTCTCGATACTCATTAAGTAAACTTAGTAGTTGGGCCGTCTGTTCTTCGCTCATAATCTTAGAAATATGAATATCGTGCATAGTGATTGGTTCTTTCCGCGGCGGCATCTCAGGAATATCACCTACCACCGAGAAAACTCGATTTCCTAACCCCTTAGTACTTTTGACAGTCCTTTCTTTATCATTTGCATTTTCAAACGGAAGAACAAGATCGTCCTCTCCTACTCTTATTTTAAGAAAATTAATACTCGCTGGAGGTAATTTACAAGGCTTATCTACTAAAACAATTTGTTCTAAATTACACATACTCGATTCTACTACCGGGTTTACACCGAAGACAAAATCATCCCTGATTCGAAAAATGAGCTTATCCCCGATTTTAAAATATGCGACATGAGGTAGTTCTGTAAAATTACGGACAATAATAACATCATAAGGTTGTACGTCGTCCGGCACGACTCTAAAACTAACACACTCAACTGAGCAGTCGTCGACAATTAAATCCTCTTTTATGATGCCGCTAGAGTGCACCTCGTTACCACTTTTACCGAATCCCGATAAAACGCTTGTGGCTCGAATAAAATTAAACTCATGTTCCAAAACAATCGATGCCTTAATTGTGCAATCTGAACTGCCAGGATCTACTAAACCTTCAAGTTCAACCTTACCAATCTTCACGCGTTTACAATATTTTTCGGCATCATTTTGAACGTTAGGATCTACAAAATTAATGCTCGCATTACTTAGCTTTTTCGGTTTTACACAATCTTTCGATATATGCCCCAACTCATTGCAGTTAAAACATTTTACTTCGCGTTTCGAAGTACAATTTTTCGCTATATGCCCTATAGCATGGCATCGATAACATTCCGCACCAGCTGCAGAAGAACTCTTCTCACTTCGCTGGCTGCCGCTGGAACCTGATGTATCTCGAGCGCGCTGCATTCCTCCGTGCTGCCCCCTACTGTTGCTTGAAAAGCTGCCGTTGTGCTGAACCGCGCCGCCGACCGAAGGACCACCGCCTGCAGAGTTGCCGTTACGCTGCGTCGAGGGCTTATCACCCGCCAAAGACCGTCGATGGTTCTCAGATGTTGATTTGGGATTATTATCCCCCTTTGCGTTGATCCGTTGCTTCCTGGCTTCCTCTAAAGCCTCGAAACTGACGATGATTCTTAGTAGCTCATCAATATCGAAAGGGCTGCGGCTCATGACTATCGAGCTAGTCGCCCTCGACCACAATCCTACGGCGACTTGGGTTTTGGTTTCCTCGAGTCCAAACTTCAACGCCTTACACAGGCGGACTTTATCAAAAAAATATTCCGTCGTGTTTTAATTAGGTCCTTAACATCTCCGCTGCATTTCCTGGAATCTCTCTGTGAAGGTTTTCTCTACCAGGAAGGTGTTGGTGAAGGACTTCCTGAAAGTGTGCCAATTAGTAATGGTGTCTAAATTAGCCAAATACCAGTTTTTAGCTGCTCTAGTTAAATGACTTCGAGCCGTCTCAAAAGCTATTGCTTCTGTCCATTGGTGAAGCGAGACTGTCGATTCAAGCTGTTTCAACCACACGCGCGCACTCGTCGCTCCCGAAATCCCATCAAAATCGGAAATGTTGTGGGACAGATCTGGTAGAACATTATAGTGAAGCATACCTGATCCTTCGTTCTTACTCGCCTTTTCTACAAGGGTGGCGTTTTGGGTGAGCAACGCAGTCATCGCAGCAATAAGTTGCGTCATATCAGCCTGATGTGGTATCTGTAGCGGTTGTTGAGACTGAGGAGATGGGGTGATCTGAGCGCCATCATTCCCACCCCCGGCTATTTTCCAACCTTGTGACGTCAACAGCCCACCAGCAAGCGCATCATTCCCTTGACCCGGCGTTCTGCCTGAAGTTTGATTGTCCGCTTGTCTATTCTGCAACTCCAGTAAGGCGTTCACGGCATTTTTCTCCATCTCCGTGTGCTGAGTCTGCTACTTACGAATTTTCTTTAACTTGTAAGGCCAATGATTCACGCTGTGCGATTGAGTCTTATACGGGTGTAGTCGGTAGGGGCGCGTATAACTATACCGACCGCGAATTTTTGGTGAAATTCGTTTTTGGATTTTGTATATCATTACAGTCTATTTCAAGAATTCCGCTGACCATTATACTATTTTGAGGATTCCGAACTCAACATACACCACCATGTTTTTAAACATCACATCAGTTCCCAGAATCCAAAGTCACGCACTGGCACAATGCTTGGAACAAAACATTTCAAGATGGCTGACTCATCACGTCCGAACTCGTTCGCCTTTGTCCGTTGGTTATTTTCAAAAATGGCAGATTTGCCGTGCCCAAATCACTCCTTTCTCTTGTTAAGACAAAAACAAAAAAACTGGTTTATCACTGCGATTTCGTTTAGTTCAATGTTCACTGCACGATGATAAAAGTGGAAATTCACTAAAATCACACACGACCGTTGTCCAAAATTAACGAGCACTAAGTCTTTTATCCCACTTCTGACTTGTAAGAGATAAATCTTTATCAGTGTCGGGAAATAAATAAATGGAACACTTCTTTAGTATTAGAAATAATGAAGATAATTATTAATTTTAATGTAGTTGTCTGATACACAAGTTGTACAGCAAGTACGTAGGTACAGAGTTCGCGCGGTTAGTCTCAGCTTTTACGGCACAATCTTTCTCGCGTAACACCTCGGCACGCTTGCCTTACGCTCACACAGCTCCGACCCGATGGCCACACACTCTCCCAATCACGCACTGTTCACGGAACAGAGTTAACCGATCCCGGCCTAACTCGTCCACCGGTACCCGCTTGTACCTCACGCTCAGGCGCTTATTGGTAGCCTGATAGACGTCCGCTCGCTCTCGCGGCTAGTCTAACTCTCTCACTCGACGTCGCCGTCGTTCGGCCTTGCGCCGCTCGCGCGCGCTTATCGCATGTCTCGGCGCTGCTGACACTCCGCGTTTACTCAACCATACATACATACAAAACTCCCATGTAGGTAAAACAGAAAACGCCTTAACATAAAATGGAATATAACAATATAATCTGTATTTTGTATAATTAAGACGGTTATGCGTACGCAGTATCATATTTCAGGTATATACGCTGAGTTTCCGTAACAGTGCTTTCATGATAGCGAGTGCACGAGCGTAACGCTTGTCTACTTCATCGCACGCTAGTGAAACCAGGCTACAAGAAAACGCTTCACTAGTGGTGCGCTTGGACGTGACAACACTCCCCCGTTCGCGAGTGAGTTCGTGTGCACGCTGAAGTTTGTGATTTAGAGACAGAGATGTAGAGACAGGGACGTAGATACAGGCATGTAGAGACAGAGACGTAGATACAGAGACGTAGAGACAGAGATTAGAGACAGAGCTATAAAGACAAAAATAGAGAAAAAGACAGAGACGTAGAGATGAATATATATACCGGGTTCCCAAACTAAGACGTACACGAGATTTTCTCTCATCCAAATTGATCAATTCGTCAAAGTCTGAGGGCCCTAGGGGTTTTCGGACCCAAGGAATCGAATGGCGCTATCAAAAAATTCATAAAATTCCAAACACAAAAAGTAAAAAAATTATTTTTTCGAAAAATATTTGCGGTACGGCTTTTATGATAGTTTCTTGTAGTTTGTTCAATTTGGAGGCTATACCACCTTTACCCGATAGCATTTCATGTAATAATATTTATTTAACGCAGTTTTGAAAATTGTATATTTTACTTTGGCTCGGACCGCAAACTCGCGTTCGAGAAAGCGGAATTGCGGAACTCGGAAAACGCCAGACTTTTCAAACTGTGACTCTATCAAAGAAGCGGCAACTTCAATTCGCAATAGCTGAGCACAACTAAATAAAGTAAACAAACTATCTAATCATTGATACAACACAATAGCATGATATTCATAATGTTTTCATCAATAGCTATTTATTCCAAGTAAATATTATTACTGTAGCGCACAACGTAATACGTAATTTATAGGCTAACGAGCAATGTTTACAAATGGTGAACATTTGCGACGGCGTCCAGAGATGGCGCCAGTATGAACGCAGCGCGCAGAGTCACGGCCGTAAACGAGCTCGTGGTGTCACGCGTATATGCGTATCTCTGCAGTACTTATTTTCAAAGAAACTAAGCTAAAGAATCATAGTTTCGTTACTGAAAAGTAATAATACCCAATTTGTTTTGCGCTTCCTTACTTCAGTAATGTTCCCATTGAAATTAACCGCATACTGAAACATGTTCTAATACTACTGCCTTTCTTTAACATACATTTCATGGCTTAAGTTAAGAATGTATTTCTTTTTAAAAATTTTTCCCAAACCTGATATAAGATTTCTTACTTTCAAGTAAAATTAATACAAGCATTGTCTTAACTGCCGATACGCGTAGAAAAATACACACAAGCAAGGTCTTATTTAAATTTTTCTTTTCTTTTACCTTTTAAAGGAAAATTATATTATTTTCTATTACAATCGTTCACGCATGAATAAATGGTAACTTTGAGACAAAAAATAACTTAATATCAATATATTTTCATCCTATTTTCATTTACTGTGTATATGCACTGTGTATATGTACTGTGTATATGAATGAACTGCAGCGAAGTGTTCTCTTGATTTTTTGTGATTTTATGTATTTTATTTTTAATAAGCTTGAAACTCTGCCAATTGCTTGGTCGGTAATGGTAGGACTATGCCACCCCGTTAAGGTATGGCTGAAAGTATGGGCTAAAGAATTGCTGGTAGTATGGCTGGAAGTATAATGGTTAAAAGTATGGCTTAAAGAAGGTCGAAAATATTGGCAATATATTGAGTATATATTGGCAATATATTGGGAATATATTGGCAACAAATTGGCAACAAATTGGCAATCTCACAATCGTTACATACAAAATTATACACAGTTTGTACAAAGTTCAAATTTAGATAAAGTTTAAACAAAGTTTAGACCAAGTTCAGAGCAAGGTTATAGAAAGTCTCCAAGTCTTAATGAAAATCTCGCTTAAAGTGTCGCATACAACGTTTATATGAAGTTTAAACAAAGTTCAGGAAAAGTTCAGGCAAAGTTTTTACAGAGTGTAGATAAAGTTTAGATAAAGTTTAGATAAAGTTTATACAGAGTTTAGACCAAGTTTATACAGAGTTTAAATTAGGTTTAGATATAATTTAGATAAAGTTTGGGTAAAGTTTAGAGCAAGTTTAGACAAAATTTATAGAAAGTTTCGCTTAAAGCGTTGCATTCAAAGTTTATACCCAGTTTACATAAAGTTGAGATATAGTTTGGATAAAGTTCAAACATAGTTTACAACATGTTTTGACGAAGTTGATAGAAAGTCTCAAAGTCTTCAAGCCAAAGTTTGACCCGGACTTCGAGCAAGACTTTTAGCGAGACTTAGAGCGAGACTTTTGGCGAGACTTTGAGCGAGACTTTTGGCGAGACTTCGAGCAAGACTTAGAGCAAGACTTTTAACCAGACTTTTAGCGAGACTTCGAGCGAGACTTTTGACGAGACTTTCAGCGAGACTTTTAGCGAGACTTTGAGAGAGACTTTTAGCGAGACTTCGAGCGAGACTTCGAGCGAGACTCCGTGCGGGACTTTTAGCGAGACTTTTGGCGAGACTTCCAGTGAGACTTTTAACCAGACTTTTAGCGAGACTTCGAGCGGAACTTTTAGCCAGACTTTTAGCGAGACTTCGAGAGAGAATTTTAGAGAGAATTTTAGCGAGACTTCGAGCGAGACTTCGTGCGGGACTTTTAGCCAGACTTTTAGTGAGACTTCGAACGAGACTTTTAACCAGACTTCAAGCGAGACCTCAAGCGAGACTTCGAGCGAGACATTCTATAAACTTGATCTAAACGGGGTATAAACTTTGTTCAAACTTTGTCTAGACTTCAGCTATACTCTATAACCGTTGTATGTATAAACTTGATCTAAACTCTGTATAAACTTTATCTAAACTTTATCTAAACTTTATCTAAACTTTATCTAAACTTTATCTAAACTTTATCTACACTCTGTACAAACTTTGCCTGAACTTTTCCTGAACTTTGTTTAAACTTCATCTAAATTTGAACTTTGTACAAACTGTGTATAATTTTGTATGTAACGATTGTGAGATTGCCAATTTGTTGCCAATTTGTTGCCAATATATTCCCAATATATTGTCAATATATACTCAATATATTGCCAATATTTTCGACCTTCTTTAAGCCATACTTTTAACCATTATACTTCCAGCCATACTACCAGCAATTCTTTAGCCCATACTTTCAGCCATACCTTAACAGGGTGGCATAGTTCTAACATTACCAACCAAGCAATTGGTAGAAATTCAAGCTTATTAAAAATAAAATACATAAAATCACAAAAAATCAAGAGAATACTTCGCTGCAGTTTTGAACGTTCTATCACCCAGTAAAAGTTTGCTCGTAATATTTTTCTAGGTTTGCTTAATAATCTGGAAGAAGCTCTGAAAAAACTGTCGGGGTATAAGTTCGATTTTACGAGTTAGGATTTCTTCGAAACATTTGATTTGTATAAGCAATATATGGGCAATAGCTGCCCAAGATATATCTAAAGATAGACAGTATGTGGCTCCAGCGCTGTGACATTATAAAGCCAGTATTTCGCCCATATATTGTTTCTTATAGGCCACATTTTGCCCATACTTGGCTAATACTATGTGAAATATTTAGGCCTTAGTAACTTTTTTCACGCTGGGAGGTTTATGTTTAATTATTTAACACTATGAATAAATAATTACGAAAAAATTATAAACTCATAGTAATAGTAATTTCAAGAAAAAGTTATGAATAATAAATTCTAAGAATAACAATAAATTAATTATTAATCACTATGAATAGTAACGTTACTGTCTGATGTTATATGGATAAATATGATTTTGTGTATTATTTATTAATTTATTTGCGATTTCTCACTCGTAACAGTATAAAAGTATGTCTGATTTGGAAAGCTTCGTTACTTTTTTCATAAATAGTATATTACGCACCTAGGGAGGAAAAAACTTGGACAGTCCATATTTCGTGTAAACAAAAACATATCTCGTGTTAACAGGAAGTAAGGAAGCGCAAGACAAATTGGGTATTATTACTTTTCAGTAACAATACTATGATTCTTTAGCTTAGTTTCTTTGAAAATAAGTACTGCAGAGATACGCATATACGCGCGACACCACGAGCACATTTACGGCCGTGACTCCGCGCGCTGCGTTCATACGTTGCGAGGTAAGTCGCACTGGCGCCATCTCTGGACGCCGTCGCAGATGTTCATCATTTGTAAACATTGCTCTCTAGCCTACAAATTATGTATTACGTTGTACGCTACAGTAATAATATGTACTTGGAAACAATAGCTATTGATGAAAACATCATGAATATCATGCTATTATGTTGTACCAATGATTAAGATAGTTTGTTGGCTTTATTTAGTTGTGCTCAGATATGAGATATTGCGTGTTGAAGTTGCCGCTTCTTTGCTAGAGTCACAGTTCGGAAAGTCTGGCGTTTTCCGAGTTCCGCAATTCCGCTTTCTCGAACGCGAGTTTGCGGTCCAAGCCAAAGTAAAATATACAATTTTCAAAAATGCGTTAAATAAATATTATTACATGAAATGCTATCGGGTAAAGGTGGTATGGCCTCCAAATTGAACAAACTACAAGAAACTATCATAAAAGCCGTACCGCAAATATTTTTCGAAAAAATAATTTTTTTACTTTTTCTGTTTGGCATTTTATGAATTTTTTGACAGCGCCATTCGATTCCTTGGGTCCGAAAACCCCTAGGGCCCCCAGATTTTGACGAATTTATCAATTTGGCTGAGAGAAAATCTCGTGTACGTCTTAGTTTGGGAACCCGATATATATATATATATATATAAACTTGTATAACGTTAGTTTCCAGGACCCCATGTTACTGTATACCTATACGTGACTAAAGAAATAATGTCTCTTATGAGGGCCGATGTCCTCAAAACTGACGTTAAACATATGTAGATTTAGGGACTGTCCCCAAAACTAACAAATGTCCCCGAAACCAACGTTAAACATCTGGAATGTCCTGGAAACTAACATAAAACATATATATATATATATATATATATATATATATATATATATATATATATAGAGAGAGAGAGAGAGAGAGAGAGAGAGAGAGAGAGAGAGAGAGAGAGAGAGAGAGAGAGAGAGAGAGAGAGAGAGAGAGAGAGAGAGGGGGGTAGATTATACAGGCATGTAGAGACAGACTTAGAGACAGACATGCAGAGACAAAGACGTAGAGACAAAGACGTAGAGACAGAGACGTAGAGACAGAGATGTAGAGACAGAGATGTAGAGACAGAGACGTATAGATACAGGCATGTAAAGACAGAGATGTAGAGACAGAGACGAAGAGACAGAGTCAGAGAGACAGAGACGTAGAGACAGAGATTAGAGACAGAGCTGTAGAGATATTGACGTAAAGACAAAGACGTAAAGAGAGAGGGGGGGGGGGAGATTAGAGACAAAAACGTAGAAACAGGGATGCAGAGACAGCCACTTAGGCACGAAGACGTAGAGACAGACACGTAGAGACAGGGACGTGGAGACAGAGACGTAGAGACGGAGGTGTACAGAGAGAAGTTAAGACAGAACCTAGAGGTAGAGACGGAGTTGTAGAGACGGCGACGTTGACACAGCGATGTAGAGACGGAGACGTAAAGACAGAGATGTAGAAAGAGAGATTAGAAACAGAGACGGGGAAACAGAAACGTAGAGGCAGAGACGTAGAGACAGAGATATAGAGACAGAAACTAGAGCCAGAGCTGTAGAAACATTGACGTAAAGACAGAGACGTAGAGTGAGAGAGATTACAGACAGAAGTGTAGAAGCAGGGATATAGAGACAGCCACGTAGACACGAAGGCGTTGAGACAGACACGTAGAGACGGAGATGTAGAAACAGAGGCGTTGAGACAGAGGCGCATATAGAGAGACATATAGACAGCGACGGAGAAACAAAAACAGAAACCTAGGGACATAGTCAGAGAGACAGAAACGTAGACACAGGCGCGTAGAGACAGGGACACACAGGCAGAGACGTAGAGAGAGAGACGTACGGAAGAGAATTAGAGACAGAGACGTGGAGACAGAGAAGAAGTAACGGAGATGTAGAGGCATAGACCTAAAGACAGAGAGGTAGAGAGAGATTGGAGACAGAAATGTAGAAAAAGGGATGCAGAGACAACCACGTAGACAGGAAGGCGTGAGACGTAGATACGCAGACGTAGAGACAGAGCCGTAGTAACAGTGATGTAGAGACGGAGACATAGAGACAGAGTCAGAGAAATAGAGACAGAAATATAGAGACAGTGTCAGAGACAGAAACGTGGATACAGACGCGTAGATACGGAGAAGTAAAGAGACAAACGTAGAGACAGAGGCGTAGAGACAGTGACGTAGAGTCAGAGACGTAGTGACAAAGGCGGAGAGACCGAGACGAAGTTACAGAAAAGTAGAGACAGAGGCGTAGAGGCAGAGACTAGAGACACAGACGTGGAGACAGAGACGAGGAGACTGAGGTGTAGTAGAGAGACGTTGAGACAGACACGTAGAGTTAGAGACGTATAGACGGAGATGTAGAAGAGAGCCGTTGAGACGTAGACGAAGAGACAGAAGTGTAGAGACAGAGACGTAGTGACAGAGCCGAGGCGTTGGAGAGGTAGTAGAGAGACGTTGAAACAGACACGTAGAGTCAGAGACGTAGAGACGGAGACGTAGAGACAGAGGTGTATAGACAGAGCCATATAGATAGAGACATAGAGGCCGAGACGTAGAGACGGAGACGTGGAGACAAGACGAGGAGACGGAGATGTAGTTCAGAGACGTTGAGACACACACGTAGAGTCAGAGACGTATAGATGGAGATGTAGGGATAGAGGCGTATAAACGGAGACATAGAGACAGAGACGTAGAGACGGAGACGTAGGAACAGAGGCGAATGGGCCGAGACGTACAGACAGAAAAGTAGAGACAGAAAGGTAGACAGACACGTAGAGACAGAAACGTACGGAGAGATGTAGAAGTAGAAACAGAGACAGAAATTTAGAGACAGCGTCAGAGAGATAGAAACGTAGAGACAAGGGTGTAGACACAGAGATGTATAGACAGAGATGTAAATACAGAGGCTGGGAGGCCAAGACATAGAAAAAGAGATGTACAGACGGAGATGTCGAAACGGAGACATTAACTCAGGGATGTGGAGAGGGAGAGATAAAGAGAGATAAGAGACAGAGACGTAGAGACAGGAAAGTTGAGACAGTGACATGGAGACAGAGACATAGAGACCGAGATGTAGAAGAGAGACGTAAGAACAGAGACCTGGAGACAGAGACGTAAAGACAGAGGCATAGGGACAGAGGCGTAGAGACTGAGTCAAAGACATAGACATAGAGACAGAGATGTAGAGATAGAGGCGTGAGGACAGAGACGCAGTGACGGAGATGTAGAGACGGAGACGTTGAGATGTAGACGTAGAGACGGGAACTCCGAGACTTAGAGACAGCATCGTAGAGGCAGAGACTTAAAGGCAGAGACGCAGAGAGAGAGAGAGAGAGAGAGAGAGAGAGAGAGCGAGAGAGAGATTAGAGACAGAAACGTAGGACCAGTGATATAGAGACAGCTACGTAGATGCGAAGGCGTAGAGACAGAGACGTAGAGATAGACACGAAGAAAGACAGGCGTGGAGACAGAGACGTAGAGACAGAGACGTAGAGACGGAGACGTAGAGACGGAGACGTAGAGACAGAGTCGAAGAAACAGAGACAGAAACGAAGATACAGAGTCAGAGAGAGAGAGAGAGAGAGAGAAATGTAGAGACAGAGGCGTAGAGACAGAGCTCTAGACAGAGGTGTAGAGACAGAGACGTAGAGACGTAGACGTAGAGACAGAGAGGTAGAGGCGAAGACGTCAAGACAGAGTGGTAGAGAGAGATTCAAGGCAGAAATGTAGAAAAAGGGATACAGAGACAGCCACGTAGACACGAAGGCGTGAGACAGAGACGTAGAGACACAGACGTAGAGACAAAGGCGTACAGGCTGAGATGTAGAGAGAGACAGAGACAGAGAGAGAGAGAGAGAGAGAGAGACAGAGAGAGAGAGAGACAGAGAGAGAGAGAGAGAGAGAGAGAGAGAGAGACAGAGAGATGAGAGACAGAGGCTGAGAAACAGAGGCTTAGAGACAGACGCGTAGATACGGAGACGTAGCGACAGAGGCGTATAGACGGAGCCATAGAGACACTGACGTAGAGTCGGAGAGGTAGAGACAGAGATGTAAACACGGTGACGTAAAGACAGAAACGTAGAGAGAGATTAGAGACAGAGTCTTAGAGACAAGGTCGTAGAGACAGAGACGTAGAGACGGAGACGTAGAGACAAGGGTGAATGGACCGAGACGTACAGACAGAAAAGTAGAGACAGAAAATAGACAGAGACAAGAGACAGAGGCGTAGAGACAAAGACGTAGAAGACAAAGAGTCAGAGATGTAGTGACAGAGGCGAATGGACCGAGACGTACAGACAGAAAAGTAGACAGAGACGTAGAGACAGAAACGTAGAGATGTCGAAGTAGAGACAGAGTTGTAGAAACAGTGACAGAAATGTAGAGACAAGCGTGTAGAGACAGGGACGTAGAGACGAACATGTAGGGAGAGACATTGAGACAGGGACGGAGTATCAGAGACGTAGAGACGAGGACGTGGATACAGAGATGTAGAGATGGTGACGTAAAGACATAAACCTAGAGTGAGTGAATAAAGATAGAGACGTAGAGACAATGTTGTAGAAACAGAGACAGAAACGTAGAGACAGTGTCAGAGAGACAGAAAGGTAGATACAGACGCGTAGAGACAGAGGCGTACAGGTAGAGATTTAGAGGGAGATAAGAGACAGAGGCATAGAGACAGACACGTACATACGGAGACGTAGATGCAGAGATTAGAGACAGTGACGTGGATCCAGAGACGAGGTGACGGATATATAGTTGAGAGACGTTGAGCCACACACGTAGAGTAAGGGGCGTAGAGATGAAGACGATGTACCGAGGCGTATACACAGAGCCATAGAGACATAGACGTAGAGACGGAGATGTAGAGACGGAGATGTATAGACCGTGACCTAAAGACAGATACGTAGAGAGAGATATTAGAGACAGAGACTTAGGGACTGGGTAATAGAGGCAGAGACGTAGGGACGGAGATGTAGTGACAGAGGCGAATGGACCGAGACGTAGAAACAGAAAAGTAAACACAGAAAAGTAGACAGAGACGTAGAGATGGAGAAGTAGAGACAGAATTGCAGAAACATAGACAGAGATGTAGAGACAGAGTCAGAGAGACAGAAACGTAGAGACAAGCGCGTAGAGACAGGGACGTAGAGACGAACATGTAGGGAAAGACTTTGAGACAGGGACGGAGAGTCGGAGACTTAGAGACGGGGACGTGGAGATTAGATTAGATTAGATTATATAGTTTTATTATCTGTACATTATGTTGTACAAGTTAAATAAAGAGTAATATATATATATATATATATAACTTGAGTTTGTAATTGTATTCACAATTTTACTCCCCATTGTCAAATGTAAAAATTGTTGTTTTGGTCAATTCTGACCAGATCCGTTGGGAGCAGGAAAGAAAATAGACTACGATGTTAAGTAGTTGCAACGTTTCGTCGACGGGTTTGTCGACCTCTTCAGGCTTTATTAAAAAAAAAAAATATATAATAATATAATTAACAGAATGAGCTCACGCTAGTCTTAACTTACAATGGTTGAAAAAATACAATATTGTAACGATCCCAAATATAGTTAATAAATTCTCAAAACTAGTTGTTCTTGGCAAAGATAAAACCAACAAACTCGAGCAAACGAATGTGGTTTATGAGTTCTCTTGTAAAGATTGCAATGCACGGTACATAGGCGAGACAAAACGTGCCCTAAATAAACGAATTGCCGAACATCGCAAGAATAATAATGATGAGTTGGTTGTCAATATACATAAAAATGAATATAATCATGAATTTGATTTTGAAGCAGTAACAATTAGAGATATTGAAAATAACTATAATAAAAGACTTATTTCTGAAATGTTATTTATTAACAGTACACCAAATACAATAAACAAAAAAGAAGATACACAGAATCTCAGTAGAGAATACAAATCTATCTTTAAGCTGTTACATAAAAAGTAAAGTATATTCTCGATCTAATTCAAAATTTGTTATTGTTTACGTTTTGGTAGGAAGCCAATATATATATATAAGTCATGTTGCTATGTACTTTCACATTACTCGACGGATCGCTGTGCGATAACTTAGGTAATTCGTTTCGCATTTTTTTTAAATTTTTTCAACCATTGTAAGTTAAGACTAGCGTGAGCTCATTCTGTTAATTATATTATTATATATTTTTTTTTAATAAAGCCTGAAGAGGTCGACAAACCCGTCGACGAAACGTTGCAACTACTTAACATCGTAGTCTATTTTCTTTCCTGCTCCCAACGGATCTGGTCAAGTATATTCTCAACAATTGTAAAATACCGTTCGGTGATATTATTTCTTGTACCAAATTTTTATTTGAAAATGTATTTTTTACTTTTAATAACAAATATTACCAACAAATTTTTGGGACACCTATGGGTTCTCCAATCTCTCCGTTTTTTGCTGATCTAGTCATGGAAGATTTAGAAATTGCTTGTTGGAAGAAACTAAAAACAGAATTCAACATAATACCTATGTTCTATTTTCGATATGTTGATGATTCGATTTGTTGTATCAAAAAAGACGATATTCATGTATTGAATCAATGTTTTAACAATTTTGATCCCAACCTTAAGTTTACTTATGAAATTGAAATTAATAACAATATTAACTTTTTGGACGTGTCTCTCATTAAACAGGATGGTAATATTATCACTGACTGGTATTCAAAATCGATGTCATCTAATAGAACTTTAAACTACTACAGCAACCACCCGATATCATTAAAAAAGATTATAGTTTTTAACTTGATTGATAGAGCTATACTTTTATCAGATAAACGTTTTCATAATAGAAATATATTGCGGGTTAAAAATATACTTAAAGAGAACTCATATCCACCAGAGTTTATTGACAAACATATAAGATCTAGACTATTTAAAATTCGTTTTCAAAATAAAAGAAACAGTCCTGTAAATACTAACCGACACAACATTAAATTATCACTTCCATTTTATTCAAAATTTTACAACAATTGTTCAAAATTTTTACGGAAATACAATATTGTAACGATCCCAAATATAGTTAATAAATTCTCAAAACTAGTTGTTCTTGGCAAAGATAAAACCAACAAACTCGAGCAAACGAATGTGGTTTATGAGTTCTCTTGTAAAGATTGCAATGCACGGTACATAGGCGAGACAAAACGTGCCCTAAATAAACGAATTGCCGAACATCGCAAGAATAATAATGATGAGTTGGTTGTCAATATACATAAAAATGAATATAATCATGAATTTGATTTTGAAGCAGTAACAATTAGAGATATTGAAAATAACTATAATAAAAGACTTATTTCTGAAATGTTATTTATTAACAGTACACCAAATACAATAAACAAAAAAGAAGATACACAGAATCTCAGTAGAGAATACAAATCTATCTTTAAGCTGTTACATAAAAAGTAAAGTATATTCTCGATCTAATTCAAAATTTGTTATTGTTTACGTTTTGGTAGGAAGCCAATATATATATATAAGTCATGTTGCTATGTACTTTCACATTACTCGACGGATCGCTGTGCGATAACTTAGGTAATTCGTTTCGCATTTTTTTTAAATTTTTTCAACCATTGTAAGTTAAGACTAGCGTGAGCTCATTCTGTTAATTATATTATTATATATTTTTTTTTAATAAAGCCTGAAGAGGTCGACAAACCCGTCGACGAAACGTTGCAACTACTTAACATCGTAGTCTATTTTCTTTCCTGCTCCCAACGGATCTGGTCAGAATTGACCAAAACAACAATTTTTATATATATATATATATATATATATATATATATATATATATATATATATATATATATATATAAGTTTACAAGTTTTAAGTTTAACGCAAGCAAAAATACAGAGTACATGGAGCAAAAAGTTTACAATATATAAATAAGTCTTACGCAAAGTAAAATATAGTTTTAAAGGAGCTAAGTATAAAGTTAAAGAAGCATAAACAGTGTGAGAGAAGCTAAATACAGTTAATTGCTCAGACAGAATATAATTGTATTATATGGATTCAAGGAGATGATGGTGAAGTCGTGATTTGAAGTGAGGGATGGAGGTGATATCGCGAAGGTGAGATGGTAAGGAGTTCCACAGATACGCCGAGCTGATGTGAAATGACCTTTTCAGTGTCTCTGTTTGACAGCTTGAGATGTCTAAGGCTGCCGCATTACCCCTAACTGGACGAGTAGTGAAACGGAAGTTGAAAAATGCTAACAGATATGATGGAGTAGCAGTGTTGAATAGCCTGCGCAGTAGGTTTGCTGCAAAAAATTTTCTACGTCCAGATGTGGTTAGCCAGCCCAGTTCGCGTCTGTAGGGTGTGATGTGCTCACTTCTTCGCACACCATAGATGTATCCAATACCAGTGTTGATAAGCTTTTGGAGTTTATCATCTAGATCCAATGTCAGGTCACAGTAAGCAAGACAACAGTAGTCTATGATTGGAAAGAGAAGCATTAATATTAAGTACTTACGTAGCCTGAGATTTGTGCTTTTTCTAAAGAAATATAGCCTGTACATGAGGGAACGCACACGTCGGCTCGTCTATGCGATATGGTCTTTCCAAGAGAGCTTGGAATCCAATATCACTCCCAGGATCCGTAGCGACGATTCGAAGACGGTACGGTCACCACCTATATCTAGGTAGTTTCTGGCCACTGCCGATAGTTTGTTTATATAGTATGGCGAGCCAATAACCATTGCTTTTGTTTTTCCAACGTTTAGTCTAAGATGGTTTTGAGTGGCCCAGCACATGATTCGGATGGCGTTTGCACTCATTATAGCGGAAACGCGATCAAGCTCGCCTAGAGGGCAGCGAATATAAACTTGGAGGTCGTCCGCGTACATGAGATAAGAGATATATCATGATCCAGGTACAGAGATATATCGTTGACATAGATTGAGAAAAGTAAGGGACCTAGCACAGAGCCCTGTGAGACTCCTGTATTGAGTTTTAGGTAGGTGGAACAGTTTCCAATGCCATCAATAACCGCCTGCTCTCGACCTGTTAAGGGGGTTCATCCAACCAGGAACATATCAAGAATCAATGTCACCCCGCACCGCGCGCACAGGCTTGCTCGCATGGGGCCCCCAGGCCCCACTCTTGCAGTCAGAGCGCGTGTTTATACGGGACTGACACATACGCATAGCTTCGTGCCGTCTGTGAGCGTGCACACAGAGCGGCGCTCGTCTGTGTGTTCCCCCACCGCTCCAGCGTCGTCTGCACGCGCGGCCGTACACCTAAAATTCCATACTTTCAACTACAATATCTTAAAAACGGTGAAGCTAGGATCTCTGAACTTGTAATATGATATTCTAATTATTGATCTTAATAACATATTAGTTTTTCAGACAAACGCTAAATGTATCTTTGAAGTTATAGACTGAATCGATCTTTCGCGCATGTGCGTCCCATAAGACGCCGTGTTAAAATGCTCAAATATGATAATTAATATCTCGATAATGGTGAAGCTAGGCTCTTTTTTGTGAGGATATCATATAGATAATGATGTCAGGTACATGTGAAAAAAGTTTCAAAGACTTCCTAAATAAACTGAAAATTGGATGAACCCCCTTAAGTAGGACGCTATCCAATGGATGGCAAGTCTGGAGAGACCGTAGTCAAGCAACTTTTTAAGGAGTCTTACATGACAGACTGAATCGAAAGCCTTACTAAAATCGAAAAGAAGTAGTAGAGTTACATGTTCTTTTTCGATTCCAAGTCTGATGTCATCAGTCAGCTTAAGCAGGCATGACTGTGTGCTATATCCTGAGCGAAAGCCAGTCTGGAGCGGATCTAGGTATAATCGTGTTTCTAGGTAAGCAGATAATTGCCGTTGTACTAGCCATTCGAGTGCTTTAGACAAAAAGCATAAGAGTGATATAGGGCGAAAATCACTTAGGCATGAAGGAGAGCTTACCTTACTCGAAGAAATCACGATAGATTTCTTCCAATCACATGGGAAGAGTGCTTCTCGTAGAAATCGATTAAAAATCCTGCAGATGATAGGCGCTAAGAAAGGAAGAGCAAGTTTTATTACATGTTGTGGAATACCATCTGGCCCTCTGGCCTGGGTTTTAAAATGTGCTACTGCGGCTACAACATCAGAAACTTGTATCTCATCAAATGAAAATTGCTCATTATGAGTAGAGGTGGCCAAAGAGTCCGAGAAGTCTGCGACAGGTGGAGTGTCTTGATCGAATGAGACACCCCGAAAATGAGCATTGAGCTCAGTGGTAGTGAAAGGCTGGGCAGACGACTTCTTTTTGGACCTAGAGATGCCAAGATGTTCGAGCTCACGCCATATATCCTTGGGGCCTGTAAGCGAGGAGAGCCAAGCGTGATGGTAGTTTAGTCTCGCCTCTTCAATGGTATGATGAGCTACATCGCGTGCCTGTCTGTAAGCTAAGAGGTCCAGTGGTAGTCTAGTCCTACGAAAACGTTTGTAAAGGCGATCGCGCTCTTGAATCATAGAGTGATGTTCGGTGTTAAACCATGGATGGCGTTTTTTACCTGGTGAGATGGTTTTTATAGGAGCTAGACTCTCGGAGACAGAGATGTAGAGACGGTTACGTAAAGACATAAACGTAGAGGGAGTGATTAAAGACAGAGACGTAGAGACAATGTTGTAGAAACAGAGACAGAAAAGTAGATACAGTGTCAGAGAGACAGAAAGGTAGAGACAGGCGCGAAGAGACAGAGGCGTACAGGCAGAGACGTAGAGAGAGAGATATATATATATATATAAGAGGCAGAGGCTTAGAGACAGACGCGTAGATACGGAGACGTAGTGACAGAAACGTAGAGACAGAGGTGTAGAGGCAAAGACGTAGAGTCGGAGATGTAGTGACAGAGGCGAATGGATCGAGACGTATAGACAGAAAAATAGAGGCAGAGTCGTAGAGGCAGAGGCTAGAGACAAAAACGTGGACACAGAGACGAGGAGACGGAGATGTAGTAGAGAGACGTTGAGACAGACATGTAGAGTCAGAGACGTATAGACGGAGATGTAGAAGAGAGACATTGAGTCGTAGACGAAAAGACAGAGGCGTAGAGACAGAGACGCAGAGCCGAGGCGACGGAGATGTAGTAGAGAGATGTTGAGACTTACACGTAGAGTCAGAGACGTAGAGACAGAGACGTAGAGACAGAGGCATATAGACGGAGCCATAGAGACAGAGACGTAGAGATGGAGACGTAGAGACAGAGGTGAATGGACCGAGACGTACAGACAGAAAAGTAGAGACAGAAAACTAGGCAGATACGTAGAGACAGGGACATAGCGATGGAGAAGTAGAGACAGAGTTGCAGAAACAGAGACAGAAACGTAGAGATAGTGTCAGGGAGACAGAAAGGTAGAGACAGGCGCATAGAGACAGAGGCGTACAGGCAGAGATTTAGAGGGAGATAAGAGACAGAGGCATAGAGACAGACGCGTACATACGGAGACGTAGAGGCAGAGATTAGAGGCGAGGAGGCGGACATATAGTTGAGAGACGTTGAGACACACACGTAGAATCAGAGACGTAGAGACGAAGACGTAGAAGCCGAGGCGTATACACAGAGCCATAGAGACAAAGACGTAGAGGCGGAGATGTAGAGACAGAGATGTAGAGACCGTGACGTAAAGACAGAAACGTAGAGAGAAATATATTAGGGACAGAAACTTACAATTAGAGACTGGGTAGTAGAGACAGAGACGTGGAGACAGAGACGAGGAGATGGAGATATAGTTGAGAGACGTTGAGACACACACCTAGACTTGGAGATGTAAGAAACACAGGCGTAGAGACAGAGACGTAGAGACAGAGACGTAGAGACGGAGACGTAGAGAGAGAGTCGGAGAAACAGAGGCAGAAACGAAGATACAGAGTCAGAGAGAGGGAAATGTAGAGACAGAGGCGTAGAGACAGAGGTGTAGACAAAGGTGTAGAGACAAAGACGTAGAGACGTAGACGTAGAGACAGAGAGGTAGAGGCGAAGACGTAAAGACGGAGAGGTAGAGAGAGATTGTAGACAGAAATGTAGAAAAAGGGATGCAGAGACAGCCACACAGACACGAAGGCGTGATACGTAGAGACGCAGACGTAGAGATAGAGGCGTAGTAACAGAGACGTAGAGACGGAGACATAGAGATAGAGTCGGAGAAATAGAGACAGAAATGTAGAGACAGTGTCAGAGACAGAAACGTAGAGACAGACGCGTAGATACGGAGAATTAAAGAGACAAACGTAGAGACAGAGGCGTAGAGACAGAGGCGTAGAGACAGAGACATAGAGTCAGAGACGTAGTGACAGCGGCGGAGAGACCATGACGAAGTTTCAGAAAAGTAGAGACAGAGACGTAGAGGCAGAGACTAGAGATGCAGACGTGGAGACAGAGACGAGGAGACGGAGATGTAGCAGAGAGACGTTGAGACAGACACGTAGAGTTAGAGACGTATACACGGAAAGAAATTTCTTGCTATAAACGCATCGAGTATAATCATGCGCGTTTTGTATTGCCGTCTGTTAACGTTAATAGTAAGAAAGTCTGTAATAGTCGCATGCTTCATGTCCATGGCAAATTAGTAAGACATGAATGCCATCTGTCGATGAAAATTATACAGTTTTCTCTTCGAACTTATGAAAAAGTCGCAAGAGCGCCCCCATAGCTTTTTCTCATGAATCTGATACCATTGTGTTAAGCATTCGTTGCGGTTATATTGTAACCGAAATTGGAGGGCGAACTACTGTAATTCAAGGAGCAACAGCAATTATATTAACGGAAAGATCATCGTTATTGACTCCTATAATATTTAAAAAATTAAGAGGTGAGTGTTGATATTTTCTATTATAACTACAGAACTAATTAGTTTCCTTCAATCATCTTCCTTTTATCATATTAATTATCATTTTTATTATATTACATAACCTCTCCACTTACATAAAATTTTTTTATGAACCTTTTCCAGATAAAATTAGATGTTATGTTTTATGATCAAAATATTTTATCACTTAATACTAATAATTTTTATTTTCTTACATTGTGTGTTAGAGTGAGTGAAAATCCTGGTGAAAACTTTCCACAGAATCCTTTCCAGTATGAATTCGCTAATGAGCTTAGTTTTGATGGTTTGATATATTTATTTTAATAATCACTACTCTAATATTGTACCATCTCTTTGTAAATGAACAAATACTGTTTATAAATTAGAACTTCAAATAATTTTATCCATTCCTTAATATAAGTATCGAATAATGAATTTTAGTTTTTGATTGTGGTTTTAACCGAACAAATTTATTATGAATCAGTAATTTTATGTATTCCTTAATTCATATTAAGTATTTATATTAAGTATAAACATGAATTTTTGTTTTTAATGTAGTTTTAACTAAACGAATTTATTTTTAATTTGAAATTCTAATAATTTTATATATTTCTCAATATGAATATCGCACAATGAATTTTAAGTTTTGATTGTACTTTTATGTGAAAAGAAGTTGAAATAAAGACATTTAAATTAATTAACTTTAGAATTAGAATTGCTTACATAATATTAGAATAACTTGCAAATGATAACTTACTTTGAAAGTTAAAAATAATCTGCTCTTTGCTTCTATTTCATTCCACTTATGGCGCATAACAATTTTATAAAAACAAATTAGATTACATCATTTTGATTAAACTTGGACAATGTTAATAGTACCTTATTTATGGAAATTATTATATATAATTATTATATAAAAATTATGAACAATCAAATTTGTTTTTTTTAAATTTATTATTGTATATGTTTAGAACCCTTGAAATAATATTTCTCATTTTATTACAGTTTCACGTGTCAATAGTAGTGAATCTATTATATTGGACATTACTGATCTCAGTACAGCCAATGAAGTTATTAATTTGGAGTTACCACGAGAACACGATCCTGAAAATTTGCTTCCAAAGCCAAATCTGCAAAGACATTCCAGTAATTGTGTCTTATATGATACTTCAAATATTCTACAGGATGTAAAGTCTCAACAGCCTTGTAATAAAGTGAATGAACGTTTAGATGGTATGCATATTTTTATATTTATAATTTACTTATTGAATGATAAAGTAATGTTTACAAAATGTAAAAATTTTTAGTTCAAACAGATAACCTATCATTTAATTATGTGTATCAAGTTTTAAACTCTAATTATGATGGAAAGTTTTTGATTGCTTGCTACCGTTATGAGTCTGTAGAAAAAAATAAAAAAAAATTACTTGATACCAAAAAGCGGACCTACTTCTCTAAAAACAAAGTGGCAAAAATTATTATAGATCATGAAATCTATCGTTCCAACGATTACCAGTAAGTAACATTACCAATATATAGATATAGATTATCACTCCAATACACAAATCAATTTATAGCATTTTTAGTATATCTATATTTTTGTTTAGAAAAATACTTAATTATGTCTTTTTCTAAAATTAATGTTTAGGTATATCTATATTATTTATTTCAATTTTGTTACATTGTATTGAATACGGTTATTTCTTTTTTTCTTGTATGTCTATATGTATGTACATAGACACACATACAGATACACACACACACCCACGCACCCCACACACACACACACACACGCACCCCCCCACACACACACGCACGCACGCACGCACGCACGCACGCACGCACACGCACACACACACACACACACACACACACCCACGCACCCCACACACGCACGCACGCACGCACACACACACACACACACACATATATATATATATAATATAAATTGTTTTTACAGCATATCAAGTAAGAGATTTTTAGAATTGGCTCAGCTCACTTGTAAAGTTTTCCCTAAACTTTTACCGGAGAGCTTTTATATGGAAAGAACACCTGAAAAAGGTGTTGGTGGTGCATTTCAAACCTATTACTCCAAACTAAGGGAGAAGGAAATTGCGATAGAAAGGTTGAAGCCACCAAACAAAAAAATAAAGTTGGAACAAAATGGTAATTATTGCTTAAAATAAATACTATTCTTTTGAGTAATACTTTTAACTAAAATATCTTTCAATGTAATTTTTCAGATGTTACTAATTCAGATGATTTCAAAAAATTACAAAATCAAGTAAGCATCATTGATAGTAAATATGTTAAATTTTGGTCTGAAACTGCTGTAACAGAGAGAAAAGAATTGTATGAACAGAAAAATTTGCAAGAAATTTTACAAAATCTGCCAAATTTGAATCATCCAGCTGCTTATAAATTAGTAAGTGATTTTATTTCATAATGGAAAATATACTGCAAGTAAAATAAATGTTTTTAATCATAAAATGATAATAATTCTTACAGGTGAAAACTGATTTCACAATTATTTTTAATAAAGAAAATGATATTTTCAATGAAAGTTGGAAGAATCTTGCTCCAAAAATAATCAAAATTGCAAAATCTAAAAGGACTGATGTCGATATAAAAAATCTACTCTCACAAAATCTTGTTACGAAGGGTACAGGTATGCAATGTACTTTTATTATTACTTACAAAACAATGAATATATCAATTTGAATTTAATTTTTTACTTTAATAATATTATTATAAAGATGTATTTGTGTTTTTCAGAACACGAAAAAACACTTGCTTTGATGTTATTACCCTTACTGTTCAAACGCAAAACAGCAATAACCTCAAAATCAAAAACGAAAACTAGTTGGATTCCTCAGAAGGATGAAGTTTTAAAAAGTTTTATCATTTATCTGCAGGTATATATAATTTTCACTCATTCAGAAATTTTTGATAATATAGAAGTGACAATATGACAATTTTTATAAATTTTTTAGTGTACTGATAAATTAGAAAATGCATTAGAAGAAGCACACTCGAGTTTATTAACAATTTACAATGATCATAAGTTGATCATTTCTCCGTATGTCGTGATATGTGGGCAGTCTTTAGATGATATTCAAGCAGCTTTTGTTATAGCTGAGCCCTTGAAATACCAATTTTCGACACCTTCAGAGGCAGTTGACGTATGCTTACAATTAATGAAAGTTTTTAAACAAACGCACTCTCCCATTTGTAATCACGTGTGGCAATTTTTAGAGAAGAAAATTTACCAGTTTCACGTTGTAAATTTATATAAGGGTGTCACTGATCTTTTAGAAAAATTGTCATAGCGTTTGCGTTTCAGTTACTTTGAAAATTATAATTAATCATTCTTAATTTATTTTTATTTAAAAATATTGTGAATATTTACTGTAAAAAATTAACTTATTAAAAGAGTTGCTTAAATTAAAATATTTATATTACTTATATTCCCCTTAAGATGGATAAATTTAGTCTACCAAATGATTCTGTAAGTAATATAAGAAAAAAATTAGATTTTGAAATATTTAAATTAACGTTAGCTCTCTGCGAAAATTATTTGCTCTCAAGAAAAGCTGTTGACGATGTTATATCGATATTTAGTAATTTTATTTCAGAAAATTTAATTCCTTGCGTCCAAGCTCAGGTTAAAAGAGAATTAGGATCAGTTATAGATAAAGAACTTTACGCTAGAATTCACTTCATTTTGGAGCAAAATAAAAATTTATTTTCAAAATATTCAACGGAACATCTAAGATTTCGATTATATCAAGAAAAAAGCGTTTACGCGTACCACCAGAAAATTTTGAAATCGGAGAGGAATCAGAGTTCATATTTCACAATGATAAACCTAGAGTTGAAAAGAAAAAAGTTTATGCCACACATATTCCTTTAGGAAAAACTTTGAAAATATTGTTGGAAATGCCTAATATTTTCGATTCAATTATGCGTTTCATGCAGGAATTGCAGTCCACAGATGGCAGAAATATATCACATGTTCTTTAAGGATCATTGTGGTTAGAGAAGTATGTACCGAAAAATAACGGGAAAATTGTTTTACCACTTTATCTATATTTTGACGAGTTTGAAGTGGGAAATGCACTCGGAAGTCACGCTGGCGAACAAAAATTAGGAGGCGTATACGTTTCGTTAGCATGCTTACCACCACACTTAGTGGCAAAATTAGACAATATTTTTGTTTCAACATTCGTTTATTCAAAACATCTGAAACAGTTCACAAATAACAAAATTTTTTCAAAAATAATTCAGGATTTAAACAATTTATTTGAAAATGGAATAACCATCAACATTAACAATTCAAAGGTTGATGTATATTTTCAATGTATACTTATTTTAGGGGATAACCTTGGAGTCAACAGTATTTGTGGCTTTTCAGAAAGCTTTACGGCAACTAAATACTGCAGAATATGTTCAGCTACTTATAGTGAATGCTAAAAAATGATTGTTGAAAATACAGATCTAATCAGGACTGTTAAATCATACGAAGATGATGTTTTAATCAATAATTTTAGTCTAACAGGTATCAAAGAGCGCTGTGTTTTCAATGAATTGAAAAATTTTCACATAGTTAAAAATATTTACGTTAACGTAATGCATGACTTTTACGAAGGTATTATTCAATATTCAGTTGGTAAAATTCTTGATGTTTTAATTCGTCAAAATATCCTTTCCTTACATACATTAAACTGCAGGATAGAAAGTTTCCCTTACGGGGAGCTGGAAAATTCCAATAAACCCATGCCTTTACAATGGACAACTTCCAAAAAGGGAGCTCAAAAACTAAAGCTTAAACAATCATCTGCTGAAATGCTTTGTTTGGCACGATACCTGGGTGTAATCATCGGAGATTTAATACCACCAGAAAACGAACACTGGAAATTATATAGAGTTATCCGCAAAATAATATCGTACATTACGTCGCCAGTGTTAAATAAAGGAGAAATACAAATTCTAGATGATCTAATACAGCAACATAATGTATTATATTTACAATTATTTGGTAATTTAAAACCAAAGATGCATATGTGGTTACATTACAGGAGAGTGATATTATTAAACGGCCCTATAACTCACTATTCTACATTAAAATACGAGAGGAAAAACAAAGAGTTAAGAGAAATATCTCTCGGAACCACATGTGCTATTAATTTACCTCATTCTATTGCCATAAGACACCAACTAAAGTTATGCTATAGAAAGGAAACTTATGATTCTTCAGTTGCAACAACGTTACTTGGTCCAGTGGTATGTGAAAATGCATTCGTAGAATTAAAAAATTTAATTCCTAGCTTGAGGGATAATATAGCCGTCATGACCTTGAAGAATATTGAAAGTCTTGGAAAAAAATATATGCAAGGAAGTATTATTGTCACTCGATTTACAGATGAAGGTGCTCAATTCGGAATTATCCGAAAACTATTTTATACAACAATAAATGGCGAATCGAACGTGTATTTTCAAATTAATGAATTTCAAACATTGTATTTTAATAACTATTATCATTGTTATGTAGTTGATTCAAGCAATTCTCAAATGGCAGTAGTTAATATTACATTACTTCCAAAATGTCCTCCTTGTTTATATATTAAAAAAAATCAAGAAGAGTTTATAATTACTCGATACGTTATATAAGAAAATATAATTATTACTGCTATTATCCCTTACATTTTTACACAAAAATATCAATAAATTATTTAATTAAAAATAAATTATTCTCGTTAATTATTTATTATTCCTTACCTATAAATAAGTGACTTCTACTCAGACACCCTTATCAAGCATTATAAATAAAGAAATAACTTTGGATTTATTCATTAAAAAAATAGACATTATGAAAATATATATTACTTAAAATAAAAATTTCGGAAAAATAGATTTCTTTTTCTTTGATATTTTCAAAAGATTAAATAATGCTACATGATAAATAAATATGATTGTAATGTAAAAGCATATTCAGATATTTTCTAATTTTAACGGTCGCTGTACGAAAAAATAGTGTCACGTCCGAGAACACAACACGACTGGGATGGTTAACTCGGTGAAGAGTTACGCTCTTTCAGGCCTTAGCTGCGTTAGCTATTCAACCTTGGTTGAGCTGTTGAGTTGGAAGTATAAGGCGCTTAAACTGAGTTAAAATATTTTTGATAATAGGAAGTTTGGATGTTTACCAGGACCAACAGGTACGGCACATATGTCCCTTAAGAACAATTGCACACGTTCCTTGTATGGATAGGAAATAAGGTCAAGAGCCCAGGAGTATGAGTTTCAAGGAAAACTAATTTTACCCAATCTCAGGGAAATCTCAGGTTCACCCTTCCCTCCCGAGAGCTGATGCTCATAAGCCACTGCGTTAATTTAATTAATTAAATAGAAAAGAAATACGCATTTGGGCTGCAAGTCGTCAAACTAATAAAATAATGAAATTGGCAAAAATGAATTTAGTTCGCGTCAAGCTTTGAAATGAATAATAAATAAACTTTGTTAGATCAAATTGCATAAAAGCCCTTAACCTTTAGAGGACGGGATGGCCCCTATACGGGCCATGCCCATGATCGACCCTTTACATGTGTTAGTTTTGAGATGTGAGACATCACAAAAACTCGATTTCTATAGAAAAGTGAGAGAAAACAGTAAACCCAAATCCCCGTCCTCTAAAGGTTAAGGCTTAACACTAAATGACCCGTTTCTTCGAATAAACAAGTCCTTAGAGTCCTTAAGACCCAGGCCAACACTTTTATTCGAAGATCAAAGTTAAATATATATTATTTATTATAATTTTTTAATAAGTCTGAAAAATAAATAATATTTTCTTTGTTAGGTCAAATTGCATAAAAGCCCTTAAGGCTTAACACTAAATGACCCGTTTCTTTGAATAAACAAGTCCTTAGAGTCCTTAAGACCCAGGCCAACACTTTTATTCGAAGATCAAAGTTAAATATATATTATTTATTATAATTTTTTAATAAGTCTGAAAAATAAATAATATTTTCTTTGTTAGGTCAAATTGCATAAAAGCCCTTAAGGCTTAACACTAAATGACCCGTTTCTTCGAATAAACAAGTCCTTAGAGTCCTTAAGACCCAGGCCAACACTTTTATTCGAAGATCAAAGTTAAATATATATTTATTGTATTTTAAACCTTTTTTATTTACCTTTTGAAATTTTGATTTGGAATTTTAAATTTCTTTTTCTTTGTTAAATAATAAATTTGAAAAGAATTTGAATTTGTGTAAAATTTGAATGTTTATTTATAAATTTGTACAGGTCTTAAGCTTGTGAGGCTTGTAGAGCACTGTCTCAGTACAATCAACAAAACTTGTGAGGCTCTTGTTGACTGCTTGGTCAGTTCAGTAAAGCTTGTGAGGCTTGTGGTGAACTGCACCCTGGACCAGTCAGCAAAGCTTGTGAGGCTTGTAAATCTGACTGACCGGCGAGCAGTGCGCGTTCAGCGTATTTAAATGCGTTGCTCCTCCTCTTCTTCGGCTGGAAAAACTGCGGTGTCGAATCGGGTAGTTGCGTCATCTTGCGTTAACGAATCTTTGGTTGCCAAGTGTGACGGCGGTTGATAGTCATATATCCTGTAATGTTAATTGAGGCTAGTGGTGTGAGAAGACGGTATCCAATGGTGCGGGGGTGGCATCCCTTCCAAACGTCGATTTTTATGAAAGTGGGGAAAATCCTATGCTTTAACACAGGGAGCGGCAGAGAGCGGTCGCTCATCCCTTCTCCAGGGTATTTTCCGGCGGCTCGTATCTTCCTTAAGGAGCAAGAGAGAACGATATATGTGCGACAGAGAAAGAGAGATGAGAGAGACAAAGATATATCCTTCTCTTTCTTTCGAGTCAAAAATGATCAATTTTCTGTTACTTGCTGAAAATTATACAATGTTGGCAGTTTATAAATTATAAAATATGTTTTTCTATTACATTTTGTTCTAAAATGAAAATACAAATTTGAACGGAAGTTATCGGTCTATTACAACAGGAGTTAAACGCATTATAAATTTTATAAACTTAATTATACATTAAACAATGAAATTTCTTATGCAAACTTTATAAAAACATTAGACTATTCATTCTAGCTAATATTTCAATTATATTACTAAATTATTTTATTAAGTTAATACATTTTTCTTAGGTCTTCTATTGTTTATTTAAAATATTTGAAATTTAATTAATTGCTTTGAATATCAATGTGTCAGAATACAACTATTGTTTAGTAAAAATATTTATCTAATGTATATAGTTCATAAAATTTACATTTACAAATGGAAATCCCTTATTAATAGTGTTAATGTTTAATTAATGAATAAGAAACATACAGATTACAGTGTATTATTCAAATTTCGAACAGGTTTATTATTTGAACTTAGTAGCTAGTTAATTAATCCAGAAAAAAAACAAAGGATTATTATTTACTATAAAAATATAATATGATAATGATTTTTATCAGCTCATAATTTTTATTTAGCATAATACAACCGTTACTTAAAACAGAATTATTTTCCTAATTATAGTTATTGAGATATTTGTCGTTAATCTAACATAATATTCTTATGCTACAGTACGTTGAGTCCCAAAAGATGCTGGAAAACGCGTCTCCACGCAGGAAGACTGAGGAAATCTATTTTTAGATACGCCATGTGCGTGAGACAGATTGTACAGATAGACACCCTCTTTTCCTCTCAGCATTTTCTTATTATTAATAATCCTGAATATTTTACAAGTATAAGGTTATCTACTTTATTAGATAATTGTGTAGAGAATTATTACAAATTTGAATGAAAACGTTGTGATTATTTTGCCGGTAATTATTCACAATATTAAATTTATTAATACTTAAAGATCTAATTTACAATGTAATTACATTCGATAAATTTACAAACGGTCGGTTATATAAAATGAACTAGTGGTAAACATGACTTATTGCTTTATGTAATATATTAAGTATTATAGTAATCATTTATCGTTTGTTAAAAAAGATTCTTTACATGTTTATTGGTTGCGTTTACAAAATGCATATGGTTAGTTATAGAGTTATATTTTTGGGTTCTTGTTAATAGATCTTAATATTATTAATACGGAAACAAGCAAAAGCTGTTGATTGCAATTTAACAAAGAATATGGAATTAGTATTATTTTTCCTAATTTCCTTACTGCTATATTTAATATTCAAAGTTGTTAAAATAATTTTATCTTTAACGGTGTGAGAGATATTGTCTAATAATGTAAATAATCTTTTCAGTATATAGTATATGTCGTGTATTCAAAACTCGGAAAAGCGCGTCCCCGCGTGGGAAAGCGTCATATCTATATTTAGTAGGGCCATGTGTTTTACAACAATCAAGATAGTGTATCCGCTCGAAGCAAGCGTCCCTTAAAGCTACTTTCATATTTTGCAGGAATATTTCCATCTCACATGTAATTGTTTAAAATCCAAAATGTTTATGTAATAGAAACATTTTATTTATTCATAACGGAAGAAAAAATAAAAGTTGAATAAGTTTTATTATTTGATTAGGGAAAATATTCTTTCATGAATGTGTCTGAAAGTAATTATTACAACCTTAAATCTATTTTACAATGTTATACTTTTCATCCCACGCCTGAACGGTTGCTAATTATTGGTTACTGTACCTATTGTCAGAAGAAACTTAATTTATATATAAAAATATAAAAATACTCAGTCAAACATATAAAGGTAAAATTTCAATTAGCGATTTGTACTTAAGCTATTATTTAGAACATATTTGTAGGAACTTAACCATACTTTATAACTAGTGCGTTAATGCAAACAAAATAATATTGTTAATAACAATCAGTAATATTGTACTTCTCCTAAAGGTTTTACTATTATAATTTTTATGGCTTATGAATATCATTTTCTTATTCAGATTAGTACATAATTTCGTTATGTTAATAATTAATGTCTGGTGAATATTTCTCCTAGAGTGGATTACTTATTTTGTATAAGTAAAGGTAATAATATTTGGTAACAGATTTTCTAATATAGTTTACTGCACTCGTAGTCGTGGGTATAGTTGATTACAATATTTTAGTTTATTGAGATTAATGTTTGTTCTTCATCAAGAAGAAAAGAAAGTTTACAGTCCGTTTAATATAAAGTCTAAATATAGCCTTTTAAGGAAAAGGAAATTACAAGATTAAAAATTCAGAAATTTTAAAGCATGCGCCGCGTCGGTGTTTTATGACAGCTTGAGACTCCGAGAAGCGCAGGTTACATCTACAACCCTTGGTGCAATAGTGTCGGTAGGGTAATAGGTGTTCAGGGTTATGACTATGGTTCATCGCATAAAAATATATACAAAAAAAAATTTTCCCATCGTAGACGGTTCCGTTACAATAGAATTACTGTTGTTTAGGAATAAGTTTATTTGTAAGAATAAAAAATTGAAACGTTTTATAAAGAAGTTCCCGGTATTGTATTTGAATTGATCTTTATTACATGTAGAATTACGCGCGCATGCGTACTCTGACACGCTCGTCGAGTCGCCTAACGCTCGCTCGCATTCGCATGAAGTAGATACCAAAATCGCACCGCTCTTATGAGAGTAAGGCGAAGCTGCTGTGATGCGACTGTAGCACCAAATACGCGACAAGAACGCATCGTTTTATAGCAAGTAACGTAAAGATATAGAGCTTATTTAGTATCGGACAACTTTATGCGAATGATGTTTACTTTCGTTGAGTCAATATCATCGATCGCATACTGATATCGTATCGTAAAAGCTGATGCTGTAAAAGCAACGAATGTTAAGCGAAAGTCGCAAGAAATTTCTTTCCGTGTAGAAGGAGATGTAGAAGAGAGCCGTTGAGACGTAGACGACGAGACCGAGGCGTAGAGGCAGAGACGTAGAGACAGAGCCGAGGCGACGGAGATGTAGAAGAGAGACGTTTAGACAGACACGTAGAGTCAGAGACGTAGAGGTACAGACGTAGAGACAGAGGCGTAGAGACAGAGGCGTAGAGACAGAGATGTAGAAATGGAGACGTAGAGACAAAGATCTAGAGACGGTGACGTAAAGACAGAAACGCAGAGGGAGAGATAAGAGCCAGAGACGTAGAGACAGGGTTGTAGAGACAGGGTTGTAGAGACAGAGACGTAGAAACAGAGACGTAGAGACAAAAAGTAGAGACCGAGACGTACAGATAGAAAGTGTTAACAGAGATGTAGGTCAGAGACGTAGGTCATAGACGTAGAGAAAGAGGCGTAGAGACACAGACAGAGAGACTGAGAGGTAGAGACAGTCATAGAGCCAGAGATGTAGAGACAGAGACGTAAGGACAGAGACGTGGAGACAGAGACGTAAAGCCAGAGGCATAGAGACAGAGTCGCAGAAACAGTGACAGAAGTATCGAGACAGAGACGTAGAGACATAGACAGACATGGAGGCAGAGAAGTCGAGATAGAGGTGAAGTGAGAGAGACGTTGGGACAGAGACTTAGAGACCGATACGTAGTGACAAAAAGTAGAGACAGTTACGTTGAGACAGAGATGTAGAGGCTGTGACCTAACGACAGAGGCATAGAGACAGAGGCGTAGAGACATAGATGTAGAGACAGAGACGTAAAAACAGACGCGTAGAGACATAAATGTAGAGACATAGTCGTAGAGGCAGAAACTTAGAGACAGAAACTTAGAAAGAGAAACGTAGAGTCCGATACAGAGTGACCGAGACATAGAGACAGAGACTTAGAGATATAGACGTAGAGACAGAGACGTTAAGACAGAGTCATAGAGACATAGACGTAGAGACAGAAAGGTAGAGAACGACACATAGAGACTGAGATATATATACAGACATAGAGATAGAAAAACTATTTTCACCTTACCCTAACCGGAAGTACCATTTTTGCTCCCGGCTCAAAGACGCGAATGTGATATTTTCGGCCTGGGTATATTGAAAAATATTATTCTCCACTGTAGATTACATTTAATATAATTTTTTTGGGATGAACACTAATCTAATTTATTTTAATTTATAATTAATTTAATTTAATCTCTCTCTCTCTCTCCCCCTCTCTCTCTCCCCCTCTGTCTCTCTCTCTACCTCCGTCTCTACGTCTCTGTCTCTACGCCTCTGTCTCTACGCCTCTGTCTCTACCGCTACTAAAAAATCTTATGTGCGAACTCACGTGAGATTTTTTAGTAGGGTACGTCTCCGTCTCTACGTATCTGTCTCAACGTCTCTCTATACATCTTCGTTTCTACGTCTCTCTCTACATCTGCTTATCTACGTCTCTGTCTGTACTTCTCTGGCTCTACGTCTCTGTCTCTACGCATTCGTATCTACGCTGCTGTGTCTACGTCTCTGTCCGTACATCCCTGTTTCTACGTTTCTGTCTCTAATCTCTCTCTCTACGACTATGTCTACGTCTCTGTCTCTACAGCTCTATCTCTAATCTCTGTCTCTATGTCTCTGTCTCTACTTTTCTGTCTCTACGTCTCGATCTCTCCGCCTCTGTCTCTGCATTTCCATCTCTACCTATCTGTCTCTATACGCCTGTCTCTACGTCTCTGTCTCTAATCTCTCTCTCTCTCTCTCTACATCTCTGCCTGTACGTCTCTGTCTCTACACACATGTCTCTCCGTCTCTGTCTCTCTGACTCTGTCTCTACGTTTCTGTCTCTCTAACTCTGCCTCTACGTCTCTGTCTCCACGTCTCTGTCTCTACATCCCTATCTCTACATTTCGTTTCTACGCCTCTGTCGATAACAGAATTAACAAAATTAATATTGATGTCCTTGATATCTTTATTTTTTTTATTGTAACTGGTAATTTACGTTTCCTTTGTTAAGGTTGAAAAGTAGTCCTTTGGCCTACTTTATTACCAAAAGTCTTTTCCTGGAGAAACCACCTTTTTGATCATGGTATCCTATTTATAAAAATAAAAAAATCCTTCTAAAAATTTTTCTAGATCAGGAAAAGTGGTTTTGTCGGGCTATTGTGTCGAAGGATGCCGCTTTGCGAGAAGTTACCGATGTAGAAATGAGGGGGCGCTGAGAGGGAGTGAGGAGTGTGCGAGGAGGTGTGAGGAGGGGGTGAGGGTGGCAATGGGGTGCGAGGGGGTTAAGTATTTTGACATTTTCTTGAAAAATTTTGAGGACGGCGCGGGGCAAGGGGGGGGCGGGCAATGAGTGTTGTGGTGGTGCGAGGGGGGTTGAGGGGGCTCTGAGTCATAAGCATTTATTTACAACTATATAACATAGGAATGTGTGTGTGTGTGTGTGTGTGTGTGTGTGTGTGCGTGCGTGCGTGCGTGCGTGCGTGCGTGCGTACGTGCGTACGTGCGTGCATACGTACGTACGTATAACGTACATACGTACATACACATACACATCAATTAGTACATACCCTGCTAAAGACGTAGATTGAAAAAAATTGGAATTGATTAAAATTCAATCGATTTTGAGATTAATTCTTCATTCCAATTTTCAGAATTCAATTCGATTGCTTTCGCTTAAAATTGATAGAAGTCGATTAAATACGTTTCAAAGGACCCCGCACACAATGTATGGGAAAAAATCATCCGGTCAAATTGAACGAAACTTTGGAATAAGATAGATCTTGAAGTCCTGAAGAAATCTATCTTTTTCCAAAGTTTCGTTCAATTTGACCGGACGATTTTTTTCCATACATTGTGTGCGGGGTCCTTTAAATTTCAGTGATTTGGTTTGATCGTTTTGAATCGATTTCTATCAATTTTAATCGAAAGTAATCAAATTGAATTCTGAAAATTGGTATCAAGAATTAGTCTCAAAATCGATTTAATTGTAATCGATTCCAATTCTTTTCAATCTATGTTTTTTAGCAGGATAATGTAGTAATTAGTACATATTATCTGTAGTAGTAACCACAAAATTGCTGTGGTAATTTTGTGTGATTATAACTGCAGTCCGAAATTACTACAGTATTTCTCAGTAGTTATTGTGTAGTTACGACTACAGAACTGTTATTACTACAGCGTTTGTGTAGTAATAACTACCGCATTTTTCCGTAAGGGGTGGTAATTATGATTTGAATTTGGTCTAGAGGACAATAAATTTAGTCGAAAAAAATTAACCGTTCATGTCTTGGACATATTCCGGTATCATCAGATACTGAAGTTGAGTGCCTTAGAAAGTTAACTGTAATATTATCGGATGAATAGACAAAGAAATATTCAGGTAAAATAAGAAATTCAAAATATAATACTAGGTATAGGGAACTCGTATGAGACACGATACCTATGTATGTGTGAAAATACTAAAAAGAAATAGATATCGATATCATTGCAAAACTTATATGCGTAAATTTAGAGAGGGTAAAGAAATGTGCAAAAAAGATAGGGAAAAGTTAGCACGTACACGTAGTAATTAATTGCGAGAAATCGCAGGAAATTATAGAAAAACTTGATTCTAATAATAAATCATCTGACCATTCTAGTCAATTGAACAAACTACATCCTCAAAAATGAAAAGTAACATCGACATCAAATGCAAAAAAAAAATAGATGACACTATTAAAAAGGGGAAAAAATTTAAGAGTGTCTTTAGGTAATACCATCAGCCGATATACCGTTTCTTACTTATATTTTAAACCGCTAAAACCGAAATGTGGTGTTATAACACCTATAGGATGAATGCTCGCCGCTTAGCATAAATATACAGGTGATCGCTTGTTTTCATTTACAGATTATAAACACTATACAGCGCTACGATTCGTATATTCGTATGTCGAACGCGCACTGCTGCATTAGGATGTATGCTATACACCATTGTAACTAACTGCGGTCTTGGTATATTAAATCCTGCTGTGTATTACTAAGTTATGAATACTTAGATGTTTAGAAAACGTTTAAAATTATTTTTAAATTAAAGTAGTCAGTGGGCGCGACGTATCCACACATATAAATTACAAAGACGTGCGACACTAAGCAAGACGATTATTTTAAAAATTATTAACCCTAAATCGCAGGGGGACACGAGATCCATGGAAATAAGGGAGTTACGTAGATGTGCGACACCAAGCAAGATGATTATTTAAATAATTTAAGTCCAAGTAGCCGGGGTATACGACGTCCACGCTTATAAGGGAGTTACGTAAACGGGCGGCAGTAAACAAGAGGATTATTTAAAACATTCTTAATCCTGAATTGCTGGGGGACGTGAGGTTTACGTAAATAATGAAGTTGCATAGACTAAGCAAGACAATTATTTAATAGTACATTACGATACGTGTGACTTAAGTGGCCCATTATTGCACGGTGTGAAGTTAACGCCGGAGCGTACTGAGGGCGATAATTTATGTCGTAAAATGGACATGAGATTTAAGTGAATAAGGAAGTTACGTTGACGTGTGACAGTAAGCAAGAATATTATTTAGAAAATCCTTAATCAGTTGTCAGACCTTTTGACCTTTTTTTAGCTTATAAATAACGTGTGAGGCTAGACTGGACACCTGTAGTTCAGTACTTGTTGCGCCAGTGAATTTTAAGCTTTTCACGTTTCAGAAATCGCGACTACATTCCAATGTTAACGCTGTACGTCTTTCTTTACGAGAAATTTACAAGTCTTCGTTGACATGGTTTTAAGCTTTTGCTGTTTGAAATAATGCGACCATTTCCGAACATCAGTGGGTGGAAATTGTTCTGCGTGGAACTCGCCTTCTCCGCGTATTTCATTTGAGAATTTATCTTATTTAAATTATATTCATAATATAGCTCGTTTCCGAATTAATACTCTTAATACTCGTGTGTATGGAACTCGCCTACCTTGCATATTTCAAATGTAACAATAATTTATTATACGCGGCATGATTTAGACCAATTTTGAAATAATTTCATTCATAAATTAACTTTCTACCCTACGGGCAACGAATTTTGGATTCAAAACCTATAATATTAAATTTGAACGTATGAGGTTGAAAAAAAAATTATAATGTAAAGTTTATTAATGTAACGTTATTTATTAAAGAAAAAACTACTAGGACACTTTAAATTTGTTAATATAGATACAATTATTACGTTTTTCGGATCCGAAAAACGAGACCAAAGAAAATCATTTTCCGATGAACGAGTATGTATCATAGCTTAAGATTTGATCAGAACGCTTTTTATAAGAAAAATTTGTATTACACTAAAGCGAGTTTGTAATGAATGCTACTTTATTTATTTACATTATTTACGAAGTATTAATTTAAAAGTAATTGTCTATTTCATATAAGTAACAAAATATAAATCATGGAATCGAAGACTTAAGTTATAAGGACATTTGGTATACTCACTTAATAAATGTCTCTCCAACCAATGAATAATAATTTCTGGAAAAAGAATATTAACCATTAAAGAATTGTTACTTATTCTACTACATTTTGCGTCTTATTAAAACATTTAATTATTTAAAATCATAATAATGAATAAAATCAGACGAAATCAAAACATTAACTTCAAACACAGTGCAATATACTGACTGGAGAATAAACAAATTTGTTTATAGTATAAAAGTTACGATTGTAAAACTATAATTATTCAATCGTAAAAATGTGGTCCTCTTATACTAGGCGGAAATTCAAAAAATATGCAAACAGTTAGTATATGGGAAAATCTGCAGAACTTTCAACTCAGCTTGTAATGATTTTTGTAGAGTATACATTATTGCTGCTATTTGTTCGCCGTGCAAAGCACATGAACCAGATTAGCAATAAAAGCTGCAATAGACATCGCAAAATGCACCCTGGGACTGGTATATATGGGTGTGCATCGCACGGCGCAATGCGTGGATGTAAGTATAAGACTGTCTAAAAATATTTTCTATTACAGCACTTTTTACTTATTTTTTTAGGCAGTCATATACATCCATAATTAAAATCACTTAGAGTGCTTAGTTTGATTTATAAATTAAAATAAAAAAAGCTTACTATGCTTTTCATATGTAATTCTATACGTAATCTACAGCTTAGAAATAATCATCCAGAATAGCTGACACACCACAGGCACAATAAATAGACCTCGTATCACTCTCTCAACCAGTCACCGTAGCCGTAAAAGATCCATTAGGATTCTGGCAAGCTCTTATTCCTTCGACTAAGGATACATTTTTAACAGCTACATGGCATTTTTACAGCTTTGACGTATTGACTTCCAGTCTGTAATTCTCCTTTATAAACTTTTGCTGTAAAAAGAAAATTAATTTATGAAAAATTTTTAATATCCATTTTTATTCATATATATATTTACTCATTTGATCATTACACAAACTACTATACTGTTTGTCATATAATTTATACGTCAATTGGCATGTTAAATTATAATTGATAAAATTATAAAAGACTATAGAGGAAGGTTAGGTACAGGCGGTGTGTGTGGAAGTGTATGTGATAAGGGCAGTTGTGAGTAAAGAAAATAGTGGATAAAGTATATAGTAAAAAATAGGGATAAGAGGATTTAGAAGGAGGAAGGTACAAAGGTGATACAGAGGAAAAAGAGAGGAGAAAAAAAGAAAGGATAACGCAGAAAAGGCAGAAAGAAATACAAGGTAGGGGAGAGGTTAGGATCCAAGCACAGAATAGCAAAGGAACAGAGAAGGCCTAAGGTGAATAAGAAACCGAGCACAGCGCTCGGAAAGGAAGGATAGACAGGAACAGGGATAGGAGGTGTGCGATGGCAGGGCGGTTCTTCAATAAAGTCGTGGACAACATGGGAACGGAACGAAAGTTAGGAGCGTAGGGAATAGCTTGTGAAACACCTAGAAGGTCAACGGCGGTTAGAAGACATGAAATGGGAACAACGATGAACAGGAATGCAGGAGGGGTGGAAAGGCAGAAAAGAAAAAAGGATTCACCGGAGGTAGGGGAAAGGGAGAGGAAAAGATCAACGTCACAGTCTGTAACGTTGCACCTTAATTTTCCCTGTGCATACGCAACAACTTATTTCTTTGAGCCGGATCTGGAGGCTGACGCTCCAATCGTCGCGGAATCGGTGGGATGCCGACTCCTATATTGAGAAAGGAAAGTTATTTGGAGAAGGCACTCGTAAATAACACCAGCATATAAGAACACTTTTCATTTATTCATAATTTCTCACAATATTAACCCGACAATAATCACGTGATTCTAGATTACTTGCTTTAACCGTGCCGACGACAACGGAGATCCTACATGAACTCTAATGCACGCGCATCGGATGCGGCCTCACAACCGGGGTTTCCGGCCCCGCACTCTATACCCGAGAGCGATCGCCGTGCGCAGCCGATTACCGGCGCTCAGCGGCGATACAAGCTCTCGCACTCACTACCACACGCGCGCTGGCCAACACGAGGTCCGGAGTAACTGTACTCGCCTTGCTGGGAGAGAGTGATGCTCGATGGTGCTGGACTCGCCGCTGCCCCGGCGCCGCTCGTCCTGCCGTCAGCTACGGCTCGCCGCTGACGGAGAGGATGTGCTCTTCGCTGAGGGAGGAGACGGCCTCTGCGCTGCTGGAGCTGTTGGACGAGAAGGGGCCAGCAGAGCTGGCAGGGCGACGTCAATCCTGTCTCGCTCTCTCTCTCTCTCTCTCTCTTGCTCTCTCTCTTCTATCGAGCTGCGTGGCTTCTTATCCAACTCAATTGCGCGCGCGTTGGCTATTCAGCCGTGACTCTATCGCAGCAATTAGACGCGCTCTCTCGCGCTCTCCAGCGTCGCTCCCCTCTCCGCTGGTTCCTCTGCCTGCGTGTGTGTCCATGTAAGTGCGTACTTCGCACCTTGTGTCGTTGCCGAATCCTCGTAACAGAGAAAAGCCCGTGTAAGTGTACACACACATACTTCGTATGTACACGGGCTTTGGCCAGCGCGGGCAACGAGGAATGCGAGGCGACGAGGGCACCGCTGTTAAGCGTGCTTCTCGTCACAGCCCCTTCCAAGCCGCGAATCTCTCCGAGATCAGCGGCTTCAGCACTCTCGTACCCACGAGTGGCCATCGCCTTGTGTACTCGCTAGATTTTTTTTTTTTTTTTTTTCAGTGCCTCCAACGAAGCTCTAAGATGCTTTGCTCGTGTGCGCGCAATTCAGCTACCAGCGGATTTCTTTATTAATCTTTAGTCTTTCACATTTTTACTCCCTTTTGTCAATTTCCCATTTTAATTTCATGCAGTTCCCTATTTCCATGCACAACTTACTTCGGAACGGTCCTTGCGCTCTTGACTCCATACGCCTTCGGCGCCTCTCTACCTCGCACCCTGGGTTCTGGGAAAAACCCAGGACTAGCTCGCTATTGGTCGGGGCGAGCCGCTCAGTCAGATGAATCTGACGAGCAGATCTGCTCTCCCTTCCACACCCTAATCAGCCGCTCCTGCGTCTTCGGAGACAGCCGTCTCAAGCCTAAGCAAAACCTTTCATAGGTTGTGCCCCGGCTTGTGCTCGGCTCTGGCTCACCAGACGCAGGCGGCGGCGACGGCGGCGCAGCTGGCTGCTTCGCCTCTGGCGTCGCCGGCGCGACTTGCTGCGCTTTCTTTTTCTTCTTCGCGCGCCGACACTTCTTCTTCCCCGCGGGTCTTTCAACGGCTGTCGCTTCCGCATTTCCCACGGAAAGCGTCGCCACATCCATCACCCGCGGCGAGATCGTTTCGGCGCGCGAATCTGCAGCCTGCGCGACCGCGACAACAGCTGTCTCCTTTCTCTCCGCCAGAAACGAGGAGTGAGTCGGCCCACACCGCACCGTCACTTCAAGTCGTCCGCAATTGTAGCAGACGAGCTTGACACTTGGCTTTGCGCACTCTGCCATGTGATGTCCTGGGAGTCGGCAGTTAAAGCACGTAAACGGCTTCGCATCCACGCGCGGGTCTACTGGGACGTGGACCAGTCCTCCAAACTGGGCGCCCCTTACGCGGCACCCATCTCGCCCGAGCCATTTTCCACGTCTGCGTTTCCTCGCCGGCTCGGGCGTCCCCGCGCGCGACATGCTCTGCTGCTGCATTTCCCTGCCTTCCCCCGACGGCCTACTCCTCTCCTCTCGCTTCTTTCCACGCCAGCCAGGGTTACACGGCGGAATCTGAGGCGCGGTTACCGCCTGCCTCCTCTCCCGTCGCTCCCCGAGCCGCGCGGCTCGCAACGCAGGGCGCTCCGAGGGAAGCGCTGCAGTCGGTACCGTTGAGGGATTTTCACCCCTCTCCAGCCCCTCCCGCGCTTTTTCCCCCGGGCTCGCCTGCCACTCTATGGCGACGACATCAAATAATATCGACACCAGATTCTCTTTCTGAAGATTCGGGCCTTTGCCCTTCCTCTTCTTTCTCCTCCTTCCGGTACCCGCCCGCTCGTCAGTCTCTCGGCGGCGTTCATCCTCCAGAAATCCAGCCGGCGCGATGTTCAACCCGGCGTACGCACTCGGTGCGCTCTCCGCCCGCTGAACACCGTGCATCACTGCTGGATCCCGAAGACGCTTGAACAAGCCAGCCGAGGAGACGGGCTCCGTATCCCATTCCATGGACACGATCGCGGGCTGGCCTCCCTCTATGACAACGACTCCGGGGAGCACTGGGGGCTGCGGGTCCGGATCCGTCGCCTCCAATGTCTCCTCTCGGCCGAGGGACTCCGGCCTATCCCTCGAGCTGCGTCGGAGCTGTCCGCTATCTCTCGTTTGCTGGCCTGCAACCTCGCTTTGCACATCCGCCGCTGCCTCGCTATGGACCTGCAGGGCCTCCACAGCATCAGCAACGGCGGGGCCAGCGTCGTGCAGGGGTTCTCCCAGCAAACGAGCCTCCGTTTCCGCGTCCATCTCCTCTAGCAACTCGATTGATAGGCGATCCTCCTCTTCCTCCAGAATCGCCGGCAGAGGTACTACCAACCGCGAGGCGGTTACCTCTTCTCTTCCGCTAGAGAGGACGATCACGTCGTCTCTCGCGGCTCGCAAACAGGGGGCTCCTACGCTAGGCGTGGCGGCGGCACTGCCACCCGTCACACCTTCGCGGTGCTCCCCTGCCTCGCTACCCGTCGGGGCTTCCCGGGGCCCCTCCGGCTCTCTATTAGCGTCCATGACGCCTTCCTCTCCCCCGTCTCGGGCGTAGGTGACCACACCTGTAACAAAGGGAAAAAAAATCTTCACGTCATTTCCCTCATAATTCTTTAACACCTATGTCACCAACACCGTTACTGACAATACACATAAAATGAAAAAAAAAATATTTCTGACTACTTTACATTTCTCGGTGGTATCCACTTTTTCAGCTCCGAAACATGCGCCTTCGCAGTCTGTTTCTTATAGCCTGTTTCTAACACATAAACCTCCGGCGAGAGCATTTCCAAAATCCTATACGGCCCGGCATATTTCACATCTAGTTTTGCCGAGAAAGCACGTGCAGCATTTGAAAGCGAGTGTTGCTTCCGCAGCACCAAATCGCCCACAAAAAATTCCACATGCTTCCTGCCTTTATCATAATTTTGTTTCTGCCGCTCTTGCTCGGCGTCAATGTGCCTAGCCATCAGATCTCGAAGTGCATCTAACCTTTTTAATCGGTCCTGCCATTCCGCGGGGTCTATTCGCACTACTCCCTCTCTCGATTCAACTTCCCTTCTCAAACTTTTCACCGGTTTTGGCTGCCTTCCAAAATTTAAAAACGCGGGAGAAACCTTCGTTGTCGCCTGTGTTGTGGTATTAATCGCGTGTCTAAACGCGTGCAAATTTTTATCCCAACTTTTGTGGTCCGAATCCACAAAAGTCGCTATCATTGTTTTTAGGATCCTATTTGTACGCTCAACTGGATCGCTTTGCGGGTGATACGGGGGCGTGGTGATGTGTTTAATCCCATACTCAATGAGGACTTTGTCCAGATGTTTATTCACAAACTCTTTTCCATTATCGGTAAGAAAATAGTCTGGAGTTTCCCACCTAAACAAAATCAACTCCTCCATAGCACTCGAGACGGCCTTCGCGTCGGCTGATCGTAGCGGTTTTAGTTCTACCCAGCGCGTAAAAAGATCTTGAAACACAAAAAGATACTTAAATTGATTCTTACTGCACGGGAGCTCCATCATATCCGCCGCGACGACCGCCCATGGCCTCTCTACCACGCGCTTTTCCATTAGTCCTTGCGGTGCAGATTGCACAGACTTATAATGCTGGCACTCCTCACAGCGCCGCACAAAGTCGTGCACATCATGCCACACGTCGGGCCAATAATACTCGCGCGCGACTCTATCATACGTTTTCGAGACACCGAAGTGCCCCGAAGACGCCTCTCTATGGGCATCCCTCAAAACGCGCTCTCTATGATCCGCTGGCACCACTAGGCGCCAGCACTCCTCGCTATTTGTTATTGGATCGAGGAGACGATCGCTCGTAAATTTATACAGCATCTCATCATCAACTCGCCATTGAGGGAATTTCTCTGGCCGCGCCCGCACCTCTGCCAATCGTTTCGCATACCATGCGTCAACCGTGACGGAAAAGCTCGCAATTTCATTCTCCTGTACCTCGCGCGACAGTGCGTCTGGGACATGGTTGAGCGCCCCCTTTTTGTGAATGATTTCGAAATCCCACTGCTGCATCTCTAGCACCCATCGCGCGAGTCTTCCCGTCGGCTCTTTTTTATTTCGTAGCCACGTAAGCGCGCTATGGTCCGTAATCGCGACGAACTTGTACCCTTCTAAGTACGGCCGAAACTTCTTTATCGCGAACAACAACGCTAAGCATTCCTTCTCCGTCACGGTATAATTGACCTCTGCCGGGCTCAGCACACGATTCACGTACGTTATCGGATGTTCTCCGTCATCAAATTGTTGTGTCAACACCGCCCTTATTGCGTGCGAACTCGCGTCTGCCTGTACACAAAATGTGCGGTTAAAATCGGGTCTGGCGAGGACTGCCGCAGAGGCAAGAGCTTCTTTTAATTTTTCGAATGCTCCCTGTTCTCTCTCTCCCCATATCCACTCCTGGTCCTTCCGGAGTAATTTTGTTAGTGGCAATTTTATTTCGCTCTCCCCCCTAATAAAGCGCGAATACCACCCCACCATCCCCAGAAACCTTCTCAACTGCTTAACATTATTAGGCGCAGGATAGTTAAGTAATGGCGCGACACGTTCTGGATTCGGACGGAGCCCCTCCGAATCTAATAAACATCCTAAATAAGCAACCTGCTGACAGCAAAATTCCGACTTTTCAAAGCTAATCGCAAGTCCCGCGTCCACAATGCGTCTTAAAACAAATTCTAACCAATACAAATGTTCCTCAAAATTCTTTGTTATAATAATTACATCATCTAAATACCCGAATACGTGCGGTTGACACTCCGGTCCGAAAAGTGCGTCAATCAATCTCGAGAAGGTCGCGGGGCCGTTAATCAAACCAAATGCCATGCGCCGAAACTGCCAAAGTCCCGAGCCCTGTACCATGAATGTCGTGTATTTCTTACTTGCCTCGTCGAGCAATACCTGGAAGTAGGCTTGGCGCAAATCAATCTTACTAATATAGTGTGCATCGCGCAGCCTATCCAGGATTGTATCGACACTCGGCATTGGATACGCGTCCGGTCGCATGACCTTATTTAACTCGCGAAAGTCAACACAGAATCGGTGCCCGCCGTTAGCTTTGTTCACTATCACCGGTGCGCTACACCACTCACTTGCCGACGGCTCGATCACCCTCTCTGCCAGCATCCTTCGCACTTCTTCCTGTGCGATCTCTAGCATCTTGGGAGACATGCGCCGCAGCACACATCTCACCGGACGCGAGCTGTCTACCTCTATGTGATGCGTGATCAAAGAGGTGTGTCCGAGCGTTGCATCGGGGGGCGGCACGATGCTCTCTACTAGTCGCATCACGCGCTCTCTCTCTAAGTCGCTGGTCCGAGAGATGCCCGCGCACTCCATGGTGATAGGTGCGCTGTCAACATCCCTGTCAGCGAACTCTCTAAACTCCCCCCCATTTACGCACCACAGTCGTTCCGCGAATTTAATTTCCAACCGCCACAACCTACAGAAATCAATCCCTAAAATCATTTCATGATCAATACCCTCGATCGCGCGTACTTCTAGCGGTTTCGCTTGCCCGTCTATTTCTACCATCAACATCATCTTCCCTATTACTCGCAACGCTCCTCCGTTTACACCGCGCACGATCATAGACGATGGTACAACTCGCTCCCTACATAATCGCGTAATCTCCGTGCCTACTAACGACACCATCGCTCCTGAATCCAGTAACGCTTTGAAATTACGCCCGCCCAGACGCACAGAAATCAGGTTGCGGTTTTCTATTGCCATCTCCGCAACCTACTCGCTACCCTGTCCGGTGCTCGCCTGATTGTTCAGTGGCACTCGCACAGGCTCTATACTCGGGGCACTCTGCCCCTCGCACCATGCTGTCCGCTCCGCGTCATCCGCAGGGCACACAGCCTCACTATTCACCGCGCTCCTGAGCGCCGCTAGTCTCTCTCGCTCCTGCCTTAGCCAGTCCTCGGATGCCGTCAGCTCAGCGCTATCATTTATCCCAGTCGACCTTGTAGCGTCATGATTGGGATTCGGCAAAGACGCGTTTGTTTCCAAGTCCAGACTTAGCTGTAGCTGTCGAAGCAAGTCGCGTCTCTCACGCCGATCATAATCACTACACGCCGAATGCTGTGAACGCCTTTCCACTGCCCCCTCTCCTACACATCCTAGCGTTCCTACCTCCGAATTTGTAAGAACGCTACGCGAAACTCCCTGACTATTGCTCGGCGCGTTTATTGGCGGTGAATTTCCCGGCGCTCTTCAACCCTGCGTACACGCATTCGCATAATGTCCCGGCTGTCCACATGCGTAACAAACAGGGAGCGAACACTCTCTCTGTTTGTGTCCGACATTTTTACACAAAAAACACCGACCCTTAAATCCTGTGCCCTCGCGACTACCCGTGTTTCTCCTTGGAGCTACTGTTCCCCCGGGAGGTACGGAATGTGCGGCCGGCAGTGCACTACTATCGGGGCAGCCAAGGTCCATCCCAGTGTGCGACTGCTGCGGCACCTCGCTAGTTGGCGCATTCACAGGAACGAATGCGTCCACTCGCACATCCACCGTGGTCTTTCCGCCACCACCTGAAGCCACGCCTACACTCTCCGCTCTTCGCTTTTTCCGGTCAGATTTCGACGGCCGACGTCTCGTGTTCCCGTACGATTTATCTTTCAACGAAGCCGCGTTCACAACACTTTCCTCACGGCGGAAAGCCGCTGCCGGTATACGCGACTTCCCTCTCGGCGGTGGCAAATAACGCGCATCTAACTCGCGTCTCCTCTCATACTCTACTCCAAACTTCCGCAGATCCTCGAAATTTCCTATTATTTTCCCCTCCGGAAAATGACGAAACTTCGGGTGTAAATTCCTAAACACTATTCTAATCTGCTTTGCCAGCGACGGAGGCTGCTCGAACCGCGCGATGATGCACCGCACATCTGCTAAGTAATTCGCAACTTTTTCTTCCGGGCTTTGCGTACAATTCCTTAACTCGTCATACACGTCCTCGCGATCTAATTTCCACACGAACCGCTCCCGAAAGTGCTGCTCAAACTCGATCAGCGACCTCGCGTCTCGGCCGACGGACCGAAACCACTGCAGCGCCCGCTCCGTCAAAGCGCAAGGGACCGCTTCGAGGATATCCATATCGCGCAGCCGATAATATCGTTGCATTTCACGGATTCGCTCCAAAAACTCCTCGGCGCCGTCCGAGGACGTCCCCGAGAAGGAAATGTGCCAATCCTTGAAAGCTTTGACCGCATTTCCCGGCCGAAATGCGGCTGATCGACGCGCTCCATGTCTATCCCGTCCGCCGGTGCCAGAAAAAGCGGCGCTCGGAACGGCAGCTGCAACTTCTCGGCCGTCCTCACTATCGGAGCTCGAGGATTCCGTCTCGCTATGGTCCTGTGATCGTATCACAGACCACTCTCTACCCGACTCTCGATCACGCCGGGCAGGGCGCGAGAGGATCGGCTCACTATACGTGCCGTTCGACGGGCGCGTCGGCTCTTCCCGACTCACTCGGAACAGCGCACGCCTCACTACCTCCTCCCAATTTGTTAATACCGCGCCGCCTTCCACGATCGGCGTACTTTCGCTCGTCACGCGGGTGCTCACTGGTTCCTCTGCGGCTACGTCGTCGACCGGTCCTTGTACATGTGCACGATCGCCCGCCGTCTCAACGACGCGCTCCTCGCGCCGACACTCCCCTACACGTATACGCTCCTCGCTTATCCTGTGATTACCGCTGCGCGACAGTTCCTCCCTGTACTCGCGTCGGAAAAATAGGCGTGGCAGAGCCGTCAGCGCATTCCACATGCGTGACGGTGGTGGTGAAGATGGACGTTCCTCTACCACCTCCGCCGGTGCATCCGAAGACTCTGGCTTCGGAGCACTCGGCGGTGATGCTCGCAAATTCCCTCCCGAAGCTACGGGTCCTGCCGCTTGAGTGTTATCCACTGGGCCCGCCGGTGCCCTTTCACCCGGCCCTGCTGGCATAAACTCTTCGCGAGAAGACTGCATTAGTAACTCCGACGTAGTTACTGGCAGTCCTTCTTTCCGAAAATCATTTTCATACACCGGCACATCTAACCCCGGGTCCACCTTCATTACGTCAAATCGCAACTCGAGCTTACCTTCGGCGCTGAGCCCGTCCTGGTCGAGCAATGCCATTAATAGACTCGGTGTTAATTTAATCACGATTTCCTCCAACGCGCGCACACCCGCAACCCGGCGAAGCCGACGCATTTTCCGTGCATGGACTGAAGCTGACATCGCGAAAGATTCTCCCCAACAACTAAACGTAAAATGAATGCTAGACTCCGAAAATAGAGCCAGGTTTTTATTTTACTTTACTCGGCCAGCCGCTCTACACGCAGCCCCCCCACACGGAATGGCAGAACCTATTACCGAGGAGCGGTATCACCTCGCTCGGCCAATACTTTATATCGGCGTGCGTACGCAACGCACAGCCAACCTCTCCACCGGCACGCTTGCGCGCTGCCGCTCTCTAGACTCGCGCGTGCAATTGAACGCACGGCGCGAGTCACATAAATACTAGCTTTAGCTAGCACAACACAGTCAATGATATATTCAAATAATTTATTACACAAATACTAGCTTTAGCTAGCACAACACAATCAATATTATAAACACACACACTAGCTTTAGCTAGCACAGCACAAACACGGTGTGTCAAATTTAAAATCTAATCATTCAATAACGCAAACTTCCGAACGCGTACAGTAATTGTCGAAATTTAAAAGAAAATTCACCTAAAAGTCGACTCTCCGTTCACCAGCGCCACCGCTTACTAAACCGGACTAAAACTTCATTCGCGGGTGCACTGCACCCTGCATACGCAGTCGCCATGCTTACGCGCTGCCGCACTCCAGTGCGCACGAGTGCAATCAAACGCACAGCGCGACCACGCAACTTGCTACCTCAACGCTATTTATTTCAGCTGCGTGCGAGTTACCAAAATCTTTAATTCGGAGCAACCAAAATACCAGGTAAAACTAAAAAAAAACCAAGAATCTCAAATTCAATTCCCAAAACACAATCTACAACAAATAAAATTCGACGATACTAAAATTCGAACCATTCAATTCATTTAACATTCCAAACTCTTAATCACTTTCAAAAATAAAAAATTTTTCTAAATTAATACACTCATTCCCAAAAATTATTTGGGCTCCGAATTATTAGTTAAAATCTACTAACGTGATCACCGTATCACGCTTACTCTCACGCGCAATTTATACTCCGTTGAATCACACTCGAGGGAAAATTTTCTGTTCACGGCTGATTTCAAAATAAATCTGAATAATATTCCCCGTGTTAATATTTTACGTTGCCTAAAAGCTACAATTTCGCCCCGAAATTTCGCTCGTTAGACAACAACACGGCGATAATCCCCTCGAGTAAACTCACCGGCAGCCAAGTACGCGCGCACAACGAAAACAAAGCCACCGAACGTTCGCGTGACCTTCGCTCTATGCGAAGCAAAGTCTCGACTTTGCTCGCCTCTCTAAATCTTTTCCGCGTTCAAGAAATTTTCGAATTTCAACGCTCGCGAACGAAAATTTTGTCACGGCTGAATTTAAATTTGGACTCGGCCAAATTCAAAAATCGGCCATTTTCTAACGCAATTTTCGCCGCGACTCGCGAACCCCCGAAAATTTCTCCGCGCTTTCACCGTTGCTGTCGCCCAGCCAAATCTCCAAAATTCACCCTCTCAATACGACGACAATCCTGGCAGGATCGCCATTTGTAACATTGCACCTTAATTTTCCCTGTGCATACGCAACAACTTATTTCTTTGAGCCGGATCTGGAGGCTGACGCTCCAATCGTCGCGGAGTCGGTGGGATGCCGACTCCTATATTGAGAGAGGAAAGTTATTTGGAGAAGGCTCGTAAATAATACCAGCATATAAGAACATTTTTCATTTATTCATAATTCCTCACAATATTAACCCGACAATAATCACGTGATTCTAGATTACTTGCTTTAACCGTGCCGATGACAACGGAGATCCTACATGAACTCTAATGCACGCGCATCGGACGCGGCCTCACAACCGGGGTTTCCGGCCCCGCACTCTATACCCGAGAGCGATCGCCGTGCGCAGCCGATTACCGGCGCTCAGCGGCGATACAAGCTCTCGCACTCACTACCACACGCGCGCTGGCCAACACGAGGTCCGGAGTAACTGTACTCGCCTTGCTGGGAGAGAGTGATGCTCGATGGTGCTGGACTCGCCGCTGCCCCGGCGCCGCTCGTCCTGCCGTCAGCTACGGCTCGCCGCTGACGGAGAGGATGTGCTCTTCGCTGAGGGAGGAGACGGCCTCTGCGCTGCTGGAGCTGTTGGACGAGAAGGGGCCAGCAGAGCTGGCAGGGCGACGTCAATCCTGTCTCGCTCTCTCTCTCTCTCTCTTGGTCTCTCTCTTCTATCGAGCTGCGTGGCTTCTTATCCAACTTAATTGCGCGCGCGTTGGCTAATCAGCCGTGACTCTATCGCAGCAATTAGACGCGCTCTCTCGCGCTCTCCAGCATCGCTCCCCTCTCCGCTGGTTCCTCTGCCTGCGTGTGTGTCCATGTAAGTGCGTACTTCGCACCTTGCGTCGTTGCCGAATCCTCGTAACAGAGAAAAGCCCGTGTAAGTGTACACACACATACTTCGTATGTACACGGGCTTTGGCCAGCGCGGGCAACGAGGAATGCGAGGCGACGAGGGCACCGCTGTTAAGCGTGCTCCTCCTCACAAGTCAAAAAAAGAAGAGGAGATGGAGGAGGATGAAGAAGAGGATGACTCGGAGGGAAGTCTAAGTAGCTTAGAAGAAACGGTGGTGGAGACGGAGGAACAGGAGTGGAAGGAGAAAGTGAAACAGGTGATTGATGGAGGAGGGGTCGTGGAAATGAGGAGAATGTTGAAACAGGTTATGTTTGACTATAGGAAAAAGTCTAAACAGTTAGAAATGGAAAACGAGAGAATTAGAGAACAGGAGAACAAGGAGATGAGAGAGGGCTTTGAAGGATTAAAGAAATACATAGACGAGAGCAATGAGAAATGGAAGAAGAAGGTAGATGAAGAACTGGACAATGTGAAGGCCGAATTACAGGTAGTGAGGGAAGAGGTGGAGGAAATTAAAAAGAAGAGAGCAAAAGAGCAAGAATGGGAAACCGTGAGGAAGGAAATAGAAGAACTGAAGGAATGGAGGAAAGGAACATTGGGAGAGGTAGGGACACCAGGAGCGGTGGAAAGGGAGGCTGAGAAGGGAAAAGCAGATAGTGTGAGGGAACAAGAGAGGATACAGAAGGAGCGGAATTGGAAGGAGTTGGAGTGGATAACGGAAGAGAAAGAAAGGGACAGAAGAAAGAACAACGTCATAATAGTAGGACTAAAGAACGACAAGAAGGACAGTAGTGAAGATGTGGAAGAGTGGTTAATGTGGGAGATAGAAGTGGAGGTAAAGATAGAAAGAACGTGGAGAATAAGAACGAAGTCGCACAAGTTCTTACTTGGGGCACAATGCAGGTGCTATGAGGGAAAGAAAAACATAATGGAAAATAAGAAGAAATTGGGGGACAAGGAGATATACATAGAGAACGATTTGACATGGAAGGAGAGACAGATCAGAGACAGGGCATGGGACATGGTTATGGAAATAAGAGACGAAGGGAAAAAGGCAATGGTAATAGGGCAGAGGAAAGTTAGAACGGTAGAAGGGACATGGAAATGGAGTGAAAGGAAAGAGAAGTGGTTTCTTGACAAAGATCGTAAGCTGCAAGAGACCAGAAGGGATAAGGAGGACTAGGAACAAGGAAACAGAGGAGGTGGTGGAAGGAGAGAGAGAAAGGGAAAATGGAAGGGTAAGAGAAGGTAAGGATGTCTTGAATGCAGTTTTTTGGAATGTTGCAGGAACGGCAGGCATGAAGAAAGACGATTGGGAATACTTGAAAAAATTCGAGATAATAGGACTGGCAGAGACGTGGGAGGAAGAAGGAAAGGGCAAGAAGGCAGAACAAGAATTAAATAATTATGAGGTTAGGGTAAGGTATGCGGTAAGGGAGAAGAAAAAGGGAAGGGCGAAAGGTGGCCTCCTGTTGGCGGTAAGGAAAGATCTGGAGCTGAAAGTGGAATGGATGGAGAGAACAACTGATGAGGCAATTGCAGCAAGATGGAGGAAGGGAAACGAAGAATGGCTATGGGGAATCACATACATGAGGCACCAGAAGGACGAGAACTTCAAGGCAATGGAGAAGTGGATAGAAAAGAACAGGGAAGGAAAGAACAAATTGGACAAAGAGGGTGTACGACGATAGATTACGTCATAAGAAACGAGGAGGGAAGGAAAATAGTGGAAAAGATGCGGATTGGTGAGAGAATCAAATCAGACCATCTTCCAATTGAACAAAGGATAAAATGGATGAACGAGAGTGGGGTAAGAAGAAAAGAAAGGAACGAGAGGGAGGTGGTAAAAAGAGTGATAAGATGGAATGAGGAAACCGTGCAAGAGTACAAGGAGAAATTGAAAGAGGAAGGACAAGTAACAGGATGGAAAGAGATGAAGGAAAAGATACAAAGAGCACTACCGAGAATGGTAAGGAAAAGAGAGGAAGAGTGCGAGGAAAAGTGGTGGGACGCAGAGTGCCATGAGAGGAAAAAGAAACTGAGGGAGTCACTGAGGAGTCTGAAGAGAGGAGAGATAGAAGAAACGGAATGGAGAAGTAGGAGGAGAGAATATAGGTATTTTATAGAAGGGAAAAAGAGGAGTAAAGATACGGAATGGCTGGAGGAAGTGGAAAAGGACAAAGGAATGAGGCTCTTCTGGAAGGCGGTGAGTGCAGGCAATAAGAAGGGCGCAATAGTGGATAAGTCGATAACAAAGGAGCAGTGGAAGGAGTATTTCAGGGGACAGTACGTAATAGGTGAAGTGGAAGAGGGGATAGTAAAAAAAGGGAGAAGAAAACGGGCAGGAGGAAGAACAGGAGTTAAAAGAAATTACAGAGACGGAGATCATGGAGACGTTAAGGAGTCTCAAGAAAAAAAAGGCGGCGGGACAGGATGAGATCACAAATGAAGCATGGATTATTGGAGAAGATGAATTAAAAGAAGATCTAAGGAATATACTTAATAAAATTTGAAAAGGGGGTGAGATACCAAAGGAATGGAAAACAGGAACGATCAAGCCGATACATAAAAAAGGAGATAGGAAGAAGGTGGAGAACTACAGAGGTATAACGCTGATGGACACGAGCTACAAGATATATGCTGAAATAGTGAGGAAAAGGAAAGAAACGTACTTGATGATACGCAGATGGGTTATAGGGAAGGAAAAGGAACGGCGGAAGCTGTATATGTCTTAAAAGAATTAGTGAGAAAAGGAGTGGAAAAAGAAAAAGGTAAGTTATTTGTAGGGTTTGCTGACATGAAGGCGGCATTTGACAGACTGAAAAGGGATAAGATATGGGAAAGACTAAAGAAGAAAGGGGTGAATGGGAGGTTAATTAATAGAATAAGAAGTCTGTTTCAGGGAACAAGAGCAAGAATAGAAATTGAGGGAGAAGTAATCGACGAATTTGGGGTACTGGAAGGAGTAAGACAAGGATGCCCACTAAGTCCCACGTTGTTTAACATAGCGATGGCAGACCTGGAAGAGGAAATGGAAAAGGTCCAAGGAAGCGGTACGTGGCTGGGGAAAAAAGGAGAGTGAGAACAATTTCATACGCAGACGACATAGCACTCATAGCGGAGGAAGAGGACGTACTGAGAGACATATTGAAGAGGTTTAAAAGATGGATAGAGGGCAAGGAATTAGAATTGAATGCAAAGAAGATGAAGATAATGATGTTCAGGAAGGGAGGAGGTAGGAAAAAGGAGATGATCTTCAAATGGAAAGGGGAAGAACTGGAAATGGTGAAGAAATTTGATTATCTAGGCTACACAATGATGGGGAACAATACGGACACCGAACATATAAAGAAACTAAAAGGCAAGGCGAATGGAATAATTGGGAGAATATGGAGCATCGCGGAAAGGAAATTCAAGAACCACTGGGGATTTGGAATGAGATTATTTGAAACAATGGTGAAAGGAGTGATTATGTTCGGAGTGGAGAACTGGGGCTGGAAAGAATGGAAGGAGCTGGAAAGGGTAAAAATGAAATATGTCAGGTGGGCACTGAAGCTGAACAGGAATGCGCTCTGGCACACCATGAGGAAAGATACCGGAATAAGGAAAATTGCGATGGATGCAGCAACCAGGGCAATGAAGTTTGAAGAAAAGATAAGTAAGGCGAAAGAAGGGGCGCTAGAACGTCTTAGCTGGGAACAGGCATGCAGGGATGAAGAGGAAAAATGGAGAAAAAAGGACAGAGGAAAATCGTGGAAGGGCAAAAGGGAATTCCTAGAGGGAGTAGGGATATCAATAAAAGAATGGAATGACTTGGTGAGAAGTGGCTGGGACAGAAAGGCAGAGATCAGAGAAAGAATGGATGACATATATAAAAGCGAGACGGATAAAGAGGTAAGCGAATCAGCCTACGCGAAGGAAGCAGTGGGGATCCTGGGCAAAGGTGACGGAACGGTATACAAGAAGGAGGAAGTCAAGAAGTCGAGAAACGGCTTGGAGATTTTGGGCAGGTTCAGGATGGACAATGAAGCAAGAGCCAACGAATACTGGAGAAAAGAGGAGGAGAAAAGGTGTAGAGCATGCAAAGAAGAATTAGAAACGACGAAGCACATCCTTGAGGCATGTAGAGTAACTGGAAAAAGCGGCATGGATTGGAAAAGACAATTAAATGGGGATAAAATAAGCCTAAGCAGGGTGAATGAGGTGGTATGGAAGAGGATAAGACAAGCTGAAGAACAAATACAAAGATAGACTGACTCTAAAGTAGGTAAAGGTTCGGAAAGGGGGATGGTACAGGAGGGGACTTTGTGGAATAATCCTAAGAAGAAAGCGGGGATGGGAGAGAGAGGGCAGCAGCGAAAGGCGGCAAGGCGAGGGGCAAACACCGCAAAGGACAGAAAGCAAGCAGAGTGAAACGAGATAGAAAGAAGGTAGCAATAGAAAGAGAAAAACAGTATGGAAGGTAGAACTAAAGAAAATTATAGAAGGATTCTTGAATTAAGGAAGAAGATGAAATGGGTGGAGAAGGCAATGGATGAATGGAAAGGCGAATGGGAAAGGAAGGAGGAGGAATGGAAGACGAGGGAAGTACAATGGAAAGCAACGGCAAAGAAGGAGAAGAGGAAAATGGAGGAAAGGATTAGCAAGCTGGAGGAGAAAATGGCGAGGGGGAGCAGGCGTAGAGGCAGCATGAGCGACAGTGATTACAGCGATAGGGAAGACTCGCAGAGTGGAATGACAAGCGAAAGTGAGGAGGAAAGAGAAAGGAAAAAACTAAAAAGACAGACAAAGGGAGAGAAACCGTGCCAGATGAAAAGGGGAAGAAGCAGACAGAGGAGCTGGGGAAGAGAGAGAGAGAGGAAGGAACGACGTAATTGAAAGACATAGAAGTAAGGTGCTCATGTTTAAGAAAGGCGAGAAATGGGAGGCTGACACTAGTCTAACGGAATGGTTGCGGGAGGAGGTAGGAGAGGACTTGGAAGTGTTGATAGAGCCGACTAAAGATAGGAAGGTGTTTAAGATATGGTGTGAAGGAAGAGACTCAAGGAGCAGAATATTGGAGGTGAAAGAGAAATGGGAAGAGCATGGAATGGGAAAGATAGAGGAATGGAGATTAATGGCGGAGAGGAAAGCTAAAGCAGAGGCATTGGAAGTGATGAAAAGAGTGGCAAGGAAGGCAGGATTCAAGGATGCAAAGATACTGATAAAGGAAGATGGGTGGAGAGAGAAGGAGGAAGACGGAGGGGGACTGATGGAGCAAGACTAGGAAGAGTAAAGGAAAAAGAAAAAAGTGAAATGAAAGAAAGACATTATGAAGACACAAACACAAAAGAACACTAAGAACACTATAACACTGCACATAACACACACCGACACAGACAATACGCTAAACTAGAATGTATATACAAAAGAATGAATAAAATATGACCAGATGGTTAAATAAAGTTATTATTATTATAAAAGACTATAAGAAATAATTTTATAATAGCTATGATAAGATGCAAATGCGGTAAAAACAATAAAAACATTTCTTACCAAATGCTCCTTCTCCAAATTTTTGCAATACAGCCAACTTGTTGAACTCGTTGAATCTGTTGCATTTGCCAAACTTGTTGTTAAACTAGCATACTCTGCATGTGTCGAACATATTTTACTTGATATGTCATTTGTTAAGGTTGAGGCTGAGGTTGCGTTTGATGATGAATTGGAGAAGGTTGTATATCGTTGGCTGTGACACTTGTTACTGTTGTATTGGAGGCGAAGCAGTACTGAACAAGCTCTTGGAATTGTTGTTGCGCCTCTGAAGCAGCTTGTGTTTTAGCAGCATTGGGACTGATATTTCCTATATAATAAAATGAAATTGCAAGTAATTTATTTTACAAATTTAAACTGACAAAGGCTATAAACAACAAATGAACTCTTACTTTTGAAGCCAATTTGTTGGATGAGGTACACGCATAAGTATTTAATAAAGGTGTTTATGCCTCTGGAGGATCAGGATTTAGTAAAACAGTCTTCCTCGATATCAATCTTTTCAACTCTCGAAGAACTACTTGAGCCACACCTTCATACAGAAAAACATCGAACACGTCCAAACATTGTAAAAACTCCAACAAACTGTTCACACACAGATTGTATTTTTCAAAATACAACACATAACTTAAACTTCCACCACGGTGAACTGTCAATTTTAATATGTGAGAATTGTGAAGACATTGAAAATAAATCTTTATACCATAGCACTATGAAAGAATACAACACTGTTCGCAAAAAATATTTTCAATATCATGTTTTGGCGATATTTTAACTGTTCTTCAATTAAAAGTTATTATTTCATTTACAAACAATCACCACAATTATTCAACTAAAATACACTTATAGTTTAAGCAGCACCATCCACAATAATCACCACAATATCATTTACGAACAGATTAGTATGATTATTAAAGTTGACACCCGTTAACTTGTACACTTGCATGTAGATAATACTGTACATTCATCTTCTTTTACTTATTTTCATATTTCACATATTTAGCAATAATATTCTATTTTTTTTTCTTTTTTTTTTTAAACTTTAACTGAGCTACTCTTTTGCCTTTCTTACGTTTAAAATTTTCATTGTGTTTATCAGTGCTTATGATGAAAAGCAATTTCTTTTTATTTTCGTGAATACAGGAGCTCCGAGGGCCTATGAGATCCAATGGGAAGGGACGAGTATCTTTTTTTGAGGTACTAAGTGGCTCTGTTTGATCCCAGGAAACAATAGTATTGAAGATAAAAGAAATAATCCATAAATTCTTGAAGGCACTGTAAAACGTGCTTAACTAAACAAGTCAAGATTGAAAGCAATAAAATTACGTGCAATTTCTCAATTTCCATTGAGATAAAAAAATGTCTTTCAAAGAAACAAACACAGATGAATCCTCATCCGATGGTTCTGAAGACGAAGAAGAAATCTGGACTGAAATTATGAATTTTATGACAACAGCCGATGATCAAGTGTATTTCGCCACAGAGGTAATTCATTATTTATATATTCACTTCGCAATTAATACTCTTATACTTGGTTAATTTACACTATATTTTTAACATTCACAGGTAATACTTACATTTGGAATTTGTGGTGCACTCCGCTGTATATAGAAAATGGCACTGTAAAAATAAAAGTGTTTACAAAGTAACTACACTTAAAATTTATTTGTACTTCTTTTTTGTATAAAACTTGTATACTTATCTAAATCAAATCTTGGTGAGTTAACTATTACTTGCTGCAAAAAATAACTAAAAGTAATCCATGAAAACAATTCTTGCATATACAAGGTGTCCCATTTTAATCGCCCCAGGCAAATATCTTGAAAAGTATGGGAGATGGAAAAAAACTTTAAATGGCCGAATCCATCTCAAATCAGACAGCCCGCGTATGCCTATTTCACCTATCATGTTGAAATAAAAATATTTATGTTCTACTCGAAAAAATATTTTACACGTGTTTTTTTATTTTTTTGTTTCATCAAAATTTCATGCGTTCAGCGATACCGAAAAATTCCGAGAAAATTCTTTCATTGAGAAAAAAAATTTTCAATGTGATTTTCAGACTGCTATTGTTTCAGCAGTTTTTCAAGCTTTTAAACGTGTAACACATAATTTCACTCAGTTTTGAGCCCTCTTTAATGGCCTTAATGTCATTTTCAAAAAAAATAAAAAATCCACGAGCTATGCACTTTTTACTGAAAAATTCATTTTTTAGAGAAGTGCCTTTTTCTCGAAAACCCCATGTTTTTTTTGCACAATTTTTGTTGTCGTGATAGAGGACGGTAATGCCTAGCTAGACGTATTTGTGGGATTCGGTACTTTTTCCCTGGGATAGCGATCACTAATGAGATAACACACAAACAAATTTTTCACGCTTAACGCTTATATATAGTCAATGATATTAGAGTCAATGTAAAGGTATTTATCTTTGTGCGTATGTAATATACATGTACGTGCGCCTACTTATAGGAGTATATGTACTAGTACATTTGTCCGCTAGATGGATATGGTTTGACTTAACATTTACAAAGAAAAGTTCGGTTTCTGCTATATATCACACATCTCGTCTTATTTAAAACCATCATCTTTTGGAAAATTATTACATATTTACACCTTATCAACTCAACTACGATGTCTCAATATTACTCAACAGAGAGAATCAAATGTGCAGACTTTTTAGACAAACACAAACAAATTATTTACAAATCTAGTTCCGTACGTTTAAAACAACTTGAGAATCTTGCTCATCCATTGAAGCACCTCTATCCTCATTTACCTTTGACACCTTCTACATATCTGTGTCAACATTGTTACAATCGTGCTTTAGAATTGGTGAGTAGTACTGACAATGAATTTATAACGGATAATGAAGTTACCGATAACGTAGTTGATAGAGATGAAGATTTTTTACCAAGTACTCCAGAACGCATTGAAGAATTTAATAATGAAATAAGTACATCTTTCTTAGGTTCTGTATCGCCTCTTAAAAGAAAAAATCTTATACATGAAAAATCAATTGAAAATTACGTAACAAAGAAGAAAAAAAAAATACTTTCAACATTGTCTAATACCCTTGATGTGAAGTTGAACAATGTTTATGACGTTTCTATAACAGCAAATGAATCAACTGTATGCCATTGTACAGAATGGATACAAAATCTTGGTCTAGCCTTGCAAAAGTGTTCTACGGTATCAGAAAAAATAAAAATTCTGACTTTGCTACCTTCATCCTTTACAAAACATGAAATTTTATCTTTATTTCCAGAAATAACAATGTATATGATCAACAAATCGAGAAATCTTGTTAAAGAAAAAGGAATTTATTCAGAACCAGATGCATATTCAGGCCATCCGATTGATGAAAACATGGAAAAAATTGTTATGGAATATTATTTAAATGATGATTTTAATTGTTCAAGACAAAGTCCTAATAAATGTGACGTTGTTACAATTAAAGTTAACAATAAAAAAGAGAAAAAAGTTAAGCGTTTTCTTACTCGAAGTTTAAAAGAGACGTATAAAGTATTTAAAAATGATTATCCAGAATTGAGAATTGGAAAATCGAAATTTTATAGTTTGCGACCAAAGTATGTCTTACTTAGCCCCATCAAAGAAGTTTGTCTCTGTATCTATTGCGCAAATTATGATTTATTTCTTACGAGCTTAATTAATTTTAGAGGGAGTAACGTCACAGAGTTGGATGAAAGTCGGTCACAAATAATAAATGCAACAATGTGTTCTGAGCCATCTGATTTATGTTATTTACAAGAATGTAAACTTTGTCCAGGGATTAAGGGAATTACGTTTCATGTTTTAAAACTGCAAGATGTAGAAGGCACAGAAGAAATTACATATGCTTTGTGGGATAATGGAAACCTGATTAAAAAGACACTATCAATTTCTGCTTTTAAAGATGAACTTTCGGTTTGGACCATGAGGGTTAGTACTCACATGTATGTAAAAATATACAACGCAAAGCTATAAAAACAGAAAGAGAAAGTGCTAAAAAAGACTCACATCATTTAGTTCTTCAAATAGACTTCGCTGAAAACTGGGCTGTGATTCATAATAAAGCTGTTCAAGGAAATCATTGGGTTAATGATCAAATTTCTATTTTCACAGCAGTCTCTTATCAAGGGGATTCGACACAAAGTTTCGCAGTTATAAGTGATGATCGAAAACATGATTCAGCGTATGCTTTGCTAGCAGTACAAAAAATTATAAAATTCTTGAAAGAAAATTGTTGTGATTCAATTAAAAAATTACCATCGTATCAGACGGCGCTGCGAGTCACTTTAAAAATCGCTTTCAATTAGATGAACTAAAACGAGCACCGTGTGATATAAAATGGTTGTTCTCTGCTACTGGGCACGGCAAAGGAGCTGTAGATGGTGTGGGTGGACTTATAAAGCATTATGCTACTTCGCATAATCTTCGAGAGCCCCTTGAAGAAGCTATTCAAAACGCAAATGATTTTGCAATACATGTTCAAAAATATACTGATGCTATTAAAATAATACATTTACAAGATGCTGAAATAGAACAATTCAGAAAAGAAAAAAAAATTGATTGGCTTACAACTCCAAAGTATCCTGGAATTCAAAAAACTCATATATGGGTTAAAAAACATGTGACGATAAAATACATTGTTTGACAGCAAAGACCGCTGATCGTCCGCTTACTGAATTAAGAACAATGAAGCAGAAAAACAAAGGTAGTAAAATAGGTATACAAATGAAAAAAGGTATAAAAATAAAAAATCAAAAAGACGCAAATAACAAATAAATACATAGTTATGTGTACCTGTATATTACATACACACAAAGACAAATACCTTTACATTGACTCTAATATCATTGACTATATATAAGCATTAGGCGTGAAAAATTTGTTTGTGTGTTATCTCATTAGTGATCGCTATCTCAGGGAAAAAGTACCGAATCTCACAAATACGTCTAGCTAGGCATTACCGTCCTCTATCACGACAACAAAAATTGTGCAAAAAAAACATGGGGTTTTCGAGAAAAAGGCACTTCCCTAAAAAATGAATTTTTCAATAAAAAGTGCATAGCTCGTGGATTTTTTATTTTTTTTGAAAATGACATTAAGGCCGTTAAAGAGGGCTCAAAACTGAGTGAAATTGTGTGTTACACGTTTAAAAGCTCGAAAAACTGCTGAAACAATAGCAGTCTGAAAATCACATTGAAAATTTTTTTTCTCAATGAAAGAATTTTCTCGGAATTTTTCGGCATCGCTGAACGCATGAAATTTTGATGAAACAAAAAAATAAAAAAACACGTGTAAAATATTTTTTCGAGTAGAACATAAATATTTTTATTTCAACATGATAGGTGAAATAGGCATACGCGGGCTGTCTGATTTGAGATGGATTCGGCCAAATACAAAAGTTGTAGGGTGCAAAGGGGGTCAGCTAATGGTAACAACAACTTTGACCTTGAACTCTATTTTCAAGGTTATTTCAAGGCCAAAGTGATTTTTTTAAATGAGGACCCCTACTTTCGACCCCGGAAATGGAAAGAGCAGAAAATTTTACGTTCAGAAAGGTCTGATATGTTGGGGTTTCAAGGTCAACCAGCTAATTTAATGAGGTCGACCTGGGAATACCTCTAGGAAGGACAAAATTGACCTTGACGTTCAAGGTCATTTTAAGGTAAGTTGATTTTATAAAATGGAACCCCTTATTTTTGACCCCGGAAACGGAAAGAGCGGAAGAATTTACGTCCGAATATGACCTTGACCTCGACCTTGACTTTAACCGTGATCTGGAAGGTTATTTTAAGGTCAAGTCGATTTTTTTAAAATCCCCTTATTTTTGACCTCGGAAATGGAAAGAGAAGAAAATTTTACGTTCAGATATGTACCGTCATATGGTGTCAAAGTTGGCCCTCTGGGGTCAATTAAGGGTAATAATAAATAAATTAATTTTTTTTAAGTGGATTTCACTGTTTTTATGAGTTACTTAGGAATCTAAAAGTATTTTTTCTCCCTCAAATGAATCAAAAATTAGAAAGACTACCCTCGACATTAGCATTACCCAATGTGCACCGCGTGGAGGTTGCTGAAAGGATTTCGCACATCATTGGCCCTGAAAAGGGCCGATTGATTAACGGACTGTCATTTGAAGATCTAAGGCAGCAAATGCTCGATCAAGTGTCCGTTCTCTCTGAAACACATTTGCATCCTTCTTCGGAAGCTTGCTTGAACATTCCTCAATGTTTCCACTGAAATGGATTGGAAAGCTTCCATAATTCTTCCTCTCATGTTCTCTAAGGTTGTTGGAGCATGTGCAAAAACTTTGCCTTTAACTACTCCCCACAAAAAAAAGTCAAGAGGTGTGAGGTCTGGGGATCTAGGCGGCCACTCGTGTACTTGGCTGCCGATGCCAATCCAACGATTACGATACATATCATTGAGAAAATTCTTGACTGATCGAACGCGATGTGCAGGAGCTCCATCTTGATGAAACCACATATCCCACCGTAAAATAAGTGGGATATCTTCTAATAGAGAAGGTAGCTGGTTTTGCAAAATATCCAAATACAATTGTCCATTCAAATTTTGATTGTAAAAGATAGGTTCCAGCACATGATCTCCAATTATACCTGCCCACACGTTTATTGACCAACGTCTCTGGATTCGATGATCTCGTTGCCAATGAGGATTTTGTTCAGCGTAATAGTGGGCATTATGAAGATTGACACCACCTATATTATCAAATTTTGCTTCATCTGAGAATAGCACTCGATCAAAAAAGAAAGGGTCCCTACGTATCTAATTATTTGCCCATTGACAAAAATTTAAACGCCGTGCATAATCTCCATCCTCTAGTGTTTGTGTAAGGCGAACGTGGTAGGAGTGAAATTTAGATGTTTTCAACAGGCGATTTACTGTTGATTTGGGAACACCATGCATTCGTTGCAAATCTCGTGTTGAAATGTGGGGATTTTCAGCAATAATAGCTCGCACACCCAGCGCAATGTGCTGTTTCGTTCCAGTTTTGCGCCTCTTACGAACTCGCGTTAATAATCTTTTGATGGCTTTCCTATCTGGGTGACGGGCATTGGGATATTTCTCGGCATAGCGTCTTTCTGCAGCCCTATAATTATCATGACATTCACCAACAACTTTTATCATATTCACAATCTTCTGGGGCGTGTAATCAGCCATCTCAAAAAGGAATATGGTACCACAAAAGAAATTAAGAAGGCAATTTTCGGAAATGAGCGAAAAAGTTATTTATTCTAATAAACACATGAAATCATTACCGTATGCTATTCAATAATAAGAAATCAAAAGGTTTTCTTTATTTGTACTGTGCACAGTGACACCACTAAAAATAACTAACTCTACCTATTTTCGAGTGCAGTATTGTTATTACTCTTTAAAAAAAATGAAAATATTCCAAAATTGACTAAACTAAAGAATTCGAATATTTATAATTGACTCATAACAAAACCATTAAATCATCGCCTCATAACTACCTTAAAGTAATCGGTCACTCGTACTTAAAAAATATCATTTGACGTAGCCTACATTTCAATGGTGCCAACCTAACCAAGAAAGAACAAGAAGAAAAGTACCTTTTCATACCGAAAATTAATCCCAAAAATCCTTCAGAGTTACGCTGACAAAAGTAAGAACACATCAGATTAAAAAAATTAATTTGACCCCAATTGACCTCAAGCACGATTTAACCCTTAATTGACCCCAGAGGGCCAACTTTGACACCATATGACGGTACATATCTGAACGTAAAATTTTCTTCTCTTTCCATTTCCGAGGTCAAAAATAAGGGGATTTTAAAAAAATCGACTTGACCTTAAAATAACCTTCCAGATCACGGTTAAAGTCAAGGTCGAGGTCAAGGTCATATTCGGACGTAAATTCTTCCGCTCTTTCCGTTTCCGGGGTCAAAAATAAGGGGTTCCATTTTATAAAATCAACTTACCTTAAAATGACCTTGAACGTCAAGGTCAATTTGGTCCTTCCTAGAGGTATTCCCAGGTCGACCTCATTAAATTAGCTGGTTGACCTTGAAACCCCAACATATCAGACCTTTCTGAATGTAAAATTTTCTGCTCTTTCCATTTCCGGGGTCGAAAGTAGGGGTCCTTATTCAAAAAAATCACTTTGACCTTGAAATAACCTTGAAAATAGAGTTCAAGGTCAAAGTCGTTGTTACCATTAGCTGATCCCCTTTGCACCCTACAACTTTTGTATTTAAAGTTTTTTTCCATCTCCCATACTTTTCAAGATATTTGCCTGGGGCGATTAAAATGGGACACCTTGTATGTTGACTCTGAAAAAATTACATTTTACAAAGAATCAGATTTTAAAAATGATATTACATAAGGATCATTATTATTAAAAAATTTTCGTAATTAATTTACTTATCTGAATGTTAATTGCTGAATGTTCGCTTAATAATAACGGCGTTGTTATTTGTACGACAGATCTGTCGTACAAATAACCTATAACCCACTTAGAAACATGTAACAACCACTGTTTTGAAAGTCTGATATGGAAGGGACTATTATTTCTTTAGTCAAACGTCAATCCTTGCCTATTTTTTCTTTAGTTAAGCGTCAATTCTTCGACTAATGAAAATTGAAGGTTAGATTTTACGTATATATAGGTATACCTATCTACAGCGATCTGGCGTACAAATAACAACGGCCTAATAATAATGTTCTTTCATTCTTCTACTTAACCTCAACGCTCTATTTTTAAAAGATCGACGCAAATTCGAATGAATAAGGAAACAGCGAACAGGAACGGCGCGCTCGGCGTACGTTGCTCGCCTAATCTCGAAGCTGCCAACTTGCAAACTTTTCGGCCTGTGGTTACGGCCGGGAGAATTCTCTCGATAATCCCATCACTGATGCCAACGAATATAGACTGTTACGACCCGAGTCGGGCTCGGCGAGCAGAAAGGCGATTCTGCAATGGTCGCCAAGTCGACTAGTCGGAACGTGGAATTCGTTAAGCGCTAAAGCGCACAGAGTTGCGGGAATTTAAATAAAACTCGAACTCGAGAAAAATAACTTTAACTTGAGGTTTATTAAATTAATTAAGTACTTTATGAACTTTAACAAACAGATAGACTTTTGACCGTGACTCTATACAATTGCAAAATGCGTAGAATGACTTTGACTATTTGAAGCTTCTGGGCGCGACATGCACAAAGTGCAGCAGAGTACCAAATATATTGATAACGACCCAAGCTCTATAACTACTAAGCGTCTCATGTGCTCGGTAGCGACTGACTCTGGCGGCTCGGGGCTCTTCTTTTATACCCCTAACGCTGACCTCAGGTCGTTGACAAGGATCCTAGGAGAAACGCTATTGGTCGGCAGCTTCAGGTTGGTAGTGGGAGGCAGTATGGTGTAGAGGCTGTAGGGCGCCAGGTTGCCTCAGAAGCCTTCCCCCACTCCCAAGTGGGGAGAGTGACGATGGAGGGGCCCTAGACCAGAAAACAGGGTCGAGAGCGATGAACATCGGGTGACCGCCTCCCTCCAGTGGCGTAGGACGCCGCTAGTCTGTGATTGGCTGTTGACGATGGCTCGGGCCGTTAGGTTGTTACGCTATTGCGTCATAGTTCTGGGAATTGTTTGTCTCTCGAGCCAATTCACTGTTTCTTGGAATTGTTTGTGTTCACGTGGGTGACCGTTGGCACTAATTGATTCCGAGAAGTGTTTACGCATTCCTGCTTCGACCGTTGATGCATTCCTGAAACTCTTGACCTTGAAGTGGATTAAGTTTCCTCGAGCCCTTCGCTAATTGATTCTCGGAAGCATTCACGTCTTTTGTTTATCTTTGAATTGTTTCTCAAGCTGCTGGCTGTCCTTGGGAATTTCTGTAACAGAGCTTCTTCACACCTGAGCGAGCTTCCCTAATTAATTATTATTACACCTGCCATTATTTATCGAATCGCTAATTATTATGACGTAATTACTATTTATCCTCCAAATAGTTATTAATTTAATCGCAGATTACTACCGTTTATTTATTATTATTTATTATTATTATATAGTTTTATTGCTAATCTCAATTTGTTCGTTAGTGCGTTGACCTTGCCATTGATAGTTTAATTATACGGGCGCAGTTACTAATTGTTAAAGGTAATTAGTTAATAAATTCATTATCGCTTATTTATCATCGATTCCTATTCGAGTTATTGTTAATTACTTGTTTATAACTTAGCTAATTAACTAATTAATATATAGATTCTACTATTAGAATTTTGGATCGAGATTGTTATAGGAACGCATTCCATTATTATTATTTTATTTATTATTTTATTTAACTCTCATCAGAAATCAGTATTCAAGGTTCTATTGTAGAATTGCCTTTATGAGTTGCACGACTCGTTTACGCAAACGCAGTTTATAACAGTCCTCCCCTTCTTTTAAAACACGAACCGATGGTTCGGGCTTTTACTAATTTCAAAATTTTGCATAGGTCTAAAATTTAGTTAAAGGTGAAATTTGATTTTAAATAATTTAAGGTTTTAAGAGTTGAATTTTATTACGGGCGGCGTTTCATGCATAATTTAAATTTTAAAGGTTGCACTCGTTAATTTTACCTAATTTGAAGGGGGTTCTGCATAATTATAGATCTCTTAAAAGGGAATTTATTAGCTTTATGTAATTTAAGTGAAATTCAAATTTATATCCTTTTAGGGGCGAAAAATCAATATTTTTAATCTCTAAGGGTGAATCGTTAATAATTTTAAATTTTAGGGTGAAATTTTCAATAGATAATTTAAAATTTTTTTTTTTTAGAGTAAAATTTTCAATGGATAATTTAAAATTTTTAAGGGTGAAATTTTCAATGGATAGTTTTAAATTTTAAGGGTGAAGTTTTGATAAAAAAAAAATTTTTATTTGAAGGGTGCACTTTCAATGAATACCCTTAATTGTTAAGGGTGAATTTTCAATATGTAAGTTTTAAATTTTAAGGGTGAAGTTAAAAAATTTTTTTTTATTATTTTTTTTTATTCTTAAGGGTGAACCTTTCGATAAATAATTTTGAATTTTAAGTGTAAATTTCAATAAAAATTTTATTTTTTTTTAGGGTGAATCTACAATAAAACGCGGGTAGTAATTTAAATAATTTAATTTTTTAAGGGTGAATCTACAATGAAACGCGGTTTGTAATTTAAATAATTAAAATTTTTAAGGGTGAATCCACAATGAAACGCGGGTAATAATTTAAATTTTAAGGGTGAATCCATAATGAAACAAGGGTTTTAATTTTAATAATTTAAATTTTTAAGGGTGAAGGGAGCCCCTGCCATCGCTCCCTTCTGTGAGATGCTTCCTATGGTTCGCCGGGACCCATCCTGATACAACGTATCAGGAGTACTTCCGGTTTCCCATCTCCAGGGCACCAAGCAAGAGATTATTTTAAACATTCTGGATTCTAACTCTGAGGCGAGCGCTGGCCATCTCTCCTATGACCCTTATTACTTTATTATTTATTAATTTGGTTACAAACAGGATATATGAATTTATAGTTAGGTCGCACGCAAAATATAAAAGTACAAACGCCGCACAGAGTAACATTATAAACATCGCGTAAAGGAAAAAGAAATGAATAAAAATTAGCTCGGTCGCAAACATGCGTGTTTTAATTTGTCCAGATGGACTACCTTTGTTCTGTTATTCCCTAAATCTATTCTCGCGTTTCTATCGCCTATCAATTCTATTACCTTATACTGGCCCGCGTATTGCTCATCAAATTTACCTATTCGCGGCTCTTTCAATAAATATACCTCTTCCCCTACCTTGAAATTCTTTATATTTAATTTTTGGTCATAATATCTTTTCGAGCGTTCTTTTGCCTCTAATAATCGGGTTTTTGCCATTTTCTGAGTGTCGTTTAATTTAAATATTAGTTCGTCTAAATACATTTCGTAGGTTTTTTCCACGGTTTTGGTCTCGAATTCCGAGGGTAGCCTCGCCTTCTGACTGAATATTAATTCGTGGGGGGTAAAACCGTGCGCTGAATGAACCGACGTATTATACGAAAACATGGCCATTTTAATCCAAGCGTCCCAATCAGTTTTATCCGTATACATTTTTAAATATTCTACTAGTGAATGGTGACTTCTTTCTAAGGATCCCATTGTTTGGGGATGGCAGTACATTGATCTTAATTGTTTAATTTTAAATATTTTTGCTACCTTTTGCATTAAACTACTCTGAAAATTACTACCCTGATCGGTTTTTATGGCTTCGGGACAACCGAACCTAGTAATGAAATCAGGGACTAACGCGGTGGCAACCATCTCAGCGGTCATATCAGAAATAGGAAGGGCGTCAGAATACTTAGTTAGGTTGCACTGGAGGGTTAAGTTATATTTATTCCCGGCTACAGTTACAGGTAAGGGCCTTACGATATCTATTTCTAAGACTTCGAATGCTTTGCTAGGGGTTGTAGTAATCCTCATGGGCTGCTTGGTTTTTACTCGAACTAGTTTCCTTTTTTGACATTCCTCGCAAGTTCTAACATATTCGGATATATCTTTCTTTATTCCAGACCAAAAGTATCGTTCGCGTACGCGGTGATAAGTTTTCGCAATACCTTTGTGGCCCCCAATAGCTGAATCGTGGGCCTCGCCAATAATACCTAGTCTATCGTCAGGAGATGGGACAATTACTTCTCCGTGCAAATAGTTAGTTTCGGAGGTCCGGTTTTCCAATGCGCTCGCAAAGTTATTTCTATAGGTAACCAATGATTTTTTTTCAACCCGTCCCCAGCTTTTGAAATGCTAACCGAATTTACTTTCTCCTCAATCATCGCGGTTCGGAGGGAATCTAAGCATTGAACTATTATGGCCGCGGTAGCTATCTCGTTCGACTTTTCCTTTATAAATAATGAATATATAATCTTTCCATTAGATAAATTTGTCTGTACTACCGCGCCTATACCAATGGGTTCTGTCTTTAATTTTTCGATATTTATCATTTCTAAATCTGCTAACTGTTGGCAAATAGGGGTACTTATTTCGCAATCTACCGACATAAAATGCGCGACATTATCTTTCCTCATTAGAAGTTGGTCCCGGGAGTATTCGACGGAAGTTATGACTAAGACCTGATCTATTCTATTCGCGATAGGCCCAGCATGATTAATTAGAAATAGTCTTTCGATATTAGTTTCTGGGAACAATTCCTCTAGATCAGAGTCAACGAGACCTGTGGGTATTGGAAGAATAGGTATAGGGGTTCTGGACAGTGCATCCGCGTTCATGTTTATTTTTCCCGGTTTATGAACAATGTCGTAATAATATTCCCTTAACAATATTTTCCAACGTCCCATCCTTCCAATAGGATCTCTTAATTTATTTAGCCATAATAATGGTCTATGATCAGTTACTAGCGTAAATTTCCTGCCATAGAGATACGGTCTAAACTACTTCACTGCATGCATTACAGCTAGTAATTCTTTCTCTGTGGTTGTGTATCTTAGTTCTGCGCTAACTAGAGCCTTTGACGTGTAGGCAATTGGAAGATCCCTTCCTATCGGGCCCTGACTCAAACACCACCCAAAGCATAATTGGACGCGTCAGTCGTTACAACAAATGGTTTATTGAAATCTGGATATTGTAGGATGGGGCTGGAACAGAGTGTTTGTTTTAGGGTGATGAAAGCATTCTCTTGCGCGTTTCCCCATAAAAAGCGTTTATCCTTTTGCAAAAGTGAATGGAGGGGCCTGGCAATTTTAGCAAAGTCAGGAATGAACCTACGGTAATACCCAGCTAAACCTAAATTGATATTTTTAGCATTCTTTGGACGCGGGAATTCCGAGACGGCCTGAACCTTACGAGGATCGTGTTTCACCCCCTGTTCGGATATGATATGCCCTAAGTAAACGACTTCTTTGCGGAGGAAAAAACACTTATCGGGCTGCAGGGTGAGACCGGCAGTTCTTAATCTCCCAAACAATTTCTTTGTCTTCCGAGTATGATCCTCCAAGGATTAGGCGTATATTACTATGTCATCCATATAGACGAACAACTCAATACCCTGCACCCCGCTCAGTATCTTATCCATGAAAGCCTGAAATGTGGGGGGGGGGGGGGCCCATGGGCATTCTTTTGTACTGTAAGTGATTAAATGGAGTTGAAAACGCGGTCTTAGGAGCGTCTGATGGATCAATTGGCACTTGATGAAAACCCGAAGCCAAATCGAGAGTTGAAAAATATTTATTTCTTCCTAATTGATCAAGAATTCCCGTTATATTGGGAAGGGGATAAGCGGAAGCGATGGTTTTCTCGTTGAGAGCCCGAAAATCTATAACTAAACGCCATCTTTTATTTCCTTGCGAATCAGGTTTTTTGGGAACAATCCACAGTGGAGAATTGTAAGGCGATTCGGATTCTTCTACTATGTCGTTATCGATTAATTCCTGAACCTGCTTCAGAACTATGTCCCTTAAGTGAGGCGGATACCGGTATTGTTTTACATTAATAGGAATATCATTGGTAGTAGGAATTTTGTGGGTAACTATAGTAGTTTTACTTAACTTATCTTTAGGCAAATGAAACTGGCAGGGAAATTCTGACACGAGTTTAACTATACTATCTCTTTCTTCCTGATCGAGATCTTTTAAATCGAGTAATTCCAAAATCTTATCTATTCTGAGCTGTAGCTCTGCCTCGGTTTCACCTTTGTTTGTTGTTCTAATGGCGCGCACGGGTTTTAAAGTACAATGATAACCTTCTAGTTCAATGGGCGGTATAATAATATTCATGTCTTCTGTGGTAGTATTGATCGCGAATACATTAATTTTTCCGTTTTTATTAGTGACCAGGCATTCTCCAATGAAAACCCCAGGCCCCGCATTTATTTTTGGTATATAACCTATAGAGCGGGTGGAATTCTGAACGGAGATCTGAATTAAGAATTTAGTTCTAGCAGGTAGGTAATGAGTGTTATGATCAATAAAAGGGACTGGTCCGCGTGTATCTCCGTAAAGGAGTACGTCATCGTCAAAAGATAGAGTCGCTTTTTGCTCCTTTAAGAATTCCACCCCAAGAATTCCATCAGCCCTTATAGGAAAATCATCCGGCACAATATTAAGTCTACAGGGGATCCCATCGAGCTTTATCCTAACATACCCTTCGGTCAGAACCAAGCCTTCACTTATTCCGGCGAGTCGGTATAAATTATCTTTATAAATAGGCATTTTGGTTTTTAGCAAGCTGCGCTTAATAATGTTAAGTTCTGATCCCGTATCAATAAGAAATTGCGGCCTATTGACAGCTAGATCATTACTTTCGATTGCGACAAGGGGTGAATTTATCCTCTCGGTGGAAGTGGTGGCAACGATAACAGCGCGGGTCGGAACACTTGATAATTTAGGTTTTGAGGGTTCGCCATCGTGCCCGCCTGACGAACCGCATTCGAATTTAAACGACGAGGATCGTTAACGGGAACCTGATTTTGAGGATAATTAGCAATAGGTAAGTAATTCCTGTCTGGGGAATAACCCGTGTTAGGAAAATTCTGTCGTCGCGTCCCACATGAATCATAGGTATGTCCCTTACGCTTACAATAATTGCAAAAGGGGCTTCCATCAACCCCCTGTCGACAACGCCGCGCAATATGACCTAATTCCCTACATCTATAACACCTTGGTTTTTTGTTAGGAGAGGGGTCATCCCTCGGGTCGGCTACGTGACAATATGCCCTTTTGCGGCTGTCTGGAACGTCGCCATGCAGTTCCCTTCTTTGCTGAACGTGACGTTCACAGGTTATTGCTGCGTTAATAGCTGCTTCAAGGGTGTGCAAGGTTTTCCCTATCATTTGAGCCGCGATTTCAGAATCCAAACCCAAGACAAAGCACTCGACCGCGGTAGTAACAGTCCCCCCATCATGTCGCGTGCTATAGCAGGACTAAAATTTTCATTAATTAATTCCTGCGCCTTTTGTAAAATTCTTTTTACCCTTAAATTAAAATGCCTTGGACTTAATAGTATAAATAGGGTATACATAACTTAACTAGATCAATCTTTTATATTAAAATTTAATAATTATATACATAAAATACATTTTTATTAAAATTTAAAAATAAATAATTTAATTAAATTAAATTATTCAGGATTTTCTTTAAGTCGCTATATTTATATTTTTATAATTATTAGATATTAATATATAATTATAATTATCCATAACTATTTATAAGATAAATAAATATTTTATATAATTATATATATATATATATGAATCAATAAACTACCCCTAGAAATAAAAAAAAGGCCTTGCATCTTGATATATTCATCTCGTAAATTATTACAGCTACTAAGAACAAATATTATGTCTTATTAAATCAATAATTTTAATTTTATTTAAATAATAAACTCCGAAACCTTCTCCTGCTTATCCTGTTTCACGCGTGCCAAATCCGTTTGGATCTGAGGCAGATTTTGACTAGGTGCAAAAACTTCCTTTAGCTTTGTTAATAACTGATTCCAATTATCGAAGGTTTTAAATTGGAGGTAATCGCTAGCTTCCCCGGTGACGCGTGATTTTACTAATTTCAAAAAGAAATCTCTATCACTCGGATTAACAAAAACCTCTGCCTCCTTGCACTCCCTTATGAAACGATTCACCGAGATATTTTTTCCGTTGAATTCTGGGAGGATCCCTGCTACTTCAGTAGTTTTTTTATAGCTAATTCGCGGTTTCTCTCTAACTATAGAATCGCGAGAAGCGGAATTATCTCTGTTGCTAGAGGCAGATGCTCGCTGTGGTCTTATTAACCCCGGATTTGACCCTCTGTCGCTAGCTCCACTCAAATCTAACGCACCTGGCAACGCTAAACCGTGCAAAGAATTACGAACTAGTTCTTTATTCGCGTTTGCTATTGTTAAGTCATCCGCAGCCAGCGCGGAACCGGAGGGTGTTTCACTGTTATTAGACATTTTCAAAATTACGCGCTCGCTCGCTCAGGGTACTTAGCTCTAATTATTTGTCGGTGACCTCGATGCCTCGGAGAGGAACTGATGACTCGTAGTTGGCGCTGAAGACTTGTAGCTGGCGTTGTTGATTCGTTAACGACCTCAACAATGCTTGCAGTAAGGGGGAGTGGACAGGCAGTGGAGAGATCGCAGGTGACGTCCCGAACGGAGTTGGTACTGGTGTCCAGGTGTGGATGACCGGCGCCCAGCAGCCGGCCTTGGAGTTACCTCGTTGGTGCCGCTCCCGTACCTTGAATCAGGGCTGCTTTCCCGTGTGTTCGGAGGAGCTACGTAACCGTCGATTGGCTGAGGATGTCTTCCTTGTCGCTGCCGTGGACTCAGATATCCAATCTGATGCTCCGGCATTCGCCCAAGTTCCAAGGGAAACCACGGCTTAAAACCTTGGACGGAACACAATTCTTGAACTCCTCCGGAAATGTCTTTTTCCTTCACAACTCCTTGAGCAATCCCACCGCTGTCATCAAAATTTGTTACGACCCGAGTTGGGCTCGGCGAGCAGAATGGCGCTTCTGCAATGGTCGCCAAGTCGACCAGTCGGAACGTGGAATTCGTTTGCTCAATTAAGCGCTAAAGCGCACAGAGTTGCGGGAATTTAAATAAAACTCAAACTCGAGAAAAATAACTTTAACTTGAGGTTTATTAAATTAATTAAGTACTTTATGAACTTTAACAAACAGATAGACTTTTGACCGTGACTCTATACAATTGCAAAATGGGTAGAATGACTTTGACTATTTGAAGCTTCTGGGCGCGGCATGCACAAAGTGCAGCAGAGTATCAAATATATTGATAACGACCCAAGCTCTATAACTTCTAAGCGTTTCATGTGCTCGGTACCGACTGACTCTGGCGGCTTGGGGCTCTTCTTTTATACCCCTAACGCGGACCTCAGGCCGTTGACAAGGATCCTAGGAGAAACGCTATTGATCGGCAGCTTCAGGTTGGTAGTGGGAGGCAGTATGGTGTAGAGGCTGTAGGGTGCCAGATTGCCTCAGAAGCCTTCCCCCACTCCCAAGTGAGGAGAGTGACGATGGAGGGGCGCTAGACCAGAAAACAGAGTCGAGAGCGATGAACAGCGGGGGATGGGCCGCCTCCCTCCAGTGGCGTAGGACGCCGCTAGTCTGTGATTGGCTGTTGACGATGGCTCGGGCCGTTAGGTTGTTACGCTATTGCACCATAGTTCTGGGAATTGTTTGTCTCTCGAGCCAATTCACTGTTTCTTGGAATTGTTTGTGTTCACGTTGGGTGACCGTTGGCACTAATGGATTCCGAGAAGTGTTTACGCATTCCTGCTTCGATCGTTGATGCATTCCTGAAACTCTTGACCTTGAAGTGGATTAAGTTTCCTCGAGCCCTTCGCTAATTGATTTTCGGAAGCGTTCACGTCTTTTGTTTATCTTTGAATTGTTTCTCAAGCTGCTGGCTGTCCTTGGGAATTTCTGTAACAGAGCTTCTTCACACCTGAGCGAGCTTCCCTAATTAATTATTATTACACCTGCCATTATTTATCGAATCGCTAATTATTATGACGTAATTACTATTTATCATCCAAATAGTTATTAATTTAATCGCAGATTACTACCGTTTATTTAGTTTTATTGCTAATCTCAATTTGTTCGTTAGTGCGTTGACCTTGCCATTGATAGTTTAATTATACGGGCGCAGTTACTAATTGTTAAAGGTAATTAGTTAATAAATTCATTATCGCTTGTTTATCATCGATTCCTATTCGAGTTATTGTTAATTACTTGTTTATAACTTAGCTAATTAACTAATTAATATATAGATTCTACTATTAGAATTTTGGATCGAGATTGTTATAGGAACGCATTCCATTATTATTATTTTATTTATTATTTTATTTAACTCTCATCAGAAATCAGTATTCAAGGTTCTATTGTAGAATTGCCTTTATGAGTTGCACGACTCGTTTACGCAAACGCAGTTCATAACAAGACGCATATAGAAGCGTACGGCTTAAGAAACTTTTGGACGAAGTCACTGGATAACAAGCCGATTAGTTCTGTTATCCATCCGCGAGATGGTGCTGACTGCCGCCCAATATATATAGATATATAAGCCTGTATAAGAAGAGTATATATAGATATACACGTGTATATAAGATATCAGACTAATAAAATAATTGTTAATGAATTAAAATAAAATGTTATTTTACAAATTATTATTGTTTTGATTTATTTAAAAGATTTTACTGCATTTAAAATAATATAAACTATTCTATGAAACTGGGTAATGTAATGTTTTTATTTCGGCAATCGCGCGGGAAGCGTGTAATAAGGCGGGAGCATCTTTCTGACAGCGGAGGCAGGAGTGTTGCAGTTCCAACGGCGTCTTTCACTTCAAGAGTCTTGACTTTCTTTTAAAGTATTTTTATATTAGTTTTTTGAGAAATTTGAGTCATGGCACCATCTCGAGCACGTTGTGCGTATGAAGGATGCACAAACACGAAGGCGAAAAACCCTATACTGATTTTTCATCGCTTTCCAAAAGATGAAGAACAGTTAGATTGTTTTGATTAACTTTTTCTTTATAATGAATAGTTTTATATTAAATAAATTGAAATTGTTATTATCAAACATTGATTGATAATCTTTAGAGTTATTTTGGGCGAGACCTGGCAAACAATTAATGAAATTATTATTATAGGTTATATTTCTGAGCTAATAATAAATTAATTAAATAATAAATTAACTTTCAAATAATTTTAATTATTTAGCTACTAAATTTATTTTCTTTTTATTTTTATAATAATGAAACCATTTAAATTTGACAAATTTTTGTTGTAAGTGTGTGTGTATAGGGTGACTACACCAGGATTGGAACAGTCACCAGTTAACGAACATTTTCTTTTTATATATGAATTGTATATTTAACATGACGATAATTTTCGAATCCTTGAAAATTTTTATTTCATTTTATATATGATGTAATTAATAGATGTGCAAATTTTATCAAGATCGTGTTACTTTTTGACATATTTGATATTTAAAAGTTATTGTTTTTGTTGTACAGTAACAATGGAGGGAAATTGGTTTAAACGTTTTTAAATTTTATGATTTTTGTAACTTTATGAGACAATCGAGATGAAAATTTTAATTTGTAATTTTTCAATAATGTTTTTTACGTATCTACACAACATTCCTTTACATACACGCTCATATAAACGACATATGAAAATAATTTTTTTTTTCTTAACTATTGTCGCTATTATGACTTCTGGACCATCATATGGCGCGTTTTTTATACGAAACCTGAACGCTGATTTGCTGTTTAATGGATTTATCGTTCGACGTTAAATTGGTGCTATTATTTAAAATATGGGCATTAAAAATTAATAAGAGACATAAGTAGATTAATTTTGTGGAATCCACGAGTTACTGAATTGTCAGCAGGTTTTTTTCACAAATCTGTACTTTCAATCTGCTTCTCAAGACTTTATTACGCTGAATTAGTGCCAGACATCGTTGTGTATTTTAATTTTTGCTTCCTCTTAGAGGAAGCTTTGTAATACTAAAATTTTAAGTTTCTTTAAATTGCTCTAGAAATATGACTAAAGGTGTTCGTTGTCGAGTTCTTTGGGCAAAATAATTGGTCCATAAATTTCAGAGATATTTGAGGTAAAAATTAAAAAAAATTTTTTTTTAAATCGTAATTTTTCGAGAACGGTTCGATGAATCAGCTCCAGATTTCTAGACAATTTTATATGTGATATAGATATTATGTATGTGAATTTTCATCAAGATCGTACGATTACTTTTTAATATTCAAAATTTTCCTATTTTACAAAGTCATTTTCTTTGTCGCCTGATAACAAGAGAAAACTTGTTTTAATTTTTTTTTAATTTGGCGGAGATGTAGAGTGTATATATTATTTATTATATGTGTTTTTAGAGTAAAAGAATTCTTTTATGAATTTCAGAGATATTCGAGGGTAAAACTGATTTAGCCCTCTTTTCAAATCGTAATTTTTCGGGTATATCTATACTAGAAAATGGAAATGACACGTGCTACGCGAGCGCGTTTTTCACTTACTTTTGTTTTTTATTGAGGTTAATTTACAGCGCGCTTCGCCGATACATGAAATTAGCTAGATACGCTGGCGAATTAGAAGCCGAGAAATACGTTTAACAATACTTTTGACTGCACTTCGATATTAATCGCGTTTTCTCTTTTTTTACATTTTATTTGCACGATCAGTTCATGTTCTATTGTGTTAAATTTTCAAATTTGGCTTTAAAAATTAATTAAACGAATCAATAAATAAATTTTGAGGAAGCCACGTGCCAATGAATTGGCAGCGGTTTTTAATTTATAAAACATCCGCTCGCCTACGCACGAAACTCATGTAGGTGGAAAAAGCGTGCCTGTTTGTTAAGGCCCCCGTTACATAAGCGCGTGCACGCGAATACACGCGTATGCGTGCGTAAGATATTTCGTAATTGTCGATGCAGCCAACGTGATAAGGGAGTATCTACACTGCGGGGTGCATCATGGGGCGCATCGTGGTGCGCGTTCAAACTGCGCATTCCAAGCTGAATTTACTTTTAAAAATATAACTGATTATAAAGATTGAGTACTTACTTATGGTATGAGGGAGTTACGATGACAAAATAAGCCAAACGAATATTTAAATTATTTTAGAACCCAAGTAGGCGGAGGATGTGAGGTCCACGCATATAAGGGAATCATGTAGACATGAAAAATTAAGCCAAACGATTATTTAAATAATTTTTAAACCCAATAGCCAGGGGATGCGAGATGCACGCATATTAGGGAATAACATAGACGTGCAACAATAAGCAAGACAATTATTTAAACCGTTTTTAAACCTAAGAAGGCGGGGGATATGAGTTCCACGCGTATACGGGAGCGCGTCAGACGTACATACAAGGCAAAATAATTATGTAAATAATTCTTAACCCTAAATAGGCGAGGGATACGAGTTCCACGCGTATACGGGAGCGCGTCAGACGTGAATACAAATAATTATTTAAATAGTTCTTAACCCCAAGTAGGCGGGGGATCCGAGTTCCACGCGTTTACGGGAGCGCGTCAGACGGGCATACAAGGCAAAATAATTATTTAAATAGTTCTTAACCCCAAGTAGGCGGGGGATGCGAGTTCCACGCGCATACTGGAATAAGGCAGACGTGTATATACATGGCAAAATAATTATTTAAATCATTCTTAACCCCAAGTAAGCGGGGGATGCGAGTTCCACGCGTATACTGGAATAAGGCAAACGTGTATAAATGGCAAAATAATTATTTAAATCATTTTTAACCCCAAGTAGGCGAAGAGGCGAGTTCCACGCGTACACGGAGGCGCGTCAAGCGTGCATACATGGCAAAATAATTTTTTAAATAATTCTTAACCTCAATAGGACGGGGGATGCGAGTTCCACGCGTATACGGGAGCGCGTCAGACGGGCATACAAGGCAAAATAATTATTTAAATAGTTCTTAACCCCAAGTAGGCGGGGGATGCGAGTTCCACGCGTATACTGGAATAAGGCGGACGTGTATACATGGAAAAATAATTATTTAAATCATTCTTAACCCCAAGTAGGCGGGAGATGCGAGTTCCACGCGTATACGGGAGCGGGTCAGACGTGCATACAAGGCAAAATAATTATTTAAATAATTCTCAAGCCCTAGTAGGTGGGTGATGCTCCCGTATACGCGTGGAACTTGCATCCCCCGCCTACTTGGGGTTAAGAATTATTTAAATAATTGTTTTGCCTCGTATGCACGTCTGACTCGATTCCGTATACGCATTGGAACTTGCATCCACCGCCTACTTGGGGTTAAGAACTATTTAAATAATTATTTTGCCATGTATGTACGTCTGACGCGCTCCCGTACACGCGTTGAACTCGCACCCCCCGCCTACTTAGTGTTAAGAATTATTTAAATAATTTGTTTGCCTTGCATTATTGAAATAATTTTTTTGCCTTATATTACACGTCTATGTAACACCCGACTCTAGCTTATATTCACTCGTCATTTGAACGCGCGCACTATGGTGTGCAGCGCGAGCGCCCAATCCGCGACAGTCTCTACTGCGCAGACTCGAAGCTGCCGTCCGACTTCGACTCTCTGATTTGGTATTGATGAAGCCCTAGAACAATTGACTTTCTCAAATTCGGATGATAATTTTGATCACTCAAGAACCACTCGTCAATTATCACCCTCGCTAGAAAAAGTCAACTTTCCTCCCTAGTTGCACCATGTACTATTTTTAAATTAATTTTAGCAGATGCATTTGTTGTTTTCGACTGAAAGTTATTTTTTTTAATATTATGTTCAAAATCGATTTTTCAGATTTTTATTCGCTCGGGCATTTTTTTATTTTCCGATGGATTCGGCTCGGTATAGGACTACCCGGTACTTATAATAAGGCGAGTATCTGGGCCAAAGATCGTATGATCTATGAAAAATTTGCTGAGAAAATGCATAAACTTGATTACATACGAACGTACATATATACATACATACATGATAGAAAATCCTCAAATGAATTAATTCTTGGCGGAAAATAGTTTTTATACAGTAAATTGCTAGTTTTTGGGGGTTACAATTATCACTCTGGAGAAAATATAAGGCTCTCTTGAGAAGCGGTCGTGTTTAAAAATTGTTACCTTTTATCTTCTTATCTTCTTCATTTTTTTTTTTTTATAAATGTGAAAATCTCTTTAAAATTATAATAAAAATTGCTTGTTTCATATCGGAAAAATTACAAAAACTGACCGGAAAAAAGAGGGAAAAACGCGGGAATTTTTTCTTAAGTCAGGAGTAAATACCCTGAAATTGTATAAAATCGTTGCGAATCATAGAAAACTGTATTAAAATGCTAAAAACTTTATAAAAGTCAGTCACATATCTACAAACAATTGCTTATAACTTTGCAAGTTTTGAAAATTTTCGAATTTTTTATATTGCTACGTCCCCTGAAATTGAACAAAGAATAAAATGAGACCTTGCAAATTAAAATTGGATGAAAAATGAAAAAGAATTATGGGTTTTGTTGATTTCTTTTTCAATTGTCGATATCTTCTTGAATAATATTTAAATTTCTTTCGATGCAGCAGAGCCATCTTGTTCAGGAATGCAAAGCAAGTCGAACTTTGATTGTGACTCTACCGGAAAATCATTAAATACAAATGTTCAAACTAAAAAGTATGAAACTTTAGTTCAAAAATTGCAACATAAAATTGCGAGTTTAAAAGAGCAGTTAAACAAAAAAGATAAACAATGTAAACAAGCACAGTATGTGACTAAAACAATGAGTGTACGAAGAGATGTGTATAAACAAAAGGCTATTAAATTTTCTAAAGATATTCGTAATAAAGATAAAAAAATTAAAAATCTTGAACGTAAAATTGAAAAATCTAAGGAAGCAGTTTCTTTTTATGATGAGTATTTAAAGCTTAATGCAAATGTATTAAACTTTTTTAAAATGCAAATGAATCATGTCAAACTCAGAAAGTGGTCTAATGATGAAAAAGAATTGGCTGTGATTTTATTTTATAAATCTCCAAAAGCTTAGTTATTTGTGTGACCAAAAGAAGTTTGCCTTACCATGTATTAGTTTGATAAGACGATGGATTAATGAACTTGATTTGGAGCCTGGAAATAACATTAAGTTATTTGAATTGTTAAAAATAAAATCAAGCACAATGACAGTAAAAGAGCGCGAGTGCGTATTAATGTGGGATGAAATGAGCATAAAAACGTGGTTAGATTACAACCCAAAAAAGGATTTGATTGAAGGTTACACTGATATGGGAAAGCATGGTCGCAATGCAAATCGTGGTAATCATGTTTTAGTTTTTATGTTACAAGGTAGGCAAAATGATTGGAGACAGCCTATTTGCTACTATGTTCCCCATAACAGTGTAAATGGAAAGTTATTGCACAAAATCATTTTAGATGTGATAGATTACGTTGAAGGTACTGGTTTTCTATTAAAATCAATGGTATGAGATCAAGGATCGCCAAATCAATCGGCTATAAAAAAATTGGGAATAACCAAAAATAAACCATTTCTTGAACGAAACAATCGTAAAATTTTCTTCAATTTTGATGCTCCCCATTTACTTAAATGCCTTCGTAACACTTTTCGCAAACGTCAATTTGAAATTAATAAGAAACCCGTGTCATGGGATGCGATTCCGGAATTAAGAAATCGTGAAAAAGATTTTCCAACTAAATCTGCCCCTAAACTAACAGACAGACATCTAGATCCTAATGCTTTTCAGTTAATGAACGTTAGTCTTGCGGCTCAAATTTTTAGTAACAGTGTTTCTTCAGCTTTATTAGCAGGCGCGGTCGCATCAGAAAAACCTTTCATTCATCCCGATTGCATTGCAACAGCAAATTTTATTAAAAAAGTAAACGACCTTTTTGATTGTTTAAATAGTAGAAGTTCTCGAGATGGTAATCCTTTGCGTCGTCCTTTGTCAAACTTAAATCCTCAAGTAGTACAGTATTTGAAAGATTCTTTGAATTGGATCGAAACCTGGAAATGCGTTGATAAAAACGGTAATCCGCCATGCTTTGACGGTTTTTATTTGACAATTAACAGTATACTTTTGGCATCAAACGAGGGAGTATATTTGTTAACGACGAGTTTAAATCAAGATCCGTTGGAAAATTTATTTTCTGTTTTAAGAAGTCGTTCTGGTCACAATCAAAATCCAACTGCGATGCAAGTGAGGCATAATTTACAGTATAGTATTACTGCAAATTTAACGTCTTCATCGAAATTAACAAACTGCGAACCTGATGAAACAGCAGCGTTACTAGCAATTTGTACGAAAAGTACTAACCTTGATTTACAAGAATCGTTAGAAAATATGACCAATCCTGTGCCCGCGTTTACTGAAGACATTGAGGATAATACGGATCGTATTACTTGTAATTTTCTTGCAAATGACAACAGTATCATCGAAGTAAATGCAAGTAATGAAAATGATGAATTAATTAATGATGATATTGAAGACGTTTGTAGTGAAATTTCATTCGATGGAGTAAATGAATCTGTTCATTTCGATGAAAATGAAGATACTTTCGTTGAAGAGATGTCTGATTCAGACACAGTTGTAGGTGATGTTGATGTTAATGAATTTCAAGAAGTATCTAATTATTAAATGAAGGGAGTGAGAATTTGAATAATATAGATAGGAGCTTGTCATCCGAAACTTATGATAAAATGAATAGTGTTTTGACAAATTCTCACAATCGCCAAGATTCATGTACTATTTACGGGGAGCAATAAAGTATGTTGCTGGATATATAGCTATGAAATGTATTTCAAAATTTAATTGTTCTGACTGTAAAGCTTCTTTCACTAGAGTTAATTGTAACATGGAAAGTAACGATGATCTATTATTTTTTTTTAAAGCGTATAAAGTATTTAATATGACCAATGAACTTGGAAATCTTTGCGTTCCTTCTGACGCTTTTTATAGAATCATTATAACAGCTATTGAAACTTTTGATACACTATTTTCTGAAGTAAGTTACAAGACAGAAGTTAGTAAAGTTTTAATTGATAAAATCACAGCTGAAATTCTTAAATATCATGCACAGTTTTGGATTACTGACGAACCTTGTAAATCGCATCGTGAGGCTGTAATTGTGTTTTTTGTTAGAGTTCAGATTTTTAATAAGGTGAAATGGATAAATTATGATTTGTGAGATGCTAAAAGTTCAAGAAAAAGACATTTTTCCGCCCTTTAACCTCAAAATGCCATCTTAAATGTCATTTTGCGGCCTCGGACGGAAAAATACGTTACTGAAACGTGGACGTAAGAGAATTTTTACCTCATGCGACTTTTCGACCTCGCTTCGCTCGGCCGAAAAACGTCGCATGAGGTAAATAATCCTCTTCCGCCCGCGTTAGTAATATACTATTTCTTACTCGCCCACCCGAAAGTACGTACTTTCGGCCCGCATCTCCGGGCCGAAAGAGAAACTTTCGCATCCTATTTTAGACCAACCGCGCGCTCTGATTGGCTGCCGAAATTTCCTGACCCGCGGCGCTTCAGCGCCCGCGCGCATGTCCGAGGAAAGATGTTTGTGCGGTGTGAAGGTTAGACACGTACGAAATAAACAGAGGAAAGTGCACGGGTGACGAGAAAAAAGTTAGTTGAAATAAAAAGTGGTTTTGTTTGATCGTGGTTATTGTTTTTTCCTCTTGTTTTCTACACGTACTTTCGAGTCGTGTAGAAACAATTAAGTAAACGTATGGACGGGAGCGTCCGAGGAAAATATGTTTGTGCGGTGTGAAGGTTAGACACGTACGAAATAGACAGAGGAAAGTGCAAGTGTGACGAGAAAAAAGAGTTAGTTGAAATAAAAAGTGGTGTTGTCTTTTTTTAATGAATGTGTTTCTGATGCCCGCCCCGACCAGCAAAACCTCGGCTTCGCCTCGGTCTTGCAAATGTCGGGCGGGCATCAGACCATCTATACAATAGCGAAAGTAGCAGACGCCCAAAAAACCAGCTCTCTACGCCGGGCCGAAAGAAAAAACAGTCGGTAATATCGACCGAGCTACCCAAAGCGGCCGACAGAGGCACTACTATCGAGCGGGCCGAAAGAAAAACTAACACTCAAACACAGCTAGCAGACGACAATGCAATTTTATCAATTATTTAACAATTACAGAACGTACTTTCGGCCGGGGAGTAAGAAAAATAGTATACAATACTTGGACCGGAAATTGGATGCCCTGGCCGTGCGTTATGACACCCTCGGCTTCGCCTCGGGCGTCATACCACGCACGGCCCGGAAATCCAATTTCCGGCCCACGTATCGTAATATACTATTGCTGGTAACAAGCCTAATGCTAAGTTGCAGAAATTGAGTCATGAGTAAAAAAAGAATATATTAGATTTTATTAACGTCTATATTATTTTTTAACACAAAGGAAATAATTTTTTTTTTTCATGATGAAATTTCAACAAGTTGTTACGCTTATTGTATTGTCTTAAGCTAATATGAATATATGTTTATTTCTTTACAGACAATTATTTTTGTGATTCAATAAAAGGTGACATTTAATGGCCATTTATTAATATAAAGCATGATTTTTAATTATAATTTTATGATTATCTTCAAATAAGTAAAATACTAGTTATTAATTTTCAATTTCATTTTGCTTCATAGAAATTTTTCATTTTTTTCAATGCTGTGTGATAATTTATTTACAAATCATAGATAAACATTTTTATTGCTAATTTGATAATAGTAATTTCCATTTCGTAGTTACAATATTAATTCATTTTGTAAAATTATTGAAGTAAAATTATTAAAAATATAATGTCACTTTTTATACACTACGATTTTTTTTTTATATTGCATGTATATACTATATTAAATTGAAAGACAGTATTTATACTAAATTATTCTATAGTTCTTGGGGTATGCGCGCTGTCATGCCGTATCAAGTATCATCTTTTTGTTTATAATCCATATTTACGTTCATAAATGATTTAGATTATAATACTTTGTTCGGATAATCAGAAAGTACTTGAATTCAGTATTAATTCACGTAATAGATATAAACTTGAAATTAATAACAATTACTTGTAGTAACGTGCATAAAGCAATATAATTTATAATTTTGTTTTATCTTTTGTAATAAATTGTAGTGAATAGTTTCGCATGATAACTAATTTACATTTCTTTTTGTAGATTATTGAAATGAAAAAATATTTGATTACAGGCAAAAGATTTTAATTTTTAGTGCATGTTAAAAATATTCATCACCCTTTCTTCCTTAACCTAATATTCCTGTGTTTCCTATCCTATCCTGATGGAAAATATCTGCCACCTTCCCGCTCGGTTTCCATCGAATAATATCGAGTTTGCATATTATTTCTATTGTTTTTAAATAATTAATGAAATTAAATTACTGAAATAATGTGTAAAACATATGTTAAAATTATTTATGCAAACACATATTAACTGAGAGCAGAACATATTAATGAACATTCCATGAATTTAAGTAGAATTAACAATCATTTTGGTAACGCAGGGTCGATTTTTGTGTTTTACAATTTTAAAAATCGATACTACGTTTTTTATGCCTGATCCATTACTTTGAGATTGCTGCAGCATCTTTTTATCCACAGGGGAGGTATTTTATCAGAATGGTGAAATGTTATATAGATATTTTATTAAATATAATGTGGCCATTTCCTTCAAGGAATATCTTAAATATAAAGTCGTTTAAAATATTTTCCAAATCTGATACTGTCAATTACAAACGGGAGCTATTCAGAACACGAAAGGAATTCTTTTCAAAAATAAATATTAGAAAAATTCTCATCTATAAAAATTAAAAACAAATTGCATAAACTTACAGACTTCAACAAAACATTCCGAAAAATGTAAAAGATGTATTCCCATAAGATTTTTAGATCATCTGTCGACGTAGGGCTTAATTCCCTTAATCACCGCATTTTCTATAGTTTAATTGTTAGGTGGAAATGGTATTGGAAATATCGATATCACATATCATATTAAAATAATTTAATGAGAATATTATGGACTTCTTGCCATGTTTTTTAAAATTTTTATATACTAAACTTTGAACATTTTATACCACTGTAACCTCAAAATCATAACTTTAACATAATTATTCGGATCTCGTGGTATAAAATACGGTTCGAAACTGGTGCGTAATATGATTTTTAGCTCGTGTGACTTTTCTCAGTCGCATCGCTCGTGCGAAGAACGCGTTACATCCCCGATGGAAATGGAAAATGTATATAAATGTAAAAAAATGTATATAAACTTATATAATAAGTGTTTATAAAAGTTGTAATTGGAACATTTTTTACGTTTATATATGTTTATATACATTTATATAAGTTTTTTTTACAAAAATTTTCACTTATTTACATTTATATATTTTTTCTTACATTTTGAATAGTTGTATTGAAAATTTGTATTTATATAAATATACATATATTTAGTTTTTTTACAGATACGAGTATATACATTTATATACATTTATATATTTTTTTAAAATTTTCGCTATATAAGACTTTTTTTCTTAATTTTATGGAAGTGTATATAAATGTATATAAATGTAAAACAATATGTATAAATTTCAAAAATTTCTTTAAAATCACCCATCTGACAATTTAGTTGTCTGATATAATACCCCCGCGTCTTTCTTCTTAAACCTTTATTGATACATTGATTATGATGAATAAATTACTCGAAAATTAAAAACTGTCAGAAAACTTAATATCATGTGCACCCAAAGATTAGTGGGCTTTTTTATATCGCGAGTTTGCAGAGACTCGTGCTAACTTGCCTTCGACTTGTACTTATAAATACTCGGTCTGCTAAATCCAACGTTGAGTACACTCTTGATACACAATATATTATTTTACAGTGAATATGAAAATTAATATAATGGTTGCATACAGTCGAAAAGTGATATGATATATCAAGTTAAATAATTGTACATATATGACTACATAACTAATTATTACTATTTATTTTCTTGTATAACAATTTATATCTTTTTTTATTTCTTTCAATTATTATTTTTTTAATCAAATAATTGTAAGAATTTATTAACTTTTAATAATATTTAATATAATTTATTTGTAAATTAAATTTTATTTAATCATTATTAAATTGTTATTTATAAAAAAATTTTATAACATATCAAATTGCAAATCATCATGCAGTCATGCTTTACGGCGCTTGCGCCCGGATCATCGTGTAGCTGGCGGGCCGCGGACGGCGCGCGCGCGAACCGCCGAGCCGCGATTTGCAGAAGTGAGAAGAGAAGCATACAAATTCAATGCTATAGCGCCATCACTCGGTCAAGGCGGAACTAATTTTTTTTCGTCCTCGCCCCCCATCTGACGTACGCTTCTATATACGTCTATATTCGTTGCTAATGCGTAGGTACGGTCCTGAACTTTGGCCGCGACGGCGTGTCCCGCATGCGGCCGAGCTTGGGAATCTGCATTCTGCGCACAGCAGTGTTGCCAGGTAGTATATTTTTATACCCCTAGATGGAGCTGCGTTTCCCCCTAAAATCCCTCTAAATTTTTTAAATAATTTTTAAACCTAAGTAGGCGGGGAATATGAGGTCCACGCATATAAGGGAGTCATGTAGACATGCAAAAATTTGCAAAACGATTACTTAAATAATTTTTAAACCCAAGTAGCCGAGGGATATGAGGTCCACGCATATAAGGGAGTCATGTAGACATGAAAAAATAAGCAAAACGATTAACGATTATTTAAATAATTTTTAAACCCGTAGTAGTCGGGGGATGCGCATGCGCGGTCTACGCTTATTAGGGCATTACGTAGAGTCTGGTATCTTTTTATACCCCTAGATGGAGCTCCGTTTCCCCCTAAAATCTTAAGTTTAAATACTAAATATACGAATAAATATTTAACGCTTGTTTTATAAAGAAGAAAAATGATTTATTTTAAAAATACTGTTTAACAATTTTTTAAACATTCAAATATTTAAAAACTATTATATTATATAATATAGTTCTTTATATTATTCTATAACATAGTTCTTCCTATATTAATAAATACGAACATTAGAAATATACTTTTTAATTTGCAGGAAAAATGTCTAATACATCGATATCTCTCTCTCTGCAATTTTTTTATATATCTTCCGAATTGAACCTTTTTAACATCTCTTTAGACGGGTTAAATTCTGTACTTCTAATTTGCGATGTACATCTCACATGTAAAATTGCTTGCACCATCGGAACAGATAATTTATGTCGAAGTTTGTCTTTCACAATATTGACAATAGAAAAGACTCGCTCTACGCAAGTATTGGAAATTGGCAAACTTAGTAAGGCGAAAACAAATTTACAAATATTTTTAAATTTTCTCTCGCCGTTTGCATTTTTGATGCAGTACACTTCCAACCAAAAATCTATCATTTCCTCTTTTGGGCTTATTTCAACTCTATGGAGTAAATCTCACTCTTTAGCTGTTTCATCAACATCTTCACATAAAAATTCAAATTTATCAAGCATCTGTGATATGTTAGGTTTTATTTATCGAGAAACATTTTCTTGTGAAAAAATACTTAGCTTTTCTAATACATTTGTATTTTCCGGAATTCTTATTTGTAGCTCAGTAGCTAATAAAATAAGGAATTCCCTACATTGATTTTTGACATATGCAATCGTTTCTTTATTATCTACCTTACCCATCATTTTATTAAATTCATAGCCGAAATTTACACAGTCATTAGGCATTAAAAATGGTTTGAAATCAAATTTGTAAATTTCGGTAACTTTTTTGAGCTGATCAGGTACAACTATTTTCTGTAAAATTGAATAAAGCAAATCGTTTAACTCTTGAAATAGTTTGAGAGGATCCGCTTTATCCGACTGAAATAATTCATTTAAACCAATCACTGCTTTTAAAGTATTATTTATGAATGTTAAATAAATTTTGTTTATTTCACTGGCATACATTGATGCTAATTGATTAGTTACAAAAACCTTTCATTTTTGTTTGCCAGCTCGAAATGTAACTTCAATACATCCCACTGATCAGGAATAGTGCTAATAGCCTTCTTTCTTACAAGCCAACGAGTGGTGCTTAACTGCACAATTTTTAATGGATTAGAATTAGTAATTGTGTTGAATAACTCATGATACTCTACTTGCCTTTTTGTACTATGACTGAACCATGTGTAAGTCTCTCTAACTATATAATCTAAATGCCTCGATAAGGTATCACAAGCTTTTTCAGCTGCTAAATGCAGCGAATGGCAAATACATTTAATAACAATCAAATTATTGTTTATCTCCCGTAAATTAGTCGTCAGCGAATGTTTCGAACCAATATTAACGCTCGCTTCGTCAACACCTAAGCCTAGAAATTTTTCGCTTTTCAATTTATCCGTATTTAAACAACTTAAAATAGCATTGGACATAGCATTAGCTGTACCTGATTCCATTTCGACTAATCTATAAAAAGTAATAATAATTTTCAACTTATTTTCACTAAAATACCTTATAACGATGCTTAATATTTTTTTACAATCAACCGTCGTTGATTCATCAACAATTAGAGAGTAAAATGAATCTCCTATATCTTCCAATAATTCTTGATGAATACTAATACTAAGATTATTTTTAATCAACGCTGCACACTTCGAACGATCTAACTGTACTTTTTTTAATAGAGTAGATTAAGGATCAGGATTTTTAATTAAACTAGCTAAATCGTCTATTGATCTTATAGATGTATGTTGCGCAATATAAAATGCTAATTTTAACTCAACTATTTTTCGGTTTTCTGTTAACGAATGCTTAACAAAAGTATCAATTTTTGGAAGATGGGTAAACTCTTTGTCTTTTTTAATAGCGCTAGCATGTTTTGCTGATTTAGAGTGTTCCAACAATCCTTTCCGATGTGAAGTCAAAAAACAACAGCATACTTTGCAATAAGCCTCTTTTTTGTCTGGATTAGGAGGTGCTTTTGTCAATCATCCTAAAAATGCACATTCTCTTTTTTAAATCTAGCCTAGAATATAACGCAACATGACATATTATAAATGTCGATATTTACCTGCAAAACAGCTTTCAGTTTCCCACTTGACTACATATTTTTGTGTGTATATTTTCTTCGGTTGAGTATTCGTAGACATTTTGAAAATTCGTTAACTAAGTATTTCTTCAATTTTTGAAAAACTCAAAAATCTCGCTACTTTCGCGGAAATATGTACGTGATCACGATATCAGACAATCTGACAAGGTTGTCTGGACAATCCTTGCTAAAATGCGTATCTTCAAGTTCTTGCTTACAACATATAGATATAAAAGTACGTACGCAATGTTGTCATACCTATTTCCTTGAAGTTGCTCGCAGCGACAGCGCGAGGAAATGAGTAAACAGTGAGCTGCGCAGTGCGTACTGCGCTGTGCGCAGGTAATGTCAGGGTCGCCGTCTATGCCTCCCTCCACCGCGAGAGAGCACACCAACACCGGCCCGTGTAGGGACTGCGATCTTCCCTCTCACTCTAACTGCGAGAGTGGGGGAAGCAGCCATGTCGCGCTCTCCATGAAGCAGCCTGCGCGCCGCAGTCGTTGCTCGAGTCCACGAGCGTGCGGACGTGTGTCCGCTGTATCCTCCTTTGACTAATAAATCTCCTCGTTACTGTTGACTCCTCGACTCTTCATTTCTCTCTCCCCTTCCTTTCCTGGACCGAGTGGAGAAGTGGATGTATAAACCCCACATGGTGACCCCGACAGGAGCACCGAGGAGGACGGCAGGCTGCTGCCTGCCACGGCGCATTTTCGCCGACACCGTTTTTCTACGCGGCACATCCACTCAGTGCCGCACTACAAGCTTCGGCCAGTTTTGCGGCACTTTCGCCGCGAGGACTTCTTCAGGATTTCCGTGTGCGTGCTGGCACGCCGGCGCACACGAGAAGTCCCTGGTCAGGCAAGTTTCACCGTGTGCGTGCTGGAACGCCGGCGCACACGTATGTAGGCATTTGCCTTTTGAATTTACGTTGTGTGCGTGCTGGCACGCCGGCGCACACGCGTAAAAACCAACGGCCTAGAGCCCCTGCGCAGCTGCGCGATCTTCGTTCCTCGTCGAGTCTTCTCCGAGGCATCGCAGCTTTCTTTGGCAGATCTCCAGGTGCGTACTTGCGTGAAGCCACCGTCACCGGCGCCTTCAAACGCACCTGTTGAGCAACGTTAAGCAAATCTCCGGGTGCGGCCTTGCGTGAAGCCACCGTCACCGGCGCCTTTTCTACCGCACCCGTCGAGCACCGGGAGGCGAACCGCTGCAGCCGTAGCACCTCGTCGAGTCTTCTCCGAGGCGGCCAACCTTCAGACTTCAATAACTGCGTCGAGGTATGCATGTGGGGAATTAGGGTGCGTGGCCCGCGAAATTAATAAAGTCACGCGTGCGCGCGTTTTCGTATTCCGAGAACTGTTGTCGCGCGCCGCGCGTTTACTCGCGAGCTTTGAATTCGCGGAATTCGTGCGCAACGGTCACGCGTTCTGAGAACTAGGCGGCCGCCTTGACTTTTGTGTGTTATTGCATTTTCAAGCTCGCTCTCGCGCAAGGTGACATAAATCTTTTAGTATTTTTGAATCACGCGTATTGGATTTTTTCAATTTTAGTAAATTTATGCATCGCCTAGTCACGTGCTTTAATAAAATTCTTTTAAAAAAACTTTTTTATTAAGCGGGAAAGTGGTCTCTTAGTTTTTCACGCGGTCTACTGACAATTTCAATACCTAATTTTAAGTTTTAGATTAGGTTAGCTTTAAAATTATTGTATGTGCCTGCGAGCACTAACTAGGAGCTTGTTATGTGCATTGCGGCGTAAGGCAATTTAGGTGTTTTATCAACCCTAGCAGGGGATTTGCACCCTTTACCTCTAGTTCTACGTCACCTTCGGGGAGCATAGGACTAGCTATTTTCACTTGGTTAGTCATAGGACTTGCTTTTATTTTTCTGCGTGCACCTTCTAGTCGCGTAGAAGTAACCTTTGCACTCCTCGTTTTAGGCTCGTGTACATTCTTTTTCATCAAGATGCCGGACAACACAGAGATCACCGTCGAGTCTCTTCAGCAGGAGTTGCGAGAGCTCAGGCAACAGTTCTCGGGTCTTAATACTCATCCGGCGACCGCGTCTGCCAACCGCATTGAAGCCGCGTGTATGCCGAAAATCCCGCCGTTCATTCAAACTGACCCCGAGCTATGGTTTATGCAAGCAGAGGCCGCGTTCCGCCATTCGCAGATCACGGTAGATAGTACCAAAGTTGATTATCTCTGCTTATCATTAGGCTCTGAGGGCATGTCGGCTATTAGGGACTTACTGAAAACAAATCCCACACCTCCGGACTACTATAAATTAGTAAAAGACCGTCTTATCGCGACCTTTGCCAGCTCGGCAGAACATAACCTGCGAAAATTGTTAAAGGGGGAAGTGTTGACTGATGGTAAGCCCACGAGAGTTCTCCAGAGGCTTCGTGCCCTTAATCAAGGTTCGTGTGACGATAAAATCATCCAGTCTGTCTTTCTGGACCAACTTCCACTACAACACCATTCGATTCTTGTCGCTACTGGTGTCATTGATCTCAACAAACTAGCTGAAGCAGCTGACAGAATGGCTGAAACTTCTGGCACTACGGATGCCTCAATTCATGCTGTTTCTTCGAATCAGTCGACCCCGGCCGCTCTTGAAGCCCTGCTCAAGCGCTTTGATCACCTCGAGCGGAAGGTTGACGCGCTGTCCAAAAAATCAGCTGGTGGCCAGGACTCTTCTAATAACTCCGCCAATTCTCAAGCCAGAGGCAGATCTAGGCGCGCTGGTTCTTCCAGTCGCGATTCATCCGGTCTGTGCCTCGCCCATAGGAAATATCCAAACAATCCCTTGTCGTGTCGTGGGTGGTGCTCCAAATATGGTGAGTGGCAGAAACAAAATCCACCAAAAAACTAACTCAACCTTCTGTTGAGGAGACGTCTTCAGAAGGTTCTCGCGTTTCCAAACGTCTTCATGTGCGTGATCGTATCTCGGGCAGATCGTTCCTTATCGATACTGGTACGGACATTTCGCTCGTTCCAGCAAATCCTAAGGCATGCGGCAAGCTCAGCTCCTTTAAGCTTTTCGCAGCGAATAATTCGTTAATTAGTACCTATGGCGAATCGATGCTCACACTTAATCTGGACATTCGACGCCCCATTCGCTGGAGCTTTTGCATTGCGGATGTTCCTCATCCCATTATAGGTGCCGATCTTTTATCTCACTATGGCCTTCTTGTTGACCTTAAAAGAAGTCGTCTTGTTGACACCTCTACCAATATCTACTCCCTTGCAGTAGTAAAAGATGTTTCGGTTGACTCTGTTTTTGCAGTTGTTCCCGGCTCAGAGTGCGCGAAGATTCTCGCTGATTTTCCGGAGATCACGGGCGTTTCAAAGCCCACAGTCCCTAGAAATAGCGATGTCTTCCATCATATTATAACGTCTGGTCCTCCTGTCTCGGAGCGTCCTCGTAGACTTGCTCCAGACAAGTTGAAAGCGGCGAAAGCCGAATTCGATGCTTGGATTGAGGCAGGAATTTGCCGCCCCTCCAGCAGCCCTTGGGCAAGTCCTCTCCATATGGAGTTGAAAAAGGATAACAGTGGAGACCTTGTGGCGATTATAGGCGCTTAAACGCCGCCACGGTCCCTGATAAGTACCCGACTGCCCATATTCATGATTGCACGAATAATCTGCACGGTAAGAAAATCTTTTCTGCGCTTGATCTTCATAAAGCGTTCAATCAGATTCCTGTTGCCCCCGAGGACATACCGAAAACGGCCATCATAACCCCTTTCGGCCTTTTCGAATTTATGTATATGACCTTCGGGCTTCGCAACGCGAGCCAAACCTTCCAGCGTTACATTAATAGCGCGTTAGGTGATCTCGACTTTGTATACCTGTATATAGACGATATTCTTATTGCCTCATTTTCAATTGAAGAACATTATGCTCACCTTCGCACGGTCTTTGAACGACTTAAGAAGTTTCATCTTCGCTTAAATGTCGAAAGATATACCTTCGCTGCTGAAGAGTTAGAGTTTTTAGGCTATCTGGTGAATGGTAAAGGCATCCGCCCCATTCCCAGTAGGGTTGAAGCCATTCTAAGCTTCCCCAAACCTCAGACTATAGCAGAACTTCGCAGGTTTGTCGGCACCGTAATTTTTACCGCCGCAACATGCTTCGCGCTGCGACTTCTCAAGCCCCTCTTAATGCTCTTTTTAGCGATTCCCGCAAAAATGATAAGCGCCCCGTTCTGTGGACGCCTGAAGCTGAGGAGGCCTTCATCCGTGTCAAGGAGGAATTGTCAGCAGCAGCTCTGCTTGTACACCCCCGCGTTGGTGTGGAAATACGCATCGTCTCTGATGCTTCCGATTCTGGAATGGGAGCTGCCCTTGAACAGCTGTCCCTCACTGGAATTTGGGAACCTTTAGCTTTCTTTTCGAAAAAGTTCTCCCCCTCACAGCGGAAGTACAGTGCATATGACCGCGAGCTCACGGCCATATACGAAGCTGTAAAATACTTCTCGTTTCTTGTTGAAGGTAGAGACTTCAAGATCTTAACCGACCATAAACCTCTCATTTATGCTTTCATGCAAAAGTCTGATAAGGCTTCACCGCGCCAAACGCGTCAGTTATCCCTTATCGCCCAATACACTACTCAAATTGAATACATTAAAGGTGCAGAAAATACTGTAGCCGACTCACTCTCTCGGGTAGAGTCCATCCGACTCTCCGTAGAGATCAACCTTAATAAGCTTGCTGAGAAACAGGAAGCTGATGAGCAGCTTAAGGCCATTCGCGAGTCTTTGGACTACCCGTTTTCTTTAAAGCGTATTCAGTGGGGCCCTGCTCATACTACTATCTTTTGCGAGATCACTGGTGAAGCCATTCGTCCGTACATCCCTGAGTCGCTCCGTGAAACGGTGTTCAACATGTTTCATAAGCCTGCTCACCCAGGCCCCAAAGTCATCGACCGACTCATCCGGCAGCGTTATGTATGGCCCTATATGCACCGTGATATACCTCGTTTCTGTAAAAACTGCTTAGACTATCAGCAGTCAAAAATTTCTCGTCATGTAAAACTAGTACCTGACAAATTCGTCGCATCCGATGGTCGCTTCGACCATGTGCACATTGATCTAGTTGGTCCTCTCCCTAATCGAAATGGTTTTGAGTATGTGCTCACCATGATTGATCGCTTTTCGCGTTGGATTGAGGCGGTTCCGTTACGTGAAATGTCGGCGCAAACGGTAGCCAGGGCATTCTATGACACCTGGGTCTCTCGTTATGGTGCGTCAAAGGTCATCACTTCCGATCAGGGTTCCCAATTCGAATCGCGCTTATTTACGGCCCTTTTGTCCCTAATAGGTTGCGAGCGTATTCGCACTACTGCGTATCACCCTGCGGCGAATGGCCTTATCGAGCGTTGGCACCGTACCTTTAAAGCGGCGATTATGTGCCATGTGGACAAGGACTGGACTCGTACCTTAAGTACAGTATTATTAGGATTACGTAGTCATCTTCGTCAGGACACGAATGCGTCTCCTGCGGAGTTTGTATTCGGCACCACTTTGCGTCTTCCAGGTGAGTTTTTCCTCCCTGAAGACTTTACGCCTGATCCGAATTTTTTCATAGAAGAATTCCGCGAATATATGCGTCAAGTCCGTCCAGTCCCTGTCGCACACAATTATAAAAAACGTGCATTCTGTTTTAAGGACTTATACACCTGTACACATGTATTTATGCGCAATATGGCTAAAAAGTCATTAGAGAGGCCCTATACTGGCCCATACAAAGTATTAAAACGTCCCTCCGATCGCGTTTTCGACATAGAAATCAACGGCGCGTCACGCAGTGTGTCCGTTGAACTTCTTAAACCTGCGTACATGATCTCTGATAGTCTTCCCGATGTGCCTTCCGGTGGTGATTTAAGAGGCAATCAGCCTACCACTGTAGATCAACCAGCATTAAAGACTTACGCCAGGAAGAATAAAGTATCCTTTGCTCCTGCGACTAAGGCGTAATGTGACTGTGATTACCTAGTTGTAAGTGCTATCGAGCACGGTATAATTATTTATATTTATCTTCATATTTATGTACTTCGTTGGCACTCGGGGGGGAGTGTGTAGGGACTGCGATCTTCCCTCTCACTCTAACTGCGAGAGTGGGGGAAGCAGCCATGTCGCGCTCTCCATGAAACGGCCTGCGCGCCGCAGTCGTTGCTCGAGTCCACGAGCGTGCGGACGTGTGTCCGCTGTATGCTCCTTTGACTAATAAATCTCCTCGTTACTGTTGACTCCTCGACTCTTCATTTCTCTCTCTCCCCCCTTCCTTTCCTGGACCGAGTGGAGAAGTAGGGGTATAAACCCCACACCCGTGCGGTGGCTGTCAGAGTGTCAGCAGTGGGTTGATACTTCGCTGTAGTCTGGTGCCTGCGCACTAGAGGCCTTCGCCGATTGGGCATTCGATCGGCTCTAGCGGCATGAGTATAGCACGCGCGTTCAAAAAGCGAGCGCACGAGTAGGCGGGTCACGCGAGGATCAAACATACAACAAAGGTACGTAGACGTGCAAAACTAAGCGAGACAATTACTAAAATTATTTCTAAACCAAGTAGGCGGGGGATGCGAGGTCCCTGCATGTAAAAGAGTTACGTAGAATTGCAACACGATTGTTTAAATAATTTTTAAACCCAAGTAGGCGGGGGATATGAGGTCCCTTGGGTTTAAAAATTGTTTAAATAATTGTCTTGCTTAATGTTGCACGTCTACGTAATTCCCTAATATGCGTGGACCTTGCGTCCCCCGGCTACTTGGGTTTAAATATTATTTAAATAATCGTTTTGCTTATGTTTTCATGTCTACATGACTCCCTTATATGCGTGGACCTCATATCCCTCGGCTACTTGGGTTTAAAAATTATTTAAGTAATCGTTTTGCTTATGTTTTCATAATCGTGTTGGTATATCGACTTTGTATGAGTCAATTAAACAAATAAATTTAAATTAAACGGCCAACGTTTCGACGGTGATCTCCGTCCTCTTCAGGGCCAAGCTATTTATTGAGCAATATATACAATAATTACAATAATTATAAATGTTTAACGTAACAAAGGTACAAACTTTAATAGACTTACATATGGTTTAAAAACAGAGATATTCTAAGGTCAATAATCATCACATAAAGTCTTCATAACAATCACTATTATTAATTGTTATTATATTTTCTTTTCTTCTTTTTTGTTTTTCTTACTTTTTTATAATCATATTGAAATTAAAATGACAAATTGTTACATCAGCACAAACATTAAGAACATAGAGAGAAATAATAAATTAGGACCGACACATTTTGATAACCACAACAACACTAAATTTGAATTCAAAAAACAGATCTTCGTGTGTAGAATTAAATACACAGACACGCCAGATATGATGTTATGATTAGGTAAAGGTTAGGTCGAGCTCTGACTTGTCAACAGAATCGGCACGAAGTTATTTGAAAAAATAAAAATATTTAGCTAATACTTTTTGATCGGATTCTATCGATTACATGCGTATATGGAATATGAAGTTTATTTGTATCGGTTTTTTATATTTATTGGTTCTGTCTGTAAGTTAATGTGTATTATCTCAGATAATAAGCGTTTGTCTAGAGAAGTCTCTCTGTCAATTATCTTGTAGTTACCAAAGTCAAATTGATGATTCTTGAATATCGTGTGATTGGAGATAACCGAATCTTTATCAATGATATTAAATTTATTGAAATCCACTCTATCCTTTTCTTCTTTCTTTTTGTGTTCAGAAATTCGAGTTTTTACACAGAGATTCAGAGATAACCACAAACATAAGTTCGATAACTTAAACGAAAGAAAAAAATTTTCCAAATCATTACAATCTAACCTAGTGGTAAACCATAAAACCAAAGATAATTGGCTTGTGAATTTAACAGACATTCAGATTCCAGATGAAGTTAAAGATGTAGTTTCGCTAGGTAACAAATAATGTCCGTATATTGATCTCAACCCTACAAAGTCCATAGAAATAATAAAGAAGTCGAACATCTTATTAACTCATATGAACTTCCATTTGACACAACAAAAAACATCAGAAATTCTCTTATTAGCCATTTTTACAGACACACTAACAGAAAGAAACACATTAGTTATGATGATCGTATTTTTGCCAAAAATTTACGTCACACAAGAACTTTCATGAAAGCCAATAATATCTTATTCACTCTAGCTGATAAAGGCAATGTAACAGTAGCCATAAAAAAAAGATCATTACATAAACGAAATAGAAAATTTACTCAAAGACCACACCACTTACTTACAAATAAAAAAGAACCCACTCAAACAATTGAGGACGGAGGCTTCTAACATCTTGAGAAAATGGAATGATGATGGTTTTTTATCAAAAAAATTTCATAAAAACAGACTAACACTCACTGATACGAATTTACCTAAATGCTACGGACTTCCGAAAATTCATAAACCTCTCAATCCCTTTCGACCAATAGTTTCCACAATAGGTACTTCAACTCATCTATTATCAAAAGAACTTTGTAACATAATATCTCAGAGCACTCCAAAACCATTATCACATGTAAAAAACAGCCAAGAGTTAATTAAATTTTTAAAAAATTACACTATCCCAGAAGAATATGTCTTACTTTCACTAGACGTAGTTTCTTTATATATGAACATCCCCCATACACTAGTAGAAAAAAGCATCATAAAACGTTATAATCATATTGTAAAAGAAAAGGATTTACCCCTGGATGAACTCCTCTACCCTACAAACTTCCTAATGAATAATACTTTTTTCTCGTTCAATGAAAAATACTACAAACAAATCTTTGGAATGCCTATGGGAGATTGTGCCAGCCCAGTATTAGCGGATCTAGTCATGGATGACCTAGAAACCGAATGCCTAAATAAGCTTAATTTTAAACCTTTATTTTATAAAAGATATGTTGATGATATTTTAACTTGTGTGCCAAAAAACGAAGTTGAGAACTTAATTAAGACCTTCAATTCTTATCATAGTAGATTGCAGTTCACGTTGGAAACCGAAAATAATAACACTATCAATTTCCTTGATATATCAATTATACGAGACAATGGTCAGATTGTCACAAATTGGTATAAAAAACCAACCTCGTCCGGTCGTTATCTGAATTTTAACTCGGCACACCCTCGTAACCAAAAAATAGGTTTAATTTACACACTTGTCGATAAAGCAATATTACTCTCTGAGAAAAAATTTCACCATAAAAACATTAAACAGATAACCCTGCTAAAAAACGTAGATTAAAAAGAATTGGAATCTATTAAAATTCAATCGATTCTAAGACTAATTCTTGATACCAATTTGCAGAATTCAATTCGATTGTTTTCGATTAAAATGAATAGAAATCGATTCAAAACGATCAAACCAAATCACTAAAATTTAAATTTGAATCGTATTTAATCGATTTCTGTAAATTTTTATCGAAAGCAATCGAATTGAATTCTGAAAATTGGTATCAAGAATTAGTCTCAAAATCGATTGAATTTTAATCGATTTCAATTCTTTTCAATCTACGTTTTTTAGCAGGGAACTGATGATTTAATTAATAACGACTATCCAATAATATTCATAGAAAAACACATTAAAGAAAGAATACATACACTACATAACAAATATAACAATATAGAACAACCGAACTACAGTAATAACGATGTGATAACTACGGTTACTTCTAACATGACTATTTAAAATCATAAGAATATTATCACATCGATTCCGTATGTAAATGGTCTCTTTGAGAAAATTTCTGGTTCCCGTATGGAAATAACAAATGTAAGAAAACGTAAGAAATCGTGAGAAACCGTAATAAACCGTATAAAACCGTATAAAATCATTGGTTTTCGGACATTTTTTTTACGGTTTTATACACTTTATTACATTTTCTTACATTTTTATACATTTTCTTACAAATATGACTAATTTTGTCAAATTAGTCTGGAAAAACAAATTGTAAAAAAATGGAAGGAAATGTAAAAAAATGTAAGAAAATATATGAAAACGTAAGAAAATGTATAAAAATGTAAAATATTACATATTCTTACATTTATATACACTTTTATAAACTTTTAAGCAGTTTTGTATATTTTTATACGTTTTCTTACATTTCATTAAAATTGGTACATATATAAGAAAATTTTCTGGAAAAAATTTTAATTTTTTTAAATGTATAAAAATGTGTAAAAATGTATAAAAGTGTATAGAACCGTATAAATCGTTTCCCATAAAATGTCCGAAAACCAATGGTTTTATACGGTTTTATACAGTTTCTTACAGTTTTGTACAATTTCTTACGGTTTTCTACATTTTCGTACATTTCTTTTTTTCATTCGGGTTCATTTAATAAACTAGGTGTTAAACTTGTCCCGAAAATCAAGAACAATCTAAGCAACATCATAATTAAAGGAAAAGACAGAACAAAGAAAGATGAACAAACCAACGTTGTTTACAAAATTGACTGTACTTAATGATTGAAAAACTCGAATTTCTGAACACAAAAAGAAAGAAGAAAAGGATAGAGTGGATTTCAATAAATTTAATATCATTGATAAAGATTCGGTTATCTCCAATCACACGATACTCAAGAATCATCAATTTGACTTTGATAACTACAAGATAATTGACAGAGAGACTTCTCTAGACAAACGCTTATTATCTGAGATGATACACATTAACTTACAGACAGAACCAATAAATATAAAAAACGATACAAATAAACTTCATATTCCATATACGCATGTAATCGATAGAATCCGATCAAAAAGTATTAGCTAAATGTTTTTATTTTTTCAAATAACTTCGTGCCGATTCTGTTGACAAGTCAGAGCTCGACCTAACCTTTACCTAATCATAACATCATATCTGGCGTGTCTGTGTATTTAATTCTACACACGAAGGCCTGTTTTTTTAATTCAAATTTAGTGTTGTTGTGGTTATCAAAATGTGTCGGTCCTAATTTATTATTTCTCTCTATGTTCTTAATGTTTGTGCTGATGTAACAATTTGTCATTTTAATTTCAATATGATTATAAAAAAGTAAGAAAAACAAAAAAGAAGAAAAGAAAATATAATAACAATTAATAATAGTGATTGTTATGAAGACTTTATGTGATGATTATTGACCTTAGAATATCTCTGTTTTTAAACCATATGTAAGTCTATTAAAGTTTGTACCTTTGTTACGTTAAACATTTATAATTATTGTAATTATTGTATATATTGCTCAATAAATAGCTTGGCCCTGAAGAGGACGGAGATCACCGTCGAAACGTTGGCCGTTTAATTTAAATTTATTTGTTTAATTGACTCATACAAAGTCGATATACCAACACGATTACTTATGTTTTCATGTCTACATGACTCCCTTATATGCGTGGACTTCATATCCTCCGCCTACTTGGATTTAAAAATTCTTTAAATTAACGTTTTGCTTATTTTTGATGTCTACATGACTCCCTTATATGCGTGGACTTTATATCCCCCGCCTACTTGGGTTTAAAATTTGTTTAAATAATTGTCTTGCTTATTGTTGGACGTCTACGTAATTCCCTAATATGCGTGGACCTCGCGTCCCCCGGCTAAATGGGTTTAAAAATTATTTAAATAGTCGTTTTGCTTATTTTTTCATGTCTACATGACTACCTTATATGCGTGGACCTCATATCCCCCGCCTACTTGGGTTTAAAAATTATTTACGGGTTTCCTATTTACAGTTTTGAAATCTCATCATACAAACCCCCTATAAAAAACCCTAAATTTTTCTTCCCTCTATTTTCCCCCTGAACCCCCCCTGAATGATATAAAATCTCTCTAAATCTAGGGGGAAATTCCCTAATCTGGCAACACTGGCGCACAGCGCAGTCGGCTGTTCGCTCAACCCCTCCACTGCGTCGCCGCAGCTGTATACGTACAACACGCTTCAACATGCATACGCCGGCGCAGAGAGAGAGAGAGAGAGAGAGAGAGAGAGAGAGAGAGAGAGAGAGAGAGAGAGAGAGAGAGAGAGAGAGTACCTTTGCTTGCTCGAACACTGGCGGAACGGACAGATGTAGTCGGAGCCCCGTGGGAGTGGTACTTACTATTTTGCGTACCAGAAGGGATATACAAGTGTTCGGCGTCGCGATAAATACGGGTAAAAGAAGCGGAAGATAAAAGAGAGCAAGTAGGCGCGGCAGATCCGGTATTCCGAATGCCCTAGCTATATATAGAGACGATGCACACGTTTGGTTGATGATTTCGGAGGAGTCACCACTGCTGGCGAGATACTATCATTATTGAATTATGAGGCACTCGAGACAGTTGCTGCTGGACGAAGCAATTTTCCTCCGATCAGCGTCGTTCCTTTTCGAGGCTTCCCCGAATTTCGAACACTGAGGCTGTTAAGTCTCACTCAACGTGGAAGAGCAACAAGTATACAAGACTGATCCACTAGAGTTTTGCATATTTCCCGAATAAAGGAGTATACTGCCTCAAGGATATCGAGAAGGAAGAAATAAAAGACACCTGCGAGGCGCGTCGACTAGTTTTGACAGTGGGCTCTTCTACTCTATAGGTATACAATACGTACGTCGAGCGCTTGCATCAGCCGTTACGTTGCTCGTAGCCTCGCATGCGCGCCCGCGAACGTACGTATTACACACGCTTGCTTGACTGTCCCTTGCTCTGATGCGGAGGTCCAGCAACAATCTTTCTAACTTTCTGTGATACCAAACGTGAGTAGACATACTTTGAATATTATAAGTCTGGCTAATATAGTTTTTAAGGGTGCCTTCATTTTTGGAGTGCACAGCGGTTGTTCTTTGTTTACATCTGCGGCCGTAAGCGGCGGAGGAAGGAGGTAGGGGCTACTTTTGAAGGTCTCGCTCTCTCTATAGCTTTCTTTATGCGCTCAAAAGGAAGGGATTTGAGTTGATTTCGCGACCAGAGCCTATTGAGAAAATTGTTGCGGGGGTGCGATGTTGTCATGCTATTAGTGACGCACTTTGATTTCGTTGATCACAGCTTCAAATAGATCTTCAGATAAGGTTTGAGTTTGAGATAAAGCTAGTTTTTGGAGTAGTTGGGAGTCAAAAGTCTTGATAATTTTACATTCGTTGATAAAGTAGGTCATACAATTTTGATATCATTGAATTGCTTCCTCATAGAGGAAACTTTGAGAGAAAGATGTTCAAAAAGATGTTTTAAGGCGATATATGTCCACAAATATGGACATATATCGTCGATTTTGAGAAAATTTATTTTCGTGTCTGCTGTGTGTGCGTGCGTGCGTGCGTGTGTGTGGGGGGGGGGGGGGGTGTAGGCGTGGGCGGGTGTGTGGGTGGGTTGTGTGTAGGCGCGCGCGTGTGTGTATGTGCGTGTTGCGTCCGGGCGTGCATGTACGTGTGAGTGGGTGGATTTTCGTCGGAAAAGGCTTATTAACCCAAGCGAAAATGGTCTTCTATAATAAAAGTTTTAAAAAGTTTATAACTGATATTGGCAGATTATAAAGTCAGGATTTGAGACTTTTATAAAAGTTTAAAACTGTTATAAATAGTTATAAATAGTTATTTACTTTCATAAGTTTTTTGGATCGTCGTACAAATTTCAATATTTGATCAGTAAAAAAAAGTAAATAACTATTAATAACTATTATAAATTTTTAATAATTGAAAATAATGATTTTAAAGTTCAAATTAATAATGATTTAATATAATAATTAAGAATGATTTTAAAGTTTAAATTTATTCAAAACAATTTAAAACTATTAATAACTATTATTATTAAGTAAAAAAAGTATATAACTGATAATAACTTTTAACAGATTGATTTTATGGTTATGCACCTCGGCCCAAAAAAGTAAATAAAAGTTTATAACTGTTATAAACTTTTTTTAGCTATTCATAACAGAAAAAAACTGTTGATAACTTTTATAAACTGTTACTATAGTCTCAAATCCTGCCTTTATAAACAGTTATTAACAGTTATAAACTTTTTTTTAAAATTATAAAAAATTATATTTTGTTATTAATAATTATTTGCTAAGTTTTATTTCCGCCTGGGAAGGTAAAATAGCCATTACTGGGACAATTAATATTAATAATCTGATGCATATGAACTTAGACCATAAAAGTAAAAATTCTTTAATCATTTTTAAGTTCTAATTTATTCAATTACGTAATTTATTTTGATTCCAAAAAGTTATGGATTTAAAAGAAAACATAATAAACAGTGCTCTTTCAACACAGTGTATCAATCACGTATGAACTTGCCATTCTGCTTGCTTTTGACGAGCGTTAGTATAACTTTTGTGGTCTCTTAGTTTATGAAGTTTCGCTGAATAATGAACAAAATAACATTTTACATACTTTTAGTACGTTTATAAATGAAATAAATATTCACTACAACGATTTTAATTATTATATATTTCAAAATTAGGTGTCCCACTTTAAGACAATTTTTTGATGTAGTTGCCTATACTGGGACTGTATTTACATAGTATCTTTTACCTTGATTTTGACATAAATATTTATAGCGCAGTATCAAACCCTTATTTTTTACTCAATGATGTATATGGCCAAGTATTGGTAGAACGGTGAAAACTTGCTATAATCGAGTATTACATATTCACTAATATAACCTTAAATTCTCCCACTATTGGCAGTTTGTCCCACTTTAGATTAGCGTAAGGTTAATATTGTCCCAATATTGGCTTAATTGTCCCACTTTAGTATGTATCTCGAAAAATCGTGTCCCACTAAGGGTGAATAGACTATGTATTAAATGTATTTTTTTTTAATTTCATAACATTTTAATAACATTCTTTTATTCGCCAAGTGAATTAAGGCAGTCTACACCAAAAAATTTTGAAAAAATCAACTTTTTTTTTATTGAATTTTTTAATTATATATGTTATTCTGAACCTAAAAAAACTAGTTTGGATCAAAAATTAAAAAAAATTCAAAATGATATGGTCAAAAGAGTTTACAATCTTCAAAATGACGAAAAAATTAGTTTTCCTTTTTTTGCCTTTTCTATAGGTTTCTGATATAGTATATAGGAACACATTTACTTGTATGTGTTTTAAAATATCAAAAAACATTATTTAAGACTTATTAGTATAAGAATTATAAAAAAAAATAATTAAATTTAAATACAGGATTTATTATAAAAATAATATAAATCATATTCTGGAATTTGAAATCAAGTGGAATCGTCTTTTGAGTTGTGACAATTTTGTACTTCTGTTCTAGTAAAGTGACCATTCCGTCAACGAAATTTGACAGCAAATTACTATATTTTAACACTCCCTTTTGTGTACCTATATACTTATAAAACTATAATACCATAGTGTCAACACAGTTGCACAACTGACAGCTCAAAATCTCAAATAAGCCATACATAACCATGTGATTTCAATAGTTTATTTTGCAGAGTTTTTGCTTTCTGATAGAGAAAGATTTTTTTCTTAGAGCTTGATTATTTGGATTCATAAGTGAATTTAGGACTAAAAATTTAATGTATTGTGTATGTAAAGATATATGTCTGAAAAGTGTAAGTGTAATTATAATACAAGCATGCAGTGACAGTTTTGTTTAAATTTGGAAAGTAGTTTCAGTTCAAGATGGGAATGCTGTATGAAAATTAATACTGAAAAACATATGCATTGGCAAGATTGAATTAAGTATTTTAAAGAAGAGGCAGTAAAAATTTTTATCGCATAAAAATAAATACATCTTTTTTCTTCAAAGTCATATATTAAGTCTAACTCATTATAGGATATATAATTCAATTCAGAAGATTTGTGAATTGCAATAAGTGTCAAGATATATCTATACACATAAAAGCGACAAGCCTGCTCACAAGAATACAGGCTTAAATTCAAGATATATTTAATATTTAATATGTGTAATCAAGTAATCATTGAAAAAATGGGTTTATTGGCTTTTATGCATTTATGTACTTTTGTTTATGACAGTGACGGCTTTTTAAGTTTCGATTTAGATGATTGGGATTTCATATTTCATAAAACCTGGAGCATATTCTACATTTATCTTGGTATTATAAATAATAATCTAACTCAGTACAATGTGTTAAAAAGTGATTCAACAGTGGATGAATCAAAAGTACAAAAAAAGGACAGATTGAGCAGTAACTTTTAATGGAACGAATGCTGCTAGCTTAGCAATAACTTTTAATTGAACGGATGCATGTAAGGTGCCAGAGCTTCTGTTTTAACCATTTTATATGGGAGAGCAGGTAACAGACATACAGGAAAGTGAGCTTCAAGAAGGAAAAGAATGGGGATGAAATGGCTGATTATTTTTGGACTTTTATGGTATTTTTCTTTGCAGGCTTATTTCTCAAAATGTAATTTTTTAAAGTTTGGCGTCACTTTAAAAAAAAAACTATATTCAATGGATTTTCATGGAGGAAGGCTTGAATTACTTGAAATTTATTGAACTATGGCAGGAAGAGTTGGAAATATTAAAAATTTTTTTAAATAATTTTAAAATGTTAAAAACCACTTTTAATTACTTAATTTTAAGAATTTTTGTTTTTTTTGTGATTTTTAACAATTTAAGATTATTTAAAAAAATATTTTTAATATTTCCAACTCTTCCTGCCATAGTTCAATGAATTTTAAGTAATTCAGGCTCTCTCCCATGCAAATCAATGGAATAGTTTTTTAAAAAATGACATGAATTGAAAAAAATTGAAAATGCTATCCCTATTAAAAATAATCACGTGAGTACTCACGTGAGAAGTGAAAAAAATAGTTTAAAAAAATTAGTAATCAATTTTTTTTTTACTGAACTATTACATAAATATTTTAACTTTAATTTTTGCGTATACCTTTCAATTCTTAAATAGTATAGGGAGATATCAAAAGCGAGGCAAGCCTCGTAATTACAACTCTTTTAAAAGAGTCGCGATATTGACTAAGTCTTATGGCTTTATGTATTCTCGCCGGTGTTCATTTGCCTATGGAAATCGAGAAAGGGGTTGCCGCCTGGCGGTCACCGGCGGAACTGATAGGAACCGTCTGAACTCCACGTCTAGTAACTCTTTTAACCGCCAGGCGGCAACCCCTTTCTCGATTTCCATAGGCAAATGAACACCGGCGAGAATACATAAAGCCATAAGACTTAGTCAATACCGCGACTCTTTTAAAAGAGTTGTAATTACGAGGCTTGCCTCGCTTTTGATATATTCCTATACTATTTAAGGATTGAAAGGTATATGCAAAAATTAAAGTTAAAATATTTATGTAATAGTTTAGTAAAAAAAACATTGATTACTAATTTTTTTTAAATCATTTTTTTGACTTCTCACGTGAGTACTCACGTGAGTAGTCACGTGAGAATGTGGTCGAAAAACTCACGTGAGAGCTCGCGTGAGAGCTCACGTGAGCTCTCACGTGAGTATTCACGTGAATACTCACGTGATTATTTTTAATAGGGATATTCTAAGCAAAATTGGTCTACAGATTAAGTCTCGGGCCATTTTATCAGAAATAGTGTATATTTATAATATGTATATTTTATATTGTTTAAACTACATTTTTTTTTTATAGCTGATTTTGGCCTCAGAAGCCACTAGGTGTAAGACCGCCTTGACCTTTAGAGGACGGGATGGCCCCTATACGGGCCATGCCCATGATCGACCCTTTACATGTGTTAGTTTTGAGATGTGAGACATCACAAAAACTCGATTTCTATAGAAAAGTGAGAGAAAACAGTAAACCCAAATCCCCGTCCTCTAAAGGTTAAACGAAGTATAAACTATCTGTTGCAATTTTTATTTCACAAAAAAATAACAGTTCATTATTCTGAAATCGTATGTATAAGAGCTAGGTGGTCGTAAGTGTCTCAATAATGGCTATTTTACCTTATCTTTCTCTCGAGGAAAATCATTAGTACCCTGAATGATTTAAGTTTTTATAGATTTTTTTTTTTATGACCAAAAAACGATTTTCAATTTTTATTTTCTTGAAAGATATATTTAAATTACCCACATTTTCTTTTTTTAATTTTTATATTATCTTCACTTTGTCATTTGTTATTAAAGAAAATGTGATCAAAATTATTTAATTAATTTTTCAAAAAATATTTGATTTATCGATTTAAAATTTTAACCAGTTATTACGCTCATTGAAGACTATATTTGGTTAAAATTTCAAGAGATTATCTCCGTTTATTTTTTAGAAAAAAATTATTTTATAAAAAAAAATAGCGTTTTTGTTGTCGCACGATAACAAGAGTAAAAATCAACCAATCGTGCTAAAATTTGGCAGAGACATAGCTTTTTTATATCTTCAAACTGAGTTCGTTGCCCAAAAAAATGGGACTATTAGAAACAAAGATATTAGAGGTGAAAAATAGTTTTCAAAGATTTTTGAATAGAGTTTTCTCAGAGAATACTTGATTTATCGACTTGAAATTATAACCACTTATTACACTAAATGAAAAAAATATTTGCTTCAAATTTCAATAGATTATGTTCATTTGTTTTTTTAGGAAAAAATGTTTTATAAAAATGTAGCGTTAGGGGTTAGTGAGCGGAGCGAGTAGGGGTGCCCCCCTAATGCATGCGTGCGTGCGTGCGTGTGTGTGTGCGCGTGCGCGTGCGTCTGTGTGTGTGTGTGTGTGTGTGTGTGTGTGTGTGTGTGTGTGTGTGTGTGTGTGTGTGTGTGTGTGTGTGTGTGTGTGTGTGTGTGTGTGTGTGTGTGTGTGTGTGTGTGTGTGTCCGTATACGCTGATATCTCATGATCTACTTGACCGATTTTAACGAGACGCAGGACACGGCGCAGGACACGGCGCAGAGCATGGAACCTATTGTACTTTCTCCCTAAGGGAGTTTTCCCACTTGCGTGATGTTCCTGTGATGTGCTTGTGATCGCGATGTTCCGTGACATTCGTCACACCAGGGGCCTGATTCTGATGAGCGTGTCAGCGTGACATACACCAAATAACGACACAAAGCTGTCTCGGCGAAATTCACGCTTATGCGCATGCGCAAGCCCGATGTCTTTGTTTTTTTTTTAGTAGGTTTTAGAGGCGCGAGTCGAGGAAGATCGTGGTCTATGATATTGTCTCGTCTCGACTTGCCATTTTTACATCGACTCGAGTTTTTGAAATGCAAGTTTATTTACTTTTAAGTCGTGTCATAGACAAGTTTTGCCGAGACAAAATTATGAAACATGGGAACACGTATCGATTAACTTTAACAAAATTAGAGAAATGGTGCAACGATTTGAATAGCGCCATTTTTATAATAATTATATGGTTGGAATTGTTTTTTTCAGCATTTTTAATAAAATTATCAAAAGAATTTATAATTTTAAGAATTTTTTTTTCATTATCATTATACTAGCTTAACCTTTAGAGGGCCGGAAAACCACTAAAATGGTACACCCCCTTATCGACACTTTGCCTACGTTCTATCAATGATATAAGATACCTTTTCTCCCAATTTTTTAAGGTGAATTTCCCTCTCAAAATCCCGGCCCTCTAAAGGTTAATGCATGCGCACTGCGCGCGCTCTATGTACTTTCTTTATTAAACACGCTAAGAATAATTTATTTCTTATAATCCGGAAATCTTTTTCTTTTAATTTTAATGCATCTTTAATAATTGATATTTACTCTTCACGAATAATAAAAATGAGAGCTTAAATATTTTTTCAAAACAATCAACACGTTCTTTAAAAAACTAATTACTTAAATATATTCTAACAACACAATTTGTCTATAGTCCTTTTATTTATTCTGATCTCATCTATTCAATAAGCACTCTCTACAAATGGTAATAATTTTTTTCATGACTGTACAAATAATAATATTGTTAATAAAACTTTCTACGAAAGTATAAAATAAGGCAAGTATAGAAGTTTTTTCTGTATAATCTATAAAATAATATTTTTGATTTTTTAAAAGAAGTCATATAAATACTATAGTAAAAAAGTCTTTTACTTCTTTGAGTCAATGTATGCTCAACAAATTATATGTAAGTACATTCAAATTGTTCACTGCAAATCAAACAAACGAAAGTTGTGAAATCAATTATCGATAGTCAAGTAATGCAAACCATTCTCCGAAAAACTGTATGACTATGTTCTCAGAAATGTATTCAAATTTCTTCATTCTTCTATACAAATCAAACACAAGAAAGTACTGAAATCAATTAATTATAGTCAAGTACCCGCCATAAGAACTTTTCGTACCTCGCATGTAAAATTACATTTTACGCCCACGTTGTAACTTTAAAATTATTCAGCCAGCGGGCATAAAGTGCTACATAATGCCCAAGAGGCCCAATAGCTCACACAGCTCCTACAAAACTTTATAGTACTTACGTACTTTACGCTCGTAGGGGCGAAAATTATTTTAATTATATAACTAATGCCTTCTTTTTATTTCTAAAATTCATAAGAATTTTTTCAGGTATTTACGAAAAGTCAAAGCCTATATAAAAAAATTATATAGTTACCAACACATCACTATTTTTCATTATTCCACCTCAATTTTGAACTTTCTATAATATTACGCATCTAGGAAGGACAAGAGAAGTCTAGAGCTACTCTAGCAGGGGTGGTCCTCCGATCTCCCGTACATACTTGGCGGGCCCGACGGTTTGCAGTTACATGGGCTACTTAAATGTAGAATACTAAATTTTTGCATAAATTCATTAACAATATTTATACCTATAAGTCCACCATAAATAATTACATTGGCTCTAATTTTTAATTGATGCCGTTAAGTACAACATATCCGTACATGTGCAGAATCATGATTTATATTTCATTACTAAACATATTTTTCCTTGTGTCCGTCCTTCTTAAACGAGAATAAAATAAAAAATTCATAAATTTATAGCCTGCTCAAAAGTCCTTTACATATTTTATTAACCGTTTTATTAGCAACATATTTTATATCCTTTTCCCCCGTGTAAATATCATATAAGATCTCATATGAGAATTTCAGACAGCGCATATCTCGTATGAGATCTTATATGCGATGTCATATGCAATTTTACCTATTACGGGATCTCATATGAGATCTCATATGATATTTTCACGCGGGTGTATACTTTCTATTTAAAAACAGAGTGATAGATTCATAGATCAGTAGTTAATATGTAGAAGCAACTCATTTATACATTTTATCTGATCTTTAAACATATGAATATATATATGAAAATGACCATGCCTTACACCTTGAACTGCAAACCGTCGGGCCCGCCAAGTATGTACGGGAGATCGGAGGACCACCCCTGCTAGAGTAGCTCTAGACTTCTCTTGTCCTTCCTAGATGCGTAATATTATAGAAAGTTCAAAATTGAGGTGGAATAATGAAAAATAGTGATGTGTTGGTAACTATGTAATTTTTTTATATAGGCTTTGACTTTTCGTAAATACCTGAAAAAATTCTTATGAATTTTAGAAATAAAAAGAAGGCATTATAGTTATATAATTAAAATAATTTTCGCCCACACGAGCGTAAAGTACGTAAGTACTATAAAGTTTTGTAGGAGCTGTGTGAGCTATTGGGCCTCTTGGGCGTTATGTAGCACTTTATGCCCGCTGGCTGAATAATTTTAAAGTTACAACGTGGGCGTAAAATGTAATTTTACATGCGAGGTACGAAAAGTTCTTATGGTCGGTACTTGACTATAATTAATTGATTTCAGTACTTTCTTGTGTTTAATTTGTATAGAAGAATGAAGAAATTTGAATACATTTCTGAGAACATAGTCATACAGTTTTTCGGAGAATGGTTTGCATTACTTGACTATCGATAATTGATTTCACAACTTTCGTTTGTTTGATTTGCAGTGAACAATTTGAATGTACTTACATATAATTTGTTGAGCATACATTGACTCAAAGAAGTAAAAGACTTTTTTACTATAGTATTTATTTGACTTCTTTTAAAAAATCAAAAATATTATTTTATATAGATTATACAGAAAAAACTTCTATACTTGCCTTATTTTATACTTTCGTAGAAAGTTTTATTAACAATATTTTTATTTGTACAGTCATGAAAAAAAATTATTACCATTTGTAGAGAGTGCTTATTGAATAGATGAGATCAGAATAAATAAAAGGACTATAGACAAATTGTGTTGTTAGAATATATTTAAAAAGTTAGTTTTTTAAGAACGTGTTGATTGTTTTGAAAAAATATTTAAGCTCTCATTAAAGTTTTTGATACAGAGGGAGAGAGAGAGGGGGAAGAAAGATAATATTGACATAATTTATTCTACTAGTTAAATCCATTGGTGCTCCATGTACCTTTTTTCTTAAACATGCTGAGAATAATTTATTCGTTATCGTAAGAACTAAACACATTGATCAATTGCTTTACATAATTATTTATCGCAGTTTTAACGTGAAAAACTGACTTTTGGCAGGGACCTTACGGCCAAAGCAACCTTAAACTTGGTTGCCATATTGTAACAGTGTTTATGATGATGTATGCTCATGTGGCAACGAATACTATATACTTTAATAAGGTTTTTTGTATTCCATATACGTTATAAGATAAGTAAGATATTGACTACACATTTTGTTGGTGTTAGAATAAGAAATCAAAATGAAAAACCCAGTTGTAAGCTGAATACACTCAATTAGTGTGCAAATTGCAAAAAGAAATAAGAAAAATATAAGACGATTAAAATTATTGCAATATATCTCCGATTGTTAAACATCTATTGTGTACCATTCTCACAAATATTCACTTTTACTTTTCAATATTATTTAAATTATAGTGATAAATTATTTAATTTAAAAGTAACAGAAATTTATAAAATAACAGCTAAAAATTATTAACAGATACAAATCCCCTTGCGTAATTTACATATTCCTTTTATTTAAATTCTATGAGACAATTATTTTAATACACTTACGCATAGTCTTCACTTGTTTTAAAAAAAAAAAACTTTTCACTATTATTATATTATAGTAATAAATTATTTAATTTAAAAGTAACAGAAAGTTATAAAATAACGGTAATGAAGCTGAAGTTAGCAGCGAGATCTATCAGCGACAAGCAATTTTGCAGTGGCTCTCAACCCAAAAATACAATTACGCTTAATCGAGGTATACAATCATTCTAACGTGGATTTTCTACTACTGGAAACCAAAAAAAGTATTTCGAACCAAAATCACGTGTTATATAATTAATTACAATGAATTATTTATTGATAATACCATACTTGCAAAATCAAGCTGAAAATATACGTCTTTTCCATGTTTCCCCGCTTCCTATCGAAAAACTAAAGGTATATATTTTCTAAAACTTGGCAAAGATATTCGAGGAGCTCCAAGAAAGAAGGTAAAAGAGTTTCGAAAAATATACACCTTCCATTATTTATTTATAAGAGCTTAATTGCAAAATTAAGCGAAAAATATACGTCTTTTCCATGTTTCTTCGCTTCCTATAAAAAAACTATATGTGTGCATTTTCTGAAACTTGGCAGAGATGTTCGAGACAATCCCAAAAGGAAGCTGAAAGAGTTTTAAAAAATGTACACCTTCCATTATTTATTTATAAGAGCTTAATGCAAAATGAAGCGAAAAATATACGTCTTTTCCATGTTTCTTCGCTTCCTATAAAAAAACTAAAGGTGTACATTCTCTGAAACTTGGCAGAGATGTTCGAAACAAACCCAAAAGGAAGCTGAAAGAGTTTAAAAAAATTTACACTTTCCATTATTTATTTATAAGAGCTTCATTGCAAAATTAAGCGAAAAATATACCTCTTTTCCATGTTTCTTCGCTTCCTATAAAAAAACTAAAGGTGTACATTCTCTGAAACTTTGCAGAGATATTCAGGAAGATCTTAGAATGAAGCTGAAAGAGTTTCAAAAAATGTACACCTTCCATTATTTATTTATAAGAGCTTAATTGCAAAATTAAGCGAAAAATATACGTCTTTTCCATGTTTCCTTGATTCCTATAGAAAAACTAAAGGTGTACATTTTCTGAAACTTGGCAGAGATGTTCGAGACAATCCCAAAAGGAAGCTGAAAGAGTTTTAAAAAATGTACACCTTCCATTATTTATTTATAAGAGGTTAATGCAAAATGAAGCGAAAAATATACGTCTTTTTTTGTTTCCCCGCTTTCTATCGAAAAAATAAAGGTGTAAATTCTCTGAAACTTCGCAGAGATACTATGGATAAACCCAGAATGGAGCTAAAAAAGTTTCAAAAAATGTACACCTTCCATTATTTATTTATAAGAGGTTAATTGCAAAATTAAGCGGAAAATATAACTCTTTTCCATGTTTCTTCGCTTCCTATGAAAAAACAACAGGTGTACATTCTCTGAAACTTTGCAGAGATGTTCGAGACAATCCCAAAAGGAAGCTGAAAGGGTTGTAAAAAATTGTACACCTTCCATTATTTATTTATAAGAGCTAAATTGCAAAATTAAGCGGAAAATATACCACTTTTCTATGTTTCTTCGCTTCCTATGGAAAAACGAAAGTTGTACATTTTCTGAAACATTGCAGAGATGTTCGAGACAATCCCAAAAGGAAGCTGAAAGAGTTTTAAAAAATGTACACCTTCCATTATTTATTTATAAGAGCTTAATGCAAAATGAAGCGAAAAATATACGTCTTTTTTTGTTTCCCCGCTTTCTATCGAAAAAATAAAGGTGTACATTCTCTGAAACTTCGCAGAGATACTATGGATAAGCCCAGAATGGAGCTAAAAAAGTTTCAAAAAATGTACACCTTCCATTATTTATTTATAAGTGCTTAATTGCAAAATTAAGCGGAAAATATACCTCTTTTCCATGTTTCTTCGCTTCCTATAAAAAGACTAAAGGAGTACATTCTCTGAAACTTTGCAGAGATATTCAGGATGATCTTAGAATGAAGCTGAAAGAGTTTCAAAAAATGTACACCTTCCATTATTTATTTATAAGAGCTTCATTGCAAAATTAAGCGAAAAATATACGTCTTCTCCATGTTTCCTTGATTCCTATCGAAAAACTAAAGGTGTACATTCTCTGAAACTTGGCAGAGATGTTCGAAACAATCCCAAAAGGAAGCTGAAAGAGTTTAAAAAAATGTACACCTTCCATTATTTATTTATAAGAGCTTCATTGCAAAATTAAGCGAAAAATATACGTCTTCTCCATGTTTCCTTGATTCCTATCGAAAAACTAAAGGTGTACATTCTCTGAAACTTTGCAGAGATACTAAGGTTAATCCCAGAATGAAGCTAAGAAAGTTTCAAAAAATGTACACCTTCCATTATTTATTTATAAGAGCTTAATTGTAAAATTAAGCGGAAAATATACCTCTTTTCTATGTTTCTTCGCTTCCTATAAAAAAACTAAAGGTATACATTCTCTGAAACTTTGCAGAGATATTCAGGATGATCTTAGAATGAAGCTGAAAGAGTTTAAAAAAATGTACACCTTCCATTATTTATTTATGAGAGCTAAATTGCAAATTTAAGCGAAAAATATACGTCTTTTCCATGTTTCCTTGATTCCTATCGAAAAACTAAAGGTGTACATTTTCTGAAACTTGGCAGAGATGTTTGAAACAATCCCAAAAGGAAGCTGAGAGAGTTTCAAGAAATGTACACCTTCCATTATTTATTTATAAGAGCTTAATTGCAAAATTAAACGGAAAATATACGTATTGGCGATGGTTTATCGCTTCCTATGAAAAAAATTAGGGTGTACATTTATTGAAACTTCGTAGAGGTATTCGTGAAACCCCCAGAAAGTGCCCACAAAAGTTTAAGTAAAATAGTACGACCATTTGTTTATTTGTAAGTGTTTCTTCGCATAAATAATCATGAATGTAGGTAGAATAATGCGTTAATTGACGTGTTTAAAGATATCTCGTAATATCAAAATAGGCATGTATTAATAATTTGGATTAATATTCAATATCGGCTTTTGCTTACTTTCAGCGTCACCCAAGGCCAACCAACGTGGAGGTAGTAGTTCAGCTTCCTTTTGGAATTGTTTCGAACATCTCTGCCAAGTTTCAGAAAATGTACACATTTAGGTTTTCTATAGGAATCAAGGAAACATGGAAAAGACGTATATTTGTCGCTTAATTTTGCAATTAAGCTCTTATAAATAAATAATGGAAGGTGTACATTTTTTTAAACTCTTTCAGCTTCATTCTAAGATCATCCTAAATATCTCGGCAAAGTTTCAGAGAATGTACACCTTTAGTTTTTTTATAGGAAGCGAAGAAACATGGAAAAGAGGTATATTTTCCGCTTAATTTTGCAATTAAGCTCTTATAAATAAATAATGGAAGGTGTACATTTTTTTAAACTCTTTCAGCTTCATTCTAGGATTATCCTGAATATCTCTGCAAAGTTTCAGAAAATGTACACCTTTAGTTTTTCGACAGGAATCAAGGAAACATGGAGAAGACGTATATTTTTCGCTTAATTTTGCAATGAAGCTCTTATAAATAAATATTGGAAGGTGTACATTTTTTGAAACTCTTTCAGCTTCATTCTAAGATTATCCTGAATATCTCTGCAAAGTTTCAGAGAATGTACACCTTTAGTTTTTTTATAGGAAGCGAAGAAACATGGAAAAGTGGTATATTTTCCGCTTAATTTTGCAATTAAACTCTTATAAATAAATAATGAAAGGTGTACATTTTTTAAAACTCTTTCAGCTTCATTCTAGGATCATCCTGAATATCTCTGCAAAGTGTCAGAGAATGTACACCTTTAGTTTTTTTATAGGAAGCGAAGAAACATGGAAAAGAGGTATATTTTTCGCTTAATTTTGCAATTAAGCTGTTATAAATAAATAATCAAAGGTGTACATTTTTTAAACTCTTTTAGCTTCTTCCTGGCATCGTTGCGAATATCTCTGAAAAGTTTCATAAAATGTACACCTTTAGTTTTTCGATAGGAAGCAAGGAAACATGATAAAGACGTATATTCTTCGCTTAATTTTGCAACTAAGCTCTTATAAATAAATAATGGTAGTTGTACATTTTTTGAAACTCTTTTAGCTCCATTCTAGGATTATCCTGAATATCTCTGCAAAGTTTCAGAGAATGTACACCTTTAGTTTTTCCATAGGAAACGAAGAAACATGGAAAATACGTATATTTTTCGCTTAATTTTGCAATTAAGCTCTTATAAATAAATAATGGAAGGTGTACATTTTTTGAAACTCTTTTAGCTTCATTCTAGGATTATCCTGAATATCTCTGCAAAGTTTCAGAGAATGTACACCTTTTGTTTTTCATAGGAAGCGAAGAAACATGGAAAAGACGTATATTTTTCGCTTAATTTTGCAATTAAGCTCTTGAAAATAAATAATGGAAGGTGTACATTTTTTGAAACTCTTTCAGCTTCATTCTAGGATTATCCTGAATATCTCTGCAAAGTTTCAGAGAATGTACACCTTTCGTTTTTTTATAGGAAGCGAAGAAACATGGAAAAGACGTATATTTTTCGCATAATTTTGCAATTAAGCTCTTATAAATAAATAATGGAAGGTGTACATTTTTCGAAACTCTTTTACCTTCTTTCTTGGAGTTCCTCGAATATCTGTGCCAAGTTTCAGAAAATGTACACCTTTAGTTTTTCTTTAGGAATCAAGGAAACATGGAAAAGACGTATATTCTTCGCTTAATTTTGCAACTAAGCTCTTATAAATAAATAATGGAAGGTGTGCATTTTATGAAACTCTTTTAGCTTCATTCTAGGATTATCCTGAATATCTCTGCAAAGTTTCAGAGAATGTACACCTTTAGTTTTTTTATAGGAAGCGAAGAAACATGGAAAAGTGGTATATTTTCCGCTTAATTTTGCAACTAAGCTCTTATAAATAAATAATGGAAGGTGTACATTTTTTGAAACTCTTTTAGCTTCATTCTAGGATTATTCTGAATATCTCTGCAAAGTTTCAGAGAATGTACACCTTTAGTTTTTCCATAGGAAACGAAGAAACATGGAAAAGACGTATATTTTTCGCTTAATTTTGCAATTAAGCTCTTATACATAAATAATGGAAGGTGTACATTTTTTGAAACTCTTTTAGCTTCATTCTAGGATTATCCTGAATATCTCTGCAAAGTTTCAGAGAATGTACACCTCTTGTTTTTCATAGGAAGCGAGGAAACATGGAAAAGACGTATATTTTTCGCTTAATTTTGCAATTAAGCTCTTGAAAATAAATAATGGAAGGTGTACATTTTTTGAAACTCTTTCAGCTTCATTCTAGGATTATCCTGAATATCTCTGCAAAGTTTCAGAGAATGTACACCTTTCCTTTTTTTATAGGAAGCGAAGAAACATGGAAAAGACGTATATTTTTCGCTTAATTTTGCAATTAAGCTCTTATAAATAAATAATGGAAGGTGTACATTTTTCGAAACTCTTTTACTTCTTTCTTGGAGTTCCTCGAATATCTGTGCCAAGTTTCAGAAAATGTACACCTTTAGTTTTTCTTTAGGAATCAAGGAAACATGGAAAAGACGTATATTCTTCGCTTAATTTTGCAACTAAGCTCTTATAAATAAATAATGGAAGGTGTGCATTTTTTGAAACTCTTTTGCTTCATTCTAGGATTATCCTGAATATCTCTGCAAAGTTTCAGAGAATGTACACCTTTAGTTTTTTTATAGGAAGCGAAGAAACATGGAAAAGTGGTATATTTTCCGCTTAATTTTGCAACTAAGCTCTTATAAATAAATAATGGAAGGTGTACATTTTTTGAAACTCTTTTAGCTTCATTCTAGGATTATCCTGAATATCTCTGCAAAGTTTCAGAGAATGTACACCTTTAGTTTTTCCATAGGAAACGAAGAAACATGGAAAAGACGTATATTTTTCGCTTAATTTTGCAATTAAGCTCTTATAAATAAATAATGGAAGGTGTACATTTTCTTAAACTCTTTTACCTTCATTCTAGGATTATCCTGAATATCTCTGCGAAGTTTCAGAGAATGTACACCTCTTGTTTTTCATAGGAAGCGAGGAAACATGGAAAAGACGTATATTTTTCGCTTAATTTTGCAATTAAGCTCTTGAAAATAAATAATGGAAGGTGTACATTTTTTGAAATTCTTTCAGCTTCATTCTAGGATTATCCTGAATATCTCTGCAAAGTTTCAGAGAATGTACACCTTCCGTTTTTTTAGAGGAAGCGAAAAAACATGGAAAAGTGGTATATTTTCCGCTTAATTTTGCAATTAAACTCTTATAAATAAATAATGAAAGGAGTACATTTTTTGAAACTCTTTCAGCTTCATTCTAGGATCATCCTGAATATCTCTGCAAAGTGTCAGAGAATGTACACCTTTAGTTTTTTTATAGGAAGCGAAGAAACATGGAAAAGAGGTATATTTTTCGCTTAATTTTGCAATTAAGCTGTTATAAATAAATAATGAAAGGTGTACATTTTTTAAACTCTTTTAGCTTCTTCCTGGCATCGTTGCGAATATCTCTGAGAAGTTTCAGAAAATGTACACCTTTAGTTTTTCGATAGGAAGCAAGGAAACATGATAAAGACGTATATTCTTCGCTTAATTTTGCAACTAAGCTCTTATAAATAAATAATGGAAGGTGTGCATTTTTTGAAACTCTTTTAGCTTCATTCTAGGATTATCCTGAATATCTCTGCAAAGTTTCAGAGAATGTACACCTTTAGTTTTTTTATAGGAAGCGAAGAAACATGGAAAAGTGGTATATTTTCCGCTTAATTTTGCAACTAAGCTCTTATAAATAAATAATGGAAGGTGTACATTTTTTGAAACTCTTTTAGCTTCATTCTAGGATTATCCTGAATATCTCTGCAAAGTTTCAGAGAATGTACACCTTTAGTTTTTCCATAGGAAACGAAGAAACATGGAAAAGACGTATATTTTTCGCTTAATTTTGCAATTAAGCTCTTATAAATAAATAATGGAAGGTGTACATTTTTTGAAACTCTTTTAGCTTCATTCTAGGATTATCCTGAATATCTCTGCAAAGTTTCAGAGAATGTACACTTCTTGTTTTTCATAGGAAGCGAGGAAACATGGAAAAGACGTATATTTTTCGCTTAATTTTGCAATTAAGCTCTTGAAAATAAATAATGGAAGGTGTACATTTTTTGAAACTCTTTCAGCTTCATTCTAGGATTATCCTGAATATCTCTGCAAAGTTTTAGAGAATGTACACCTTTCGTTTTTTTATAGGAAGCGAAGAAACATGGAAAAGACGTATATTTTTCGCCTAATTTTGCAATTAAGCTCTTATAAATAAATAATGGAAGGTGTACATTTTTCGAACTCTTTTACCTTCTTTCTTGGAGTTCCTCGAATATCTGTGCCAAGTTTCAGAAAATGTACACCTTTAGTTTTTCTTTAGGAATCAAGGAAACATGGAAAAGACGTATATTCTTCGCTTAATTTTGCAACTAAGCTCTTATAAATAAATAATGGAAGGTGTGCATTTTTTGAAACTCTTTTAGCTTCATTCTAGGATTATCCTGAATATCTCTGCAAAGTTTCAGAGAATGTACACCTTTAGTTTTTTTATAGGAAGCGAAGAAACATGGAAAAGTGGTATATTTTCCGCTTAATTTTGCAACTAAGCTCTTATAAATAAATAATGGAAGGTGTACATTTTTTGAAACTCTTTCAGCTTCATTCTAGGATTATCCTGAATATCTCTGCAAAGTTTCAGAGAATGTACACCTTTAGTTTTTCCATAGGAAACGAAGAAACATGGAAAAGACGTATATTTTTCGCTTAATTTTGCAATTAAGCTCTTATAAATAAATAATGGAAGGTGTACATTTTTTGAAACTCTTTTAGCTTCATTCTAGGGTTATCCTGAATATCTCTGCAAAGTTTCAGAGAATGTACACCTCTTGTTTTTCATAGGAAGCGAGGAAACATGGAAAAGACGTATATTTTTCGCTTAATTTTGCAATTAAGCTCTTGAAAATAAATAATGGAAGGTGTACATTTTTTGAAATTCTTTCAGCTTTATTCTAGGATTATCCTGAATATCTCTGCAAAGTTTCAGAGAATGTACACCTTTCGTTTTTTTATAGGAAGCGAAGAAACATGGAAAAGACGTATATTTTTCGCTTAATTTTGCAATTAAGCTCTTATAAATAAATAATGGAAGGTGTACATTTTTCGAAACTCTTTTACCTTCTTTCTTGGAGTTCCTCAAATATCTCTGCCAAGTTTCAGAAAATGTACACCTTTAGTTTTTCTATAGGAATCAAGGAAACATGGAAAAGACGTATATTCTTCGCTTAATTTTGCAACTAATCTCTTATAAATAAATAGTGGAAGGTTTACATTTTTTGAAACTCTTTCAGCTTCTTTCTGGCATCGTTGCGAATATCTCTGCAAAGTTTCAGAAAATGTACACCTTTAGTTTTTCGATAGGAAGCAAGGAAACATGATAAAGACGTATATTCTTCGCTTAATTTTGCAACTAATCTCTTATAAATAAATAGTGGAAGGTTTACATTTTTTGAAACTTTCTTAGCTTCATTCTGGGATTATCCTTAATATCTCTGCAAAGTTTCAGAGAATGTTCACCTTTAGTTTTTCCATAGGAAGCGAAGAAACATGGAAAAGACGTATATTTTTCGCTTCATTTTGCATTAAGCTCTTATAAATAAATAATGGAGGTGTACATTTTTTAAAACTCTTTCAGCTTCCTTTTGGGTTTGTCTCGAACATCTCTGCCAAGTTTCAGAAAATGTACACCTTTAGTTTTTCGATGGAAATCAAGGAAACATGGAAAAGACGTATATTTTTCGCTTAATTTTGCAATGAAGCTCTTATAAATAAATAATGGAAGGTGTACATTTTTTGAAACTCTTTCAGCTTCCTTTTGGGATTGTTTCGAACATCTCTGCCAAGTTTCAGAAAATGTACACCTTTAATTTTTCTATAGGAATCAAGGAAACATGGAAAAGACGTATATTTTTCGCTTAATTTTGCAATTAAGCTCTTATAAATAATGGAAGGTGTACATTTTTTTAAACTTTTTCAGCTTCATTCTAAGATTATCCTGAATATCTCTGCAAAGTTTCAGAGAATGTACACCTTTAGTTTTTTTATAGGAAGCGAAGAAACATGGAAAAGTGGTATATTTTCCGCTTAATTTTGCAATTAAGCAAAGTTTCAGAGAATGTACACCTTTTGTTTTTCATAGGAAGCGAGAAAACATGGAAATGACGTATATTTTTCGCTTAATTTTGCAATTAAGCTCTTGAAAATAAATAATGGATGGTGTACATTTTTTGAAACTCTTTCAGCTTCATTCTAGGATTATCCTGAATATCTCTGCAAAGTTTCAGAGAATGTACACCTTTCGTTTTTTTATAGGAAGCGAAGAAACATGGAAAAGACGTATATTTTTCGCTTAATTTTGCAATTAAGCTCTTATAAATAAATAATGGAAGGTGTACATTTTTCGAAACTCTTTTACCTTCTTTCTTGGAGTTCCTCGAATATCTGTGCCAAGTTTCTATAGGAATCAAGGAACGTATATTTTTCGCTTAATTTTGCAATTATGCTCTCATAAATAAACAATGGAAGGTGTACATTTTTTGTAACTCTTTCAGCTTGATTCTAAGATCATCCTGAATATCTCTGCAAAGTTTCAGAGAATGTACACCTTTAGTTTTTTTATAGGAAGCGAAGAAACATGAAAAATTGGTATATTTTCCGCTTAATTTTGCAATTAATCTCTTCTAAATAAATAATGAAAGGTGTACATTTTTTGAAACTCTTTCAGCTTCTTTCTGGCATCGTTGCGAATATCTCTGCAAAGTTTCTGAAAATGTACACCTTTAGTTTTTCGATAGGAAGCAAGGAAACATGATAAAGACGTATATTCTTCGCTTAATTTTGCAACTAATCTCTTATAAATAAATAATGGAAGGTGTACATTTTTTGAAACTCTTTTAGCTTCATTCTAGGGTTATCCTGAATATCTCTGCAAAGTTTCAGAGAATGTACACCTCTTGTTTTTCATAGGAAGCGAGGAAACATGGAAAAGACGTATATTTTTCGCTTAATTTTGCAATTAAGCTCTTGAAAATAAATAATGGAAGGTGTACATTTTTTGAAATTCTTTCAGCTTTATTCTAGGATTATCCTGAATATCTCTGCAAAGTTTCAGAGAATGTACACCTTTCGTTTTTTTATAGGAAGCGAAGAAACATGGAAAAGACGTATATTTTTCGCTTAATTTTGCAATTAAGCTCTTATAAATAAATAATGGAAGGTGTACATTTTTCGAAACTCTTTTACCTTCTTTCTTGGAGTTCCTCAAATATCTCTGCCAAGTTTCAGAAAATGTACACCTTTAGTTTTTCTATAGGAATCAAGGAAACATGGAAAAGACGTATATTCTTCGCTTAATTTTGCAACTAATCTCTTATAAATAAATAGTGGAAGGTTTACATTTTTTGAAACTCTTTCAGCTTCTTTCTGGCATCGTTGCGAATATCTCTGCAAAGTTTCAGAAAATGTACACCTTTAGTTTTTCGATAGGAAGCAAGGAAACATGATAAAGACGTATATTCTTCGCTTAATTTTGCAACTAATCTCTTATAAATAAATAGTGGAAGGTTTACATTTTTTGAAACTTTCTTAGCTTCATTCTGGGATTATCCTTAATATCTCTGCAAAGTTTCAGAGAATGTTCACCTTTAGTTTTTCCATAGGAAGCGAAGAAACATGGAAAAGACGTATATTTTTCGCTTCATTTTGCATTAAGCTCTTATAAATAAATAATGGAGGTGTACATTTTTTAAAACTCTTTCAGCTTCCTTTTGGGTTTGTCTCGAACATCTCTGCCAAGTTTCAGAAAATGTACACCTTTAGTTTTTCGATGGAAATCAAGGAAACATGGAAAAGACGTATATTTTTCGCTTAATTTTGCAATGAAGCTCTTATAAATAAATAATGGAAGGTGTACATTTTTTGAAACTCTTTCAGCTTCCTTTTGGGATTGTTTCGAACATCTCTGCCAAGTTTCAGAAAATGTACACCTTTAATTTTTCTATAGGAATCAAGGAAACATGGAAAAGACGTATATTTTTCGCTTAATTTTGCAATTAAGCTCTTATAAATAATGGAAGGTGTACATTTTTTTAAACTCTTTCAGCTTCATTCTAAGATTATCCTGAATATCTCTGCAAAGTTTCAGAGAATGTACACCTTTAGTTTTTTTATAGGAAGCGAAGAAACATGGAAAAGTGGTATATTTTCCGCTTAATTTTGCAATTAAGCAAAGTTTCAGAGAATGTACACCTTTTGTTTTTCATAGGAAGCGAGAAAACATGGAAATGACGTATATTTTTCGCTTAATTTTGCAATTAAGCTCTTGAAAATAAATAATGGATGGTGTACATTTTTTGAAACTCTTTCAGCTTCATTCTAGGATTATCCTGAATATCTCTGCAAAGTTTCAGAGAATGTACACCTTTCGTTTTTTTATAGGAAGCGAAGAAACATGGAAAAGACGTATATTTTTCGCTTAATTTTGCAATTAAGCTCTTATAAATAAATAATGGAAGGTGTACATTTTTCGAAACTCTTTTACCTTCTTTCTTGGAGTTCCTCGAATATCTGTGCCAAGTTTCTATAGGAATCAAGGAACGTATATTTTTCGCTTAATTTTGCAATTATGCTCTCATAAATAAACAATGGAAGGTGTACATTTTTTGTAACTCTTTCAGCTTGATTCTAAGATCATCCTGAATATCTCTGCAAAGTTTCAGAGAATGTACACCTTTAGTTTTTTTATAGGAAGCGAAGAAACATGAAAAATTGGTATATTTTCCGCTTAATTTTGCAATTAATCTCTTCTAAATAAATAATGAAAGGTGTACATTTTTTGAAACTCTTTCAGCTTCTTTCTGGCATCGTTGCGAATATCTCTGCAAAGTTTCTGAAAATGTACACCTTTAGTTTTTCGATAGGAAGCAAGGAAACATGATAAAGACGTATATTCTTCGCTTAATTTTGCAACTAATCTCTTATAAATAAATAATGGAAGGTTTACATTTTTTGAAACTCTTTTAGCTTCATTCTAGGATTATCCTGAATATCTCTGCAAAGTTTCAGAGAATGTACACCTTTAGTTTTTCCATAGGAAACGAAGAAACATGGAAAAGACGTATATTTCGCTTAATTTTGCAATGAAGCTCTTATAAATAAATAATGGAAAGTGTACATTTTTTTAAACTCTTTCAGCTTCCTTTTGGGTTTGTTTCGAACATCTCTGCAATGTTTCAGAGAATGTACACCTTTCGTTTTTCCATAGGAAGCGAAGAAACATGGAAAAGACGTATATTTTTCGCTTAATTTTGCAATTAAGCTCTTATAAATAAATAATGGAAGGTGTACATTTTTCGAAACTCTTTTACCTTCTTTCTTGGAGTTCCTCGAATATCTTTGCCAAGTTTTAGAAAATTTACACCTTCAGTTTTTCGATAGGAATCGGGGAAACATGGAAAAGACGTATATTTTCAGCTTGATTTTGCAAGTATGGTATTATCAATAAATAATTCATTGTAATTAATTATGTAACACGTGATTTTCGTTTGAAATTTTTTTGGTTTCCAGTAGTAGAAAATCCACGTTAGACTGATTGTATACCTCGATTAAGCGTAATTGTATTTTTGGGTTGAGAGCCACTGCAAAATTGCTTGTCGCTGATAGATCTCGCTGCTAACTTCAGCTTCATATAACGGTATAAAAATTATATAACATAATTGTTAGATGTATAAATAAAGAATTACTTGCTAATTTTTGTTAATTTGAAATCCCCTTGCGTAATTTACGTATTCCTTTTATTTAATTTCTAAGAGACAATTATTAACATACACTTATGTAAAGTGTTCACTTGTGTTAAAAATAAAAAACCAAACAACATAAATTTATGAATACCGTTAAAAAATGAATTAAAATATTGGCAGTTTGCTCCATATTTGCAAATGATCACTTTTCCAGGAAACCTTCCTACATCATACCTATAGTTCCAAGTTAACTCTTGACCTGGGGGGTTGCTCTTCAATGATATACGATAAAATGTTTATCACCGCGTAATACAGGTATGTTTTTAGGATGAATAGTATCATTTTGAACAAAATTTTGATTTGATGTGACGTATACTGTGGTAAAACGATTATGTACCGACCCCCTTCCAGCCGTAAGAATTTTTCTTATTTTTTTGACTAAAGAAATAATCCACCCTTAACAAAAAATTAGCTCTTAGTGTAGTTTTATTTGCTCTATTCGGCTCTACTTTCAATTTTTTTGATTGTTAGGAAATGCTACCGTTAACGTGAAAAAATGATAATTACACATCCTAGCTTTTTATTACTAATTTTTTAGGAGCATATATTATTGCAAGATAGCTCTGGATGGAGCAAATAAAAATACAACAAGAGCTAATTTTTTGTTAAAGATGGATTATTTCTTTAGTCAAAAAATAAAAAAAAACTGAAAAATTCTTACAGCTGGAAGGGGGTCGGTCGATTATGTCGCATCGCAACGCATATCGATAAAGGTAATTTTATATTACGCCATAGTGATAAGTTTTATTTGTACACTTTGTATATCGAAACGTTATGCAATAAAAAATTCTTCGCTATGGGATAATACAAAATTACCCTTAGCGATATGCGTTGCGATGGAACATAATCGTTTTACCACAGTATATTCTCTAAAGTTGAATTAGTGAAAATTGTTCCACCCATTAAATTAGTAGCAAAAAATAGTAATTTATTAGTGAATATTCGCATTTCATTAGTAGTCTTTAAAAAAACTACTAATGAAATCGTGAATATTCACTAATAAATTAGTAGTTTCTTCTACTAATTTAATGGGAGGAGCAATTCAATTTTCACTAATTCAACTTTAGAGAGTATACTGTGGTGAAACGATTATGTCGCATCGCAACGCTATAAGGGTAATTTTATATTACGCCATAGCGATAAGTTTTGTTTGTTTGTACACTTTGAATGTGGAAACGTTGTGCAATAAAAAATTCTTCGCTATGGGGCAATAGAAAATTACCCTTAGCGATATGCATTACCATGCAACATAATCGTTTCTCCTCAGTATACTCTCTAAAGTTGGATTAGTGAAAATGCTCCTCCCATTAAATTAGTAGAAGAAACTACTAATTTATTAGTGAATATTCACTATTTCGTTAGTAGTTTTTTAACCCATTAAATTAGTAGAAAAAACTACTAATTTATTTGTGAATATTCACTATTTCATTAGTAGTTTTTTTAAAGACTACTAATGAAATAGTAAATATTCACTAATAAATTACTATTTTTTTCTACTAATTTAATGAGTGGAGCAATTTTCACTAATTCAACTTTAGAGCATATACTGTGGTGAAATGATTATGTTGCATCGCAACGCATATCGCTAAGGGTAATTTTGTATTGCCCTATAGCGAAGAATTTTTTATTGCATAACGTTTCGATATACAAAGTGTAAAAACAAACAAAACTTATCGCTATGTCGTGATATAAAATTACCCTTAGCGATATGCGTTGCGATGCGACATAATCGTTTTACCACAGTATATGCCACATCAAATCAAAATTTTGTCCTAAATGGTACTATTCGTCCTAAAAACGTACCTGTATTACGCGGTGATAAACATTTTATCGTATATCATTTAAGAACAACCCCCCAGCATAGTGTACTTACTAGGAGAAGGCCAGGGGTCCGGATCACGGATTCGGCGAAAACTTTGGGATAGGTTTTTGGATATAGGAATATGAAGAAAGCTGCAATAGTACACCCTAATGTTCCAAAAAAACTCATAAATAGTATCCGTTTTAAGAAGAGGTGTTTTTCAAGACTTTTTTAAAAATCAAAAAAGATCATCATTCATCTTCATCTTTCATCATAATTTTCATCTTTTTTAAAGCTACAATATTTATTACTTGAGGTTTTTGGAGCGTTCTAATATTGCAGTCTTCTCCTAATTAGTACACTTTAATAAGCAATTAATTCTTACTTTTTCATTTACACCATTATCTCTGGACTCCAAAAAGCATTTTGGACCATTCGTTACAATTTATTTTTCATTTCAAGATAGTATATTGTAGCAGTATTTATGATTATAATTTATTTTAATAATCAATTTATTCTTATTTTTACATTGCACATAAAATTTTGTAAACACCACCATACATTCGTGTATTATAATAATTCGTAAGCGTTCTTGCGCGAAACGCGTTTGAATTTCGCGGGAAGAAAATCAGAAATGAAAACATTAGCCCGCGCAACGGTGAAGCATTGACAAACCGACACAGCCCAAGTTGCCGACTCGTACCTACAACAAATATAGAAAATATATAAAAAGTGAAACATTTACAAATTTATTGTAGTTATCTCTGTTTAATTCCAAGAAATATATTTACCATATTATATTTTTAATAATCATAAAGAAACTGAATCAATACTTCGCTTTATCAAATGCATATATCAAACGTTATCAAATAAATTAATTAATATTTTATTCTAATATTATTACTGGAAATGATATTTTAAACTATTTTGATACTGATTTATTTACGTATATTAAATTTATTACTTAAAAGCATGTTTCTGTTTGATTAATATTTCAACAAAAAAGTTTGACAGTTACAATATTTCTACTCTATGATCTTTGTTTGATATACGGCGTGAAAATGTGTTAGGAATGTTGTTTAGCAAATTTGGAATCGAAATACACTATTTTTAGAAAATGTTCGATGCGTGCGTGCGTGCGTGCGCGCGCGCGCGCGCGTGTGTGTGTGTGTGTGTGTGTGTGTGCGCGCGCGCGCGTGTGTGTGTGTGTGTGTGTATGTGTGTGTGTGTGTGTGTGTGTGTGTGTGTGTGTGTGTGTGTGTGTGTCCGTATACGCTGATATTTCATGATCTACTGGACCGATTTTAACGAGAGAGGGATCATTTTTTTTGCTTACACAGACTTGGGGTCAATATTCTATTTTTGAAAAAATCGATTTTTTTTGTTTTTATATCGATTTTTCAATTTTGAAAATTTTTATTTTTGATTTTTGTAATATTTAGAACGAATATTGTTTGTATATTATGAATTCTCTGTATGCAGAATAAAATTCTCTACAATTTAAAAAAAAAAGTCGATAGCTATATTTCGTCATAAGTTATTGATGAAAACGTAATTTTTTGTAAATAGGTTATATTTCGAAATTAGAAAAAGATATTGACATGAATATTTTTTTGGTTATAAAGAATATTGAGTACTATAACTTGCTCAATTTTTATGTTTTTTTATTCATTATTTTTGGAGAAAAAGAATAATTTAACTAGAGTAAAATTGGCTTAATCGCTTTGAAATTCTTTGTAGGGGTAGATTTTGTATACGAATCGAGAGAGTTCTTTGGGCAAAGGTATTGATCCATAAATTTCAGAGATATTTGAGGTTAAAATTTTTTTCACTTTTTTTTTAAAGCGTTATTTCTCGAGAACGGCTGTATGTATCTAAATGGGATAGATAGTACTCGAAAGAGAATAAAAATACCTATATTTTCTAAAAAAAAAAGACGTTTCTAACTATCACGGTTCTTTTGTTATTAACAAAAACGTAAAACCTGAAAAATGAAAAAAATGAGTTTTGTATGTCCAACGATTACGGGAGTAAAAGTGTCGTAATCTCTTCAAAATTCCTTGTGGAGGTAGATTTTGGATAGCTCTCGGTCGAGATCTTTGGGCAAAATAATTGGTCCATAAATTTCAGAGATATTTGAGGTTAAAATATTTTTAACTTTTTTTCAAATCGTAATTTCTGGAGAACGGCTCGATGAATCAGCTCCAGATTTCTAGACAATTTTGTATGTGATATAGATATTATGTATGTGAATTTTCAACAAGATCGTACTATTACTTTTTGATATTCAAGTTTCCTATTTTACAGTCATTTTCTTTGTCGCCGGATAACTAGAGAAAAATTGTTTTAATTTCTTTAAAATTTGGCGGAAATGTGGAGTGTATATTATTTATTATATGTGTTCTTAGGGTAAAAGAATTCGTTTACGAATTTCAGAGATATTCAAGGTTAAAACTGATTTAGCCCTCTTTTCATATCGTAATTTTTCGGGTATATGTATACTAGAAAATGGAAATGACGCGTGCTACGCGTGCGTGTTGTTCACTTGCTTTTGTTTTTTTATTGAGGTTAATTTACAGCGCTCTTCACCGATACATGAAATTAGATAGATACGATGGCAAATTAGATGCCGAGAAATACGTTTAACAATACTTTTGACTGCACTTCGATATTAATTGCGTTTTCTCTTTTATAGATGGAAACATAAAATTTATAAACAATTTTGTGTGTGGTACAGGCAACATATTTGTGAAATTTCATCAAAAAACATTATCTATTATACAGAATATTGAAGTACAATGATTTGGAGGTAATAGGAATGTAGGACAGGGGTTCTTATAGATGGTGCAGTGCATGTGTATTAGTCCAGGTAGGTAGGTTATTTTGTATTTTGGAATAACGATTTTTAAGAGAGTATTTAATATGTCGACTTAAAATTTCAACCACTTATTACACTTGGTGGAGGCAATATTGGATTAAAATTTCAAGTGATTATCTTTTATTAGCGATAGATATAATATCTTTGTTTGAATAAAAAAGAAAAAAAGTTTTATTATTGAAATTCATTAGCAATTTCTTTTTGTCGTTGCATAACTAGAGAAAAATTTACTTAATCGCTTTGAAATTCCGTGTAGGGGTAGATTTTGCATACGAATCGAGTGCTTTTTTTGGGCAAAAGGATTGGTCCATAAATTTCAGAGATATTTGAGGTTAAAATTTTTTTAACTTTTTTTTTAAATCGTAATTTCTCGAGAGAACAGGTCGATGAATTATCCTGAAATTTATAGACGAATTTGCATTTGAGATAGGCAATATGTGTGAAAAATTTGATCATGATTGATCGATTATTTTCGAAGACATTGAATACGTGTGGATTAATTTTATACATAATTTAAAAAAATATTTATTATCCATACATAAATTTAATTCGAATTATTTTTTAATTCATATGAATCATTATAAATAAGGACAATTGTAGAATTAAAATTGTATTATTTTTTGGTTCTATTATGTTTTTTTGCTGCAAAATACATTTACAAATATTGCATTTTCCTTCTATGTCTGTAAATTTATTAAAATTATAGTTAATTATTTGTTGTAAGTTATAATGTTTATTTTGATTTTTAAGTGTAGGTAAATCTAATATAATCACGTTATTATTATTATTTGATTGTTCATTGAAATAATTGCAATTTTTACATTTTGTTTGCACGATCAGTTTGTGTTCTATTGTATATTTTAATACAGGAGATTTTAAACATATATCCATTATAAATTCAGGTGCATCTTGTTGACGTTTTTCAGCATATTTTTTGTCTATAAATTTTCTAAAATTAAATATATTTATTTTATTTTTATTTGTGCATTGTTCCATTATAGTTTTTAAGCAATCCCCTGTTACATCATTATTAATATTATTTCTTAAAGTTGTGACGTTGTATTTAGTTATACCCTCGATCGAATCACTCGAAATTATTAGTGACTCAAACTAAACCAACTGCCACTATTTCCACTATCTATCTTACCAATAGCGGTCCTCTACCTCGGCTGAAACTCCGCTCTCGACAAGGGGGGTCAAAACCCCAGCAACAATCACACCCGGAAATACCTCTGTTGAGATAGCAATTTGCTCCCGCTGCGGTGATAAGAGTTTCTCAATAACGAGACCTGAAAGAACACTCGATAGACAACACAGGGGAAATCAGCACTCGCTAATAAGAACAACTTCCACAATTAGTAATTATTCTAAATTTATTTTGCTAATGAAAGAGTGGCCGCAATGGCGGTTAGTCTGCCCGCGTCGCCGCGGCGTCCTCAAAATGGCTGCTCCCGGCTACTGGCCTGCTCACCGCTGTTGAATCTGAAAACAAGTAGCACAAGAACGCGAGTTGGATTTTCCTCGTTTTGCAGAGGCTGATAGTACTGGAGACAACCCTGGATAGACAGTACCTCTCGACAGCAACTCTGATAGTCTCGATTTATTCTACTCACTCGATTCCTACTACAACACGATACAAACCTGCAACACTATTATTCGCAATACTCCTTCACCTTTCTGACTTGGATATTACTTACGTGATGCGACGGCACCGGTTAGGTGAAAATTTCAACTATTCCACTACCTTCGAGTAACTCCACGAAAATCCCCCCTAGAAAAATCAACACTACTACACTATAGCAAAATGCGACGGCTCGCGGTGGATTCCGTTGACGAAGAGAACGCGTTTTCCGGCTTCTCGAAACTCAAACCCTGCAGTCATCCCCCCTGCATTCATCCCGTCCCGGCCTCGATTCACTGTTCATTGGTTCTTAACTACGCGTTTTGTCCTAATTCTATTAAAGTCCATGACTTGCTATGTCTTTGAGTCATGATAGGCTAAACTAATAGCATGCGCGCTATCTATTCTGCCCGTTGCGCCACCCACCGACCTGCTCCCGCGCCGCGTATCCTATCTATTACTATACTGCCTCTATGCCCATGCTCTAATCTAATCTACTCCCTCTCCAGCTCTCTCTATTCCCATGCGCGCCTGTCTCTTTCCTATGTTCCCTCTCCCGGCCGGCGTATCGCTATTGCTGCGCGCCCGTCTCGGCCGGCACTCTCCTCCCGCTTGTTCCCGCTCCCACCATTTCGCATGCGCGAGCAAACTGCGCGGCGCTCAGTCTGTGCTCGCTCCGCTATCGTTCGCATCGTGCTCTCCCGCCGTCAGCTCTCGATGCCGCTCACCGCATGGTTTGGCCCTCTCGTGCGCCCGCTCCCTCTCTCCGCCGGCGCCTCGCGTCCCTCTCCTGCGCGTACTCGTCCATACTCGACCCGGCCGCGATATTAGTGTGTGTGACTGAGTGTGCGCTCTGCTGCTTGGCGCAGCAGTCGGCGCTGTGTGTACATGTGTATGAGTGCGCGCGCTGTTCCTCGGCGACGACGCACACAACATGGCGGACGCCACGAGCCCTGTGCTCACTTGCTGCAGGCCCCAGGCCTCATGCAGCTGCCTGTGACCTCGTCACAAAGTTGAACAATGTAAAAGTGATTGAATTGTTGCATTAGCGTAACATGAAACTTTATCTGTATTGGGTAATCCTTTAATTTAAAAAGAAAATTATTATCTATCTGATGTTCTTTATTATTAAACGTAACGTCAATAACTTTATTTTGTATATTATAAAAAGTTGTATCTTTTGAATTTTTATATGTATTAGGTATATCTATAAGTTTACGAAAATTATTATCCTTTTGGTTTTTGTTTTTATTCAATGCAAAGTTAATACTTTTATTATTTTGTATAGTATAAAAAATGGCATCTTTTAATTTTATTTCTTTTTTTGAATTGTTATTATGAATACTATTACTTTGTTCAATTTTATTAGATTCATCATGACTAATTCCTATATAAATGGGTTTATGATCTAAAAAAATGTTTCATATACCTCAGATTCATATTTTTTTATGTTATTGTTTATGAATACGATATCAATCTGAGTGTTAAAATTAGTTGTTGAAATTCCTAAATTTATTGCTCTATTTAAATTTTTACTAGTTAAATATTTTTCAAAAAAACTGTTATCTGAATAAGTATCAAAATTGTAATCACCTATAAGTGTAAATTGTTTTTCATTATAATTTTTTGTATAGAAATTTTCAAATAAATCGAAGAATTGTTTTTTGATTACGGAAGGTGACTTATATCCTGTTAAAATAAATATATTTTTAATTTCTAGCATAACCATATCAATATGATGCAAATTATTGTTATTATAATTATTCAGGGTAATATGATCAATTATAATTACATTTAATTTCTTTTTTTTAAACAAATAATTTCCTTTGTTGGGTGGTTATTATTATCGGATCTGTATATTATTTTGTAATCATCAATTTTGAAAATATCAGTCTGTATGGTAAATGTTTCAGAAAAATAAGTAGATCTGCTTGTTTGAACCATCGATCATTTATTATGTAATGTATATTTTTATGTAATGATCTAATATTTTTTGATATATAATTATTAATTTATTTCCTTTAATATTTTCGTTAAATGATAGTTTTAGATTTTTATCATCATGGCGTCGGGGGGACGCATCCTCCCGTCGCCTCTCTTACTAAATTCTATAAGTGTCATCCAACAGTACAAGATGGAGCGGTTTTATGTCTTTTTTGTGAAAGTGTATTTCACACAAAGGAGATAGTAACAAAGTATAACGCCGGTTGTCCTATTAAATTCATTAGCAACACACTTATAATCTGCCAAGACCATGCCTATGTAGCCCTAACCTCAAACTTGTCATATAGTACTTTGAGCAGAGAAGCTAGAGAATTAATAGTTCAAGTTAAATGATTTACAAAAGAACAAATCAAACAAGAAATTATAAGTGAAATTGATCTTGAAAAGGACAACGACAAGGACAAGGGACTTAATGAAACTGTGTACGAAGACTATAATGAAACACAATCCTTAAGAATTGAAATCCAATTGTTGAAGCAACTTAATAGTGAATTACAAGACAAAAATAGTATATTAAACGCATTGCTTACGAAAGAAAAGCAGGGTAATAACAATAACAACAATAAAATCAAGACTTTCGCAGAAATAAAAGCTAATATAAAGCCAAAGAGTAAAAGAATACCTAAACTCATAATTAAAAAAACTAACAACAAAGATACAACCGACATTGAAAAAATAGTAAATCAACAACTAACTCTAAATAAAACAATACAAACAAAAAGTGTAGCTTGCAAAAACAAAGACACAGTGATAATTACTTGCACCAATGAAGATAGTATTAATACAATTGAAAATACTCTAAACAATTTATTGAACAGTGACATTAAAATTCAAAAGGAACAAATTAATAAACCTAAACTAAAAGTAATAAATATCGATAAGACCCTCGAAGATGAAAAAGTAATTGAACAAGATATCAACCTATGAAATTTTAACAATATGGAAAATAAGTGCAAAGTACTTCATGTATATACCAATACAAAAACAGACACCAACAGTGCAATAATTGAGGTAACATCTGACATTTATAAACATATTAAAGACAACAAGAGCAGATTATTTATTGGTTATCAGAGTTGTAGAGTATTCGATATCATAAATTCTTATCTTTGCAATAAATGTTCAAGATTTGGACATAACACGAAAAAATGCAAGAACGAAGCCACGTGTTCAAGGTGTAATAGTGGTCACATAACCTCAAAGTGTACTAGTGAAATTATGAAATGTCCGAACTGTCTATTCTGCAACGAAAAATTTAAAACTAATTATAACACAAGCCATTGTGCGATCGACAGTGATCTATGTGAAATATTAAAATCCAAGATTCAAAAATACATAGAAATGGCTGATTACCCTGTGCAACCTACCTTCCAAAGGTATTTCGGTAAGGTAGAACGCGCAATAAATCAACAATTGATAACACCAAGAAGAGTAAGAATAGCAAGCAGCGATTTCGACAGGCTCACAGCGCTCATCCATTCCAGCGATCCCAGTGAAAACTAAAGCTACCAGCGCAAACTTACATGGATAATAGTTTTAATCTAATTGAGGACTTACAGAATGAAATAATTAACACTGACTATAATTGCGATGATCTTAGTGAACTCAATAGATGCATGGCTTTTGAAAATGAAGTAATTTTAAATGTAAATATAAGGAGTTTAAATGCGAACTTTCATAAACTATTAGTATTCCTAAAAAGTCTAGTGATAAAGCCTTGCATTATTGTGTGCACTGAAACATGGAACCTGGAGCATTACGAATATTTTAATATACCGGGATACAATATGTACTACAATAACAGTAAAATTAATATATCAGATGGCCTGGTGATTTACGTAAGCGATTACATAACTGAGACGACGGAAGTATTAACTATAGATAACCTCAAAATAATTAACGCGAAAATTGCAATTGAAAATAATAAAGAAATTATGATATCCGCCCTACATAGATCACACGACATTAGTAAAACGGAATTTCTATTAATACTCAAGAACTTGATAAATAATAACAGCAAATATAAAAATAATCTCATAATAGGGGACTTTAACTTTGATATTTCTAACCATGAATCAATCAACCAAGAATTTTTGCATATTTTATTAGAGCATGGTTACTGTCCAGGCGTTCGTAATATTACCAGACCATCTGATAGAAACAACAATTCAGGAACATGCATAGACAATATTTTTATTAAGCTAGATAAAATTAACTATAAAACTTTCATTTAAAAAATTCCGCTTAATGATCATTTTCCGATTTTCATGTCTATAAATAAGATCAGAGCCACAAAAGATATTCATGCAATGAATCCTATAAATTATAACAAACTTAGGCCTGAAGCTAAATTAATTAACTGGTCAGAATTGTCGTTAATTAATGAGCAAAATTTAGCACTAAATAACCTAGTTAGTAAAATAAAAATATGTCTAAGTAAAGCTGAATATTCTAAAAAAGATTGTAAAAAGAATATACCATATCCAAGAAAAAATTGGATAACCTCTGGTATAATTAAATCTTGCGTAACCAAAGAGAAACTTTACAAATTATGGAAAAAAGATCCAAATAATCCAAAGAAAAGAGAGAATTATAGAAAGTTTAATTTAATATTAAAGAAAATTATAAATAAAGCCAAAGAGTCATTTGACAAAGAGCAAATAAAGGCAAAGCTGAAAAACCCAAAGAGTTTGTGGAACGTATTAAATCAAAAACTTGGAAAAATAGCAAAAGAAACAAAAACATTAACTATATAATTGATAATAGCGTTAAAATTACAGATTCAACAAAGATGGCGGAACACATAAACAAAGTTTTTTGCGAAATAGGCAAAAAGATAAGCGATAAAATAGTGCAGCCCAGAAATGAGAAAATAAAACTCCCACCTATGAACAGGAAAAGTATTTTTATTACTCCAACAAACTATATTGAAATCTTAAGTATTATTAACAACATGGACAATAAAAATGGTGGAATTGATTATATCAACACAAAAACATTAAAAACTCTAAGTGTCCACATAGTTGATCAACTTGTTCACATTTGTAATCTATGTATTGATAAGGCAACATGGCCTGATGCTTTAAAAATAGCTGAAGTCATACCAATACACAAATTTAACGAAAAACATATCTCTACCAATTACATACCTATTTCGCTAATATCAAATATTGTAAAAATTTTTGAAAAAATTATTCACAATAGAATTACTAACATTATCAATGCATGCGATCTACTAACAAAAAATCAATATGGTTTCAGGAAAAATAGAAGTACTAAAGATGCACTATTTCAATTATCCAGTATGATATACAATAATCTTGACACTAGCACTCCTATTGCTATAACTTTCCTAGACCTAGCTAAAGCATTCGACACTGTACATCATCAAATCCCACTTGATAAATTGTATAATTATGGAATAAGAGGAAGTGCTTGTAATCTATTAAAAAGTTACCTCACAAATAGACAGCAAAGAGTGAAATTAAACAACAAAACTAGCCAATTTGAATCAGTAACAACGGGAGTCCCACAGGGTACTATATTGGGACCGTTACTATTTATACTGTACATCAACGACTTATTATTAGACATGCCGGAAGACACAATCGTATCGTATGCGGATGATACTGCTGTTATCTCAACAGCTAAAACATGGCATGAAGTGGAGTGAAAAATGAATGACTATTTACGAAAAATATCTAAATGGTTAGCTCTGAATAAACTCTAGTTAAACACTGACAAAACAGTGTATATGGAATTTGGTAATCAATGAGATAGTACTCCAAAAAACTTAAACATCAATATAAATAGTATAAAACTCAAAAGAGTAGAAAGTACGAAATATCTAGGTATAGTCTTTGACAGTAACATGAGATGGAACGAACACATTGGTTACGTGTATATAACAAAACTAAATATCTCACTTTTATTTTCTATAAACTAACGAAGATTATGTCAACAGACTGCTTACGTATGGTATATTACGCCTTTTTCCACAGTATCATTTCCTACGGTATAATAGCCTGGGGAGGTGCATATTCGAACAGTATCAATTTGCTCAAAAGACTACAAATCAGATTACTAAAAATAGTTAATAAAAATAAATTTATCACTGATAAAAATCCATTGTACTTAGACCAAATTGTCGCGTATGAATCAATAGCTTATCATTACAATGAATTACAGTCAATATATCTTACCTCCAATAAAACTACAAGAAATAAAAGTATTCAGATTCCTAAAAGGCTCAAAACTATTAGCATTAAAAACAGTTTCATTAGAGCAATAACGATATTCAATCGCTTACCTAATGAATTAAAAACCATTAGTAGCATATATAGTAAAAAAAGGAAACTAAAGAAATGGGTAAAAGAAAACATATAGAAGTAAGAACAATCTAGTTATGTTTATATTGAAAAGTTTATCACACTGTTATATTATATTTTGTTACAAAACTTATATTTTTATCTAGAATTTTAGGTTAAGTTAGCTTTAAGAATACCGGACCAGCGAACAGGAAAACACTTTCCTCTGTTGGATTATATATCTTGTATAATGTAAATATGTACTTATCAATTGTACTTACTCTCGTTAAATAAATAAATATAAATATTTAATTCTAAGTCTTTCATGACGATATCTAAATTATTATCAGATTTTGTTTTATTTAAATTTCTAAATTTTCCAATTATGTATAAAACTGATAATTGTCTAACTCTGCTAAAAGCAACATAAAACCATGATCTGCTTTTGAATTTTGAAAATTTAGTTAAATCTACACATAATTTATCATAAGTTTGTCCTTGACTTTTATGAACCGTTAAAGTTTCTGCTGGTATCAAAGGAATTTGTTTTCTTATTAATTGATGATTATTTTTAGTATTAATTATCACATCTATTTTTATTATTGGTACCAAACTTTTACTTATTTTCAAGTTTATCATTAATTGATTATATTTAGTTTTTATTTTTTTTCAAATGTTATTATTATTATTGAAATTTAACCAAACTATATTAGGAGTTTCATTTTCATTAAAAGTGATGTATTCTAATGTTCCACATGCTCCATTCACTAAACCATCTTCAACATCAATATTAGTTGTTATCATATATTTTATTCCAATTTTAAGAAATAATTCATAAGGGAGTCCACCACATTCTTGTCTTTTCTTAGTTTGAAAAGATTTTAAGATATAATTTTTTCTTTTTTCTGAAATTTTATCTGTTATTGTATCTATACATTTTGATATATATAGAAGTCAAGGGTGATTGTTAATTTTTTTATATTATATTCATCAACATATTTATTTTCGCCAAATAATCTAATCGCGTCTTTTGTAATGTCTTTTTCATTTATTATTCGAGAATTAATTAAGTCTAAATCCTCATCTGTCATGTTTCCTTTTGCTAAATTATTTAGAGTAATAATAAAATATTTATCATTCTGTTGGCGCATTATTTTTTTTAATGGATAATATTTAAATTCTGCCCATAAAATATTACCACAAAAAATGCTAAGTTCTGTAGCAGTATGTGTAAAAAAAATTGGACTATCCATTACCGGTGGTAATTGATATGTCTCCTACTAATATGATAGATAATCCTCCAAAACTTTGATTAACACCAAAAATTTGTCTCAATCTAGTATCAATGCGAGTTAAAATATTTGATTCGACCATAGAAATTTCATCTATTATTAATAATTTTAAATTGAATAAATTTTCCCTTATAGTATTTGCTATATCTGATGATAATTCGGGCATTTGTTTGTTAACGGGTAAAGCGAAAGCAGTATGACATGTTACTCCTACAATCAAAAAAGCAGCTTTTCCTGTAGGTGCGCGTAATAATATTTTTAATTTGTCTGTATTTTCTCCTGGAATTTCATTGAAGTGAATAGATAGCAATTGATCGATAAATTGTATTTAACATTTTAGAACATTTTAAATTGTATTTAGCATTTTACATTGTATAAAAAATAGTTTAAAATATAAAGTCAAGAAAACACTCATTTATTTCTATTGTAACTATATCTCTTTGCTGAAATATAAAAAATTGTTCTATTTCTATTGTAACCCTACTGAAAAATCTCACGTGAGATCTCAGGTGAGAACTCACATGAGATCTCATGTGAGATCTCACGTGAAATTTTTCAGTAGGGAACTAAATCTCTTTGCTGAAATATAAAATTGTTCTATTTAGCTTAAAATATTTAATATTTGGAAGAAACGAATCACTTAGCTTTATTTGAGATTGTTGCTATTTAATACGATGTTCTGATTTCATTTTTTTAAGCAAAATCCTGACTTTAGAAGTTTGTGGGTCACCTGAATGACTTGACTCTTTTTTTATTGTCATTGTTACACACCATAAAATACAAGCTCTCTTTTTCGGAACCCGAAAACATCCATAAAAATATATAACATTTAATATATTCAATATAAGACAATTTTTGCTTACTTATAGAGGAAGCTTTGTAACGGTGGAAAAAATTTTGGAGACAAAATTGTTCAAAAAATGTCGAGATAGAAAGGATTTCGAGTCCACGCTCCCGTTATTTTCAGTGACACGAAGTATAGATGGCGCCTCTACAGCAGAGTAGCGCAGCGGACTTGCCGCTGTGCTCTTCCCTACCGACGCCGTTCCTGCCGACGCCGTCGTCTCCGCCGCTCTCGCGGCGCTCTCTCTCTCTCTTGTCAACTGCCGAGCTGGAAGGACGAGCTTCTCCTGCTGCTCATCGCTGTACAACCTGTACCGTTTCTGTGCTCGCTTACGCTCGCACATTCTCACGCCTTATACATAATTTAGAGTTAAATAAAGAGTCTTAAGTTTTGTTTAATACACAAGTGCCTTCGCCTTCCTTCACTAGCCCTACTCCAACAGATTATCGGCCCAGCAACGCCAGGAAGGACTTAGAGCTGTGATCGGTGAGTACAGACCTGAGTCTGCATGGCTAACTTGAGACGCGCGGCCATTGTTAGCAATCCGCGCGAAAAGTGAAAAACAGACGCGAAATTAGATTTTCGAGACAAGTATATAGACTTCGGTAGAAGTGTTTGTGTGTTAGATTAGAAGCCGTTAAATAGAAAGTTTTTTTTCCTAGTAAAGAATAAAGGCGTGGGGCTGGGCGTGATACGAAAAATAAGTACACGCGTGACATTTCCCAGAAACGCATCGTTTCTGAGGAGTTCTATAGAAGTTAGATAGTTGAATTTTTCTCGTCATGAGAAATAGCTTTTAGTAATTCACGATCCGAAAAATATAGAAAGTTTCAAGTGTGGTTAATCGCATTCGCGACACACATAGATACAAGTGAATTACATAAAAGACGCTAGATGAAATTCGATTCTCTCTCTCACTCTGTCGCGAGTATACATATATAGACGTAAATTAGAATAGAAGCATTAAGTCGGCAAAAACAAATAAACACTGGAATGACGACATCAGGCATAGATGATACTGCCGTGCAGAGGATTCTTGCCCCCATGTTCAGTCGCTATTCCTTAGTGCGTGTCGGGACTTGCGTAAGTGTACAGCCGACTCTCCGACATTATTGACGCCATTGCTGTGCGTGTCGTCACGTTCGGAGGGAGCACGAGCGTGGGTTCGGTGCGTACGGGAATAGAGACTAGCTTGGAACTAACTAGACTTGCTGTGCGGTCCAGCTTGGTGAAAAGCAACATTAATTTTATATATAAAATTAAATATAAATTACGTAGAATAAATGTCTGACATTACTGAATTTAGAAGTTTCGAAGCCAACCTCAAGGGCAACTAAAGATGTATGACGGAGACAAAATTCCAAAAAGAAGTGATGAGGCTGGCGGCAGAGTAATTCTCTTTAATATATATACAAGTATATAATTGATATACAAAAATAAAAGTCATTCATAGTGTTACTTACATATTTACATAAATAAATTTATAACAATATAAATTTTTTATTTATCGAAAAATAAAATTAGAAATAGAATGTAAACAATTAATTAAGAGAAAATAGAATACAGATCTGTCCAATTTTTTTCGAGCATGCGATAATTTTTTTTTCTCGGCATGCACTTAGATAGATAGATGAAATAAAAAGACCAAACATTTACTAGACTAATTGTTTACAATATTTAGATGATAACAACAACATAGCCGCAATTAACAGCCCATATACACGCCAACATATGTTTATATGCCCAGCAGAAACTAGCTGAAACTTTTTACAAATAGAAATCTCGACAGTTAGACGCCTAAAGGTAACAACCCTCTTTACATAATTCCAGTAACACAAATTTAGAAGACAATACAAATTTAGATAACGAATTAAATAATTCAGTGATCCAGCCAAACATAATAGGTGAATTAAATTGGAATGTTTAAAAATTTGAGATAGTCTTTGGGAGTTAAAAGTAGTAATACGAAATTAAACATTAAAAGAGATTATAAACTCACACAGAAAGTACCATTATATGTCTAGCTGGATTACCTGAACTCTGAATTAAGATCCAACGACCTGCTTGAAATTATAGACGAAAAAACACCACACCTGCTCAATTCAGAAAAACACAATTTAGAAAAGAGAAAATCCTTAGTTAGAGATACAATAATAAATCATTTAGATGAATATTATCACAAAAAGATTTTAAATTTGAAAGATGAAAAAGAAATAATTATTAAAATCAAAGAATTTAGAAAAGGTCGAATCAACTGTAACAGCTTCCTCGGTTAGAGCGCAGCTGTATCGCATCAAAATGAATAATAGACAAAAAGTAAATGAATTTAGTGATAGAGTTGACACTATTATAAGAGAATATAAAAGTTGCGATACAGGCGTGCCATTGACAGAGGAAGAAAAGAAATCAGCATTTTATCATGCTGTTTCTAGTAATAATCCAGAACTTACATCAGCTACTCTAATTCGGAGACAAGCTGAAAACAAAGAAATGACTTTATAAGAAATAAAATCATTCTTATTACAGTTAGAAACAGAAAACAAAAACTTAGAAGAAATTCAGAAGGCACCGAAGGCGGACATAGTCTAGAGACCGACAGAGGGGCGCACGGAGGGGCACAACAGATGCTATAGGTGCAATAGAAATGACCACGTGTCCTCCGCGTGTCCCCTGGCGAAGTATGGACTATGGTTCTGCTACGTATGTCAAGGCGAAAAGAACCATAAAGGGACGGATTGTCCAAACAAAGGTGCCGCCACAAATCAAAACAGGTTCGTTAATAATGATCAAAATAATACTAACAAAACACAACACAACACTACACAGTTCAGAGGAAATAAAAATTCTAGTGGAAGAGGTTATAATAATAATAACAATAGAGGTGGTGGAAGTACAGGTAGAGGGCGTGGTAGAGGTAATTTTAGAGGTAGGGTTTTCAAAAGGAGTACAAATCGGGGCGCACGTGGCGGACCCCAGAGTACCCTAGCCCAAGGAGCACGAGCCTACATTGCAGGTATGGATACTAGCAAATTAAATACACCCACACAAACACAAATTACTTTTATCACGGACTCAGGCGCTACCGATCACATTGTAAATAAAGGCATTATTTTAAGCGAATTTAAACAAAGCACGGGAGAAGTAATTAGAAGCGCTAACAAAAATGACTCGGCTAATATTGTAATAGATGGTAAAGGAAATTTAATTCTTAGATCGAACATAAATAGCGATAATAAAATCATTTTAAAGAACGTAATATCAGCAGAAGATATATCAGAAAACTTAATTTCCCTTAGGCGCTTTGCGGATGTAGGATTAGGCATTTATTTAGATGATGAAACATTAAAAATTTTTGATAAAAATACAGGAGTAGAATATTTAACAGGGAAATACGAGAATCCTAACTGGTTAATAACTCTAGATGCCGAGAAACAAAGTAGCGTTGCAGTTGAAAATTTAGAACGCGAAAAATATTCATGCATGGCTAGATTAGTTACTTTGGATGACTTTTTACAACAATCTCAGACGGATGTTTTGAACTTAGAGTTAAATAAATATACAGAAAAGAATTTAGAACAAATTGATAATAACGCGTCTGAGATTGGGAGAGAGAACTTGGAAAAACTCGTTCAAACATCTTAAAATGTTAACAACTCCCAAAACAATGTCGATTTTGATTTAGATGAAAATAAACTAAACAGAAAAATTCATAATTTAGATAGTATGAATATTAAAGAATCCCTAGAAATAGCAAATCACAATTTAAAAACAAAAGATGACAAAATAGACAAGTTAGACGAGGGCATGCTGTGGCATATAAAATTAGGCCACGCATCCCTAGGATATCTTAAACAACTGCAAAAAACAGAAGAAAAATTAAAAGGAGTTAAGTTTGAAAAATCTATTATGGATTGTGAAGTGTGCATCATGGCAAAGATGGAGAAAATGCCTTTCTCTGAAAACAGAACCAGAGCATCTAGGCCTTTAGAGATGATACATACCGACACAATGGGACCTATAAAGCCAACCTCATTTCCTGGTGGAAATAGATTTATAGTTGTGTTTCTAGATGACCATACAAGATTTGCTAAAGCTTACGCAGTCAAACACAAAAATGAGGCAGGCGAATGTCTAGAAAGATTCCTAATGACCACCAGAAATTTACTAGGAAAGAACGTAAAAGTCTGTTATATTAGAGCTGATAACGGAACTGAGTTCACTGGAGGAAAATTTGTAGAAGTAATGAATAGAGAAAAAAAATAGAATTCAATGTAACACCTCCACACACACCCGACCTCAATGGTACAGCTGAGAGGTTTAATAAGACAATACAGAATAAAATCAGATCCTAGATGATTGATTCTGGCCTGCCGGAGAGCATGTGGATATTGGCATTAGAAGCTGCGGTTCATGTTTATAACAGAACTCCGCATAAATCATTAAACCATGATACGCCAATACAAATGCTGACTCCAAAGACCAAATGCCATTTAGATAGATTAAGAAGATTTGGATGCACAGCCTATGCCAAGATTCCAATAAACGAAAGAAAATTCTCAGAGAGAGCGATCAAAGCCATTGTGGTAGGATACTCGACATCTGGCTATGTACTTTGGCATCCACCAACAGGAAAATTTCTCCATTCGAGACATGTTAGATGCAACGAAAAATTAGTTTACAAAAATACACAACAAGACAAATCAGAATTGTGCAATAAATTGGATGAAACAGAAAATTTAGAAGAAACAGAAATAGAAAAAGCAGCACATTCAAATCCAGAGGAAAAAGAATATATAGAAGAAAATATCCAGACAGAAAATTCAGAGGAAAAACAGCAAGAAGAGGAAAAACAAACAGAAGCGATGCCAAAGAAAAGGAAAGCTAGGAATAAAAATGCCAACAATTTAGAAGTTAAGAAAAGAAACGTACCTGGGAGAAATGCTAAAACTCTGGAAAATAGAGAAAAATACATGGGCACTAGAAGAACACAAATAGAAAAAGCAATAGAAGATACAAGTCTCACCATTATCAGTGAAGACTCTGAAACAAGAATCAACAAAAATAATTTAGACGACGAATTAGGACATGTATTATTAGCATGAATCAATAATGACCCCATCTCGTATCAAGAGGCTATGGAATCCACAGACAAAATGAAATGGCTTGGTGCTATCAATGAGGAACTTAACTCGATGCAGAAAAACAAAGTATGGGAAATTATTGACAGACCCACTAAAACTATAGATGGCAAAAAGATACATACTATAGACTCCAAGTGGGTATTTAAAAAGAAATCTGGAGAACATGGAGAAACAGTGTATAAAGGCAGACTTGTAATTAGAGGATTTAAAGATAGAAAAGAATATGAGTTAAGAGAAACTTATGCACCTGTTTCCAGACTAGCAGTAATCAGAGCAACGCTCGCGATTATTAACAAATACGATCTAGAAGTACACCAAATGAACGTAAAAACAGCCTTTCTAAACGGGGTACTAGAAGAAGAAATTTACATGGAAATCCCCGATGGCCTAGAATGTGACCCAGAAATTAGAAAGACTAAACTATGTGTTTTGAGAAAATCTCTATATGGCCTAAGGATAAGTCCAAAAAGATGGAATGTCAGATTCTCGGAAGAAGCGTTAAAACTAGGACTTGAGAAAGACACCAATGAACCATGCCTATTCACATGGAGAAAAGAAGGAAAATTAGTTCTGCTAATTTTATATGTAGATGATACACTCCTGGCTGGTAATGATAGACAAAAACTAGATGAAGTCAAAATGAAACTAAGTCTCGCATTTAAAATGAAGGACTTAGGTGAACCAGAGAATTTTCTCGGTATAAAAATTATCAGAGATAGAGAAAATAAAATCTTGACGTTAAAACAAACAGAATATATTGAGAGAATCTTAGAACGTTTTAATATGAAAGACTGCAAGGCTCAAAGAACTCCAATGGTGACTAGACAAGTCAAGAATAGAGAATTAAGAAACGAGGAAAATTCAGACAAACTAGGTAATGCACTGCACAAAACCAAAGTACCTTATAGAGAAGCTATTGGCAGTTTGCTGTACTTAGCAGGTGCTACGAGACCTGATATAGCCTTTGCAGTGAATTATCTATCTAGACGTCAATTAAACGCAACCGAAGATGACTGGAAAGAGGTAAAGCGAATATTTAGATACCTCAAAGAAACCTCAGATCTTGGATTGACATATAAAGCCAAAGATGAAACTTTAGAATCTATGACAGACGTAAGCTTTCGAGATTGGTCTGATTCATCTTCTACAAGTGGCTATATTGTAAAATTATTTGGTGACCCAATAATGTGGCGAAGCCACAAACAAACATATGTCACTTTGTCCACATGTCAAGCAGAATACCTCGGTATGAGCGAAGCTTGACAAGAACTTGTTTCTCTAGATAAGGCCATTAGAGATATCACAGGGAAAACGATGTACCCAGTAACCATATGGTGTGATAATAAATCTGCCGGAGATCGCACTCAGTAGGACGGTAGTCATAAACTTAAGAACTTCGATGATACTTTAGAAGCAATCAAAAATAACTTAGAAACCAGAGAAAAGACTGGAAGCAAAAGCCACATGGCTAAGACCCATGGTGATTACATAAAATCATGCGTAGCTGAAGGAAAAGTTATAGTTAGATGGGTTTCCACTAAAGAATATGAAGCCGATATTATGACAAAACCGCTTCCTTTTGATACACATAAATATTTCCGTGATAAAACCTTAAATTTAGATTGAAATAAAAATTTAGAAAAACGACACCATACATAAAACACACAAAACACAAAACATACTATTTTTATGTAAATTTAGATATTAACAAAATTCAATTTCTTTATTTTTAGAGACAACTCCACAAGTCCCCGGTGGGGAACAGAATACTTAAAAAGATTAAAATAGTTCTTTTTAAATCTCTTTCATTTAGATGTAAAGTTTTTTTGATGTAATAAACAATTTCATATCCATACTTATATTTAGAATTTATTTAACCTTTAGATATGTAAATATAGATGTTAGATAAAGCGTACCCTCGAAGGGAGGGAGTGTCGAGATAGAAAGGACTTCGAGTCCACGCTCCCGTTATTTTCATTGACACGAAGTATAGATGGCGCCTCTACAGCAGAGTAGCGCAGCGGACTTGCCGCTGTGCTCTCCCCTATCGACGCCGTTCCTGCCGACGCCATCGTCTCCGCCGCTCTCGAGGCGCTCTCTCTCTTGCCAACTGCCGAGCTGGAAGGACGAGCTTCTCCCGCTGCTCATCGCTGTACAACCTGTACCGTTTCTGTGCTCGCTTACGCTCGCACATTCTCACGCCTTATACATAATTTAGAGTTAAATAAAGAGTATTAAGTTTTGTTTAATACACAAGTGCCTTCGTCTTCCTTCACTAGCCCTACTCCAACAAAAAGATGTTTTAAGGCGACATATGTCGATATTTGTTGATTTTGAGAAAATTTTTTTAGTGTGTGTGTGTGTGTGTGTGTGTGTGTGTGTGTGTGTTTTTTCCGAAGAGGTGGAGAATGCTTTTTACGCACCATGTCAAGAGCTGCTCGGAGCTCCCCGTGTGTGGGGCTCGCCAATTTGATGGACTAACTTGTCTGGTCAGATGGATGGACCAGATCCCGCTGTGCAGGACCCCTACCCACTAAACTCCAACCACTTTGTCTTTCGTACGCCTAATCGAAACTCCCGCGGAACTGCCCCTAGGTATTACTTCGCGGGGGAGGCATTAGCTAATTTGCTCTTCCTTCTTGCTGTCATTCCCTACATCCCCCAACTGATGTTAGTTGGTTGGAGATTCAGGATAGGTAGGTTGCCTTCTTCTCTTCCTCTTGGTTATCGTTTTCTTCTTGCTGCATCGTCCAGTCGTCTTCTTCTTACTGCATCGTCCGGTCACCTGCATGAAGAAAGAAAGCCTACTATTCTATAGCCTGGCGCCCCGCATCTATCATTCGCTGTTCTCTTCTCTTCTTCTCTTCTTTCCGTAGCTCTTCAATGACTTCCCTGGCGAAGTCCGTTGCGGCATTCCATGCCTTCTCTGATGCAAGCATCTGTCGAACCAGGTTCTCTGGCGTGATCGCCGTCACAAGTGTTCTTTCGAGCTTTCGTCTTTGTATGTTAAATCTGGGACATGAGAAAAACACATGCCTTGCGTGCTCCTCTAGTCCGTGACATGTTGGGCATTCTGGGGAGTCCTCGTGCTTATACTTGTGCAAGTATTCTCGAAAGCATCCATGTCCAGTCAGCATCTGCGTCAGGTAGTAGCTTGGATCTCCATGTTTCCGGCTTAGCCTTCCGCTATCCGTGGGACGAGCTCGTGGGTCCATCTACCCTTTTCGGAGCTGTCCCACTGTGCCTGCCAGCGTTGAAGACTTTTCTGTCTTTCTTTTTTCCTACAGTCATCTGCATCTGACTGCCTTTGGCTTCTGTGCTGATATATCCTCCTCTGCTCCTCAGCCAGGATCTCGATTGGTAGTAGCCCTGAGATTACGTGTGCAGCGTCTCTGGAGACGGTCCTAAACGCACTGGAAACTCTCAGCGCCATTTCCCGGCCTACTGGGTATATCCTTCTTTGGCACTCCTGCAGCTGTAACGCACTTACCCAAATGGCAATACCATAGGTCAGTATTGATGTAACCACTGACGCTAGGAGAGCTCGTCTTCTTGGTTTGGGCCCACCGACATTTGGCATGAGGCGGGAGAGCGCTCCTCCAACTGTTGCGGCTTTAGAGCTGGCATTCTCGACTTGATCCTTGAAGTTGAGACGCGCATCTATCATTACCCCTAGGTAGCGGATAGATGGTTTTGATTCAATTTCGTGCTCACCGACTTGTAGTGTGATTGTTTCGCATGTCTTCCTGCTTGTTATAAGCGTAATTTCTGTCTTATGCTTAGCCATCTTGAGTCCTGATTCGTTCATCCATCCAGCATACTTGCTGAATGTCACGTTGAACAGATTTTTAATATCCTCGAGGTGCTTGCCTACAATTACAAGAGCAACATCATCTGCAAATGCAACGGGCGTTACCATCCTTGGGATCGTCAGCTTAAGTAGGCCGTTGTACATGATGATCCATAAAAGCGGCCCCATTACCGAGCCTTGCGGCACTCCTCCAGTGACTCTATATACCTTAAGTCCATCGTCTGTGTCATACTGCAGGATTCTGTCCGTGAAGTAGCTAGCTATTAATTTTTGAAGGTACTTTGGAGTACCGAACTGGTCGAGTGCTTCCATGATTCGGTCCCACCTCGCAGAGTTGAACGGGTTCTGCATGTCCAGCGTCACTACTGCGCAGTATTGTTTCTCACCATTTTTCCATCTAGTCCCTGAGATCGCATCCTTCGCGATGTTAACTACTAGGTTAATCGCGTCTACGGTTGACCTTCCTTTTCGAAATCCATACTGTCTGTCTGACAGGTGCTTTTCGGCTATAGCTTCAATTCTCGTGTACATGATCCGTTCGAGGATCTTCCCCGCCGAGTCGAGCATGCAGAGGGGACGATATGCTGATGGTTCGTCGGGCGGCTTGTTTCCTTTTAGGAGAAGGACCAGCCTCTGCGTTTTCTATTTGGCAGGAAAGTAACCTTCTTGTAGGCATCTGTTGTACATGTGAAGAAACATATCTGGTGCTATACTTATTGCCTTTCTTAAGGCAATGTTCGGGATGCCATCCGGTCCAGGGGCCTTCTTGTTCCCCAGTCTAGAGCACGTAATCTTCAGCTCTTCCAGTGTTATCGGTGGTATTGCTTGCTCCGTGTTAAGGTCACCGCTCTGCAGGTCCGGTTGCTGTGGGAAGAGGTTTGTGACAATCTTCTCCAGCAGGACCGGGCATGTGGGTGAAGACAGTGGCTGTGGTTTCACTCTTTTTATCACCATTTTGTATGGTCTACCCCATGGGTCGCTTTCTACTTCATCAACCAGCTCTTTCCAGCAATTTGCCTTGCTACTTTTGATTGATTTGACCAGTTTAAGTCGTGCTGCTTTGTAAGATTCCTGGAGATCTCTGTAGTTTGATTCTTTTCTGGCTCGCGTTGCTTTTCTTCTTGCACGGATGCTTTCCTGTCGACTTTTGGCAATATCATTGTTCCACCAGTACATGGGCTGATGGTCGTTGTGGGGGCGCTTTCGTTGCATCGTGGCGTCACATGCAAAGGCAACTCTGCGCATTGCTTCTTCTACCTCCTCTTGCGCGCTGTTGGCAGCAATAGGTTCGCTATTGAATGCTTCTTGAAACAGTTCCACATCAAATTTGTTCGCATTCCATCCTCTGAAGGTCGCCCTCTTAGATGGGGGTCCCTTTTTGGCTTTTGTGCTCAGCACTGACCAGCTGATGAGCCGATGGTCGCTCGCGTTGAGCATGTCGTGCACCGTCCAGTCGTTTCCTACTCTTGCCAAGCTAGGGCTGACCAGAGTCAGGTCGATTATCGAGCTTCCAGTGTCCCTCTCGAAGGTGGGCAGGGTCCCGGTGTTCAGAAGGGTCAAATTCAAGCATGCCATTGCCAGTAGAAGCTCGGTTTCTCTATCGTTCGTTTTCTTGCTGCCCCATTCGACTGCCCAGGCGTTAAAATCTCCCGCTATGGCACAGGGGGAGTGTTCCTTGGCCTCCTCGACCAGTCTGTCAAGTAGGTCCGTAAATTCGCTGATATTTAAGCTGGGAGGAGCATAGAAGCTATAGAAATTCACGTTTCCGAGCTTTGCTCTCACAAAGCCACTATGCTTGGTATCCGGCTGATCTTCGAACGACCGGTTGTTGCAGGACCAGATGACAGCCTTGCCAGTAGTGTCTGTCACCCATGCCTGCGTGTTTAGCCTTATGTACGGATCAGCGATAATGGCCACGTCTATCTTCATCTCTCTGACCGTTTGGGTCAACAGATCGTGTGCCGCCTTGCAGTGGTTTATGTTGTGTTGTAACACTCTCATCTTTTTCTAACGGGTTGGCTCTTATTCTTCTTCTTCTCGTGAAAGGCAGCGCATTTGTAGCTTCCTACTATGTGGTGGTGATCTTTGTCCCTTTCAGCACATAGGGGACAGTGCGGTTCTTTCTTGTAGTCGGCGATTTTGTGCCCTGCCTGTCCGCACTTGAGGCAGAGGCCGGATTTGTCGATCTCACTCGGGCATTTGCTGGCAATGTGCCCCGTGTTCCAGCACTTGAAGCATTTCTGCGGTCTGGTCACTTCTTTAACGGTGCAGTTCACTAGTCCGATGCGGATTTTGCCTCTATCTCCTATCACTTTGCGGGCCACCTCTTCGGGCAGCTTGATTGAAGCAATTTTGGTCCCTTTGTAGGCTGGGCGTAGCGCTCTTATAGCGTCTTTCGTTACTGTGAGCTCGCTGCCTGCTGCTTTCTGCAAGGCTGCTTCCACTTCTTCTTTTGTGGTTGTCTCCTCAATATCCCGTATTGAGAGTTCCACTTCGTGTGACTTGCCGGATACAACTGCCTGACCGCCTAGCACCTGAGCCACCTTTCTTTGGAGAGATTCCAGCTTATCCCCATTTTCCCTGTTGAGGACTATCAGCAGATGGTCGTTGTTGGTTCTTCTAACCTTATCGACATTTTCCTCCAGTTCTTCCTTCGCTAACCCTTTCTTGACTTCTTTCAGGATGTCAGCGTATGTAGCACTTCCCTGGGCACTAATGAGGAGTACCTTTGGTAGCGCCTTCTTCTTACGCTGTTTGGGGCCTTCTTTCTTTTTTCTTCTTCTTTTGCTCGCTTCTTCTTTTTCTTCTTCGTGTTCTGTAGCCACTCCATTTCTTCGACCTCTTTTGGGGCCATCTGCTGGGGTCTCTCTTCTTGAATTTGTTCCACTCCGGGAAGCGCTACCACTGTCTGTGGTGCCTTTTGTCCTAGAGATACCTTCTTTGCAGCCTGTTTCACGTTTGGTGAGGGTGGAGAGTGCTCTTTCCTCTTTGGGGTCCCTTGGAGGGGGCTGTACCAGTTTGTATTACCTGGCGACTGGAACAACTCATTCTGGACACCGCAGAGTAGCTGGGCTCTCTGGTTCACCTCTCCATCAATTTGTTTGTCAGGTGCCGCTGTTGTTGAGATGATAGTCTTCGGTGCAGCCCGCATCAGCTTCCTTATTTGTGTAAAGGACTTTTGGATCTCATCTACCAGCTTACGGGTTTCCGCGGTCACCGTTCTTCGGGTTTTCCCATCCGGCATTTTCTCGTTTAGGTGTTCCACGAGTCCAGCTATTAGCTGTTCGTGTTCCTCCCATGCACTGGGCCTTTTCGTCTTTCGGGTAGTTTTGGGAAGAGCACCCCGAGGAACTCCTAGTTCCAGATCTGCTTGGCATACTTTATGCGGGTCCCCCTTACCTAGCTTTCCTTTGTTCGACTTCTCCACGTGATCCACTTTTGCTTCAGCTTTTTCTTCTTCGCTCGTCTTTATCCCCTTCTGCACCAGCCTGATTGGCCACATCGTGCTTTTGGCTCCTCCCAAAATCCGTGGAGCCTGCACCGACCACCGGGGCTTTCACCCGATCGGAATCGGTGGTGGGATTTTCCTCATTGTTGAGGATACCTACTTGGGGTAATATATTTTTCAGCACACTATCCATATTTGGTTTATTATTCGGGGTGCCTTCCCCTAACTAGTTTTGGTCCGCCCCAGGTATTTTATTTCCCTGGTACCCTTCGTATCTGACGAGCATTCCCCTATCCGCCACCTGGGGAGGCGCCTGATGCGAGGCTAGCAACTCGACACAGGTGTGTGTGTGCGTGCGTGCGTGCGTGTGTGTGTGTGTGTGTGTGTGTAAACTCTATATCTCGGAAACGAATCGACCGATTTTCGTCAGACAAAGACTATTCTCTTCGTCTCGCAAAAAAAAATACCCTGATGAATTTGAGTTTTTATTGATTTTCTTTTTTTTATAACCAAAAAACAATTTTGAATTTTTAGTTTTTTTTTTATTTTTTTTATATCTTACAGCTATTTTTACATAATATAATAAACTTTTCTTGAAAGGTATTTAAATTACCTATATTTTCTTTTCTAAATATGTAAATTATCTTTACTATGTCATTTGTTATTAAAGAAAACGTTTTTATATTTCATAAACTAATTTCTCAAAAAATATTTTATTTATCAACTTAAAATTTCAACCATTTATTAAACTCATTGAAGACTATATTTGGTTAAAATTTTAAGAGATTATCTTCATTCTGAGTAAACACGATTCAAAAATTTTTTAAAAAGATTTTTAACCTCAAATATCTTTGATCGTAATGGACCAATTTTTGGACAACGAACTCGATCTGAAGATATACAAAAGCTACATATGTGCCAAATTTTATGACAATTGGATAATTTTTACTCTTGTTATCGTGCGACAACGAAAACGCAAATTTTTTATAAAATAATTTTTTTTATTTAAAGTAGTCTTAACATTGAATTAAAATAGTCTCAACGTACAAAATAAAGTATTAAATTTTAAATATTGAAATTAAAAATTAATTAATGGAATCAGTAAATTATGTTTGAGGAAGCTACGTGCCAATGAATTGGCAGCGCTTTTTAAAATTTTATTATCGCGCGTATTATTTTTTTTTTTTTTATTTTATTTGTGGGATATTTCACATGAAGTCAACAGCTCAAAATTTTAACATAATCGCTTATACTTTGCGAATCTACAGTTTTTGGTGAAGAAAACATGTCCCTAAATTTTTAGATCAATATTTTAATAATTACAAAAGTTTTTCTAAATGAAAAGTTGTTATTTTTTGTTATTTTTTGTAATTTTCAGTGAAAACTCAACTTTTGTCATTTTTTTTACTCAAAATCCCTAAACTTTTTTTGTAGCACATTGATTGGAAAAAAGTTGGCATTTTACTTACAGAACGTGGTAACATTTATATTACGAGTCTTCATAAAAAAAAATAGGGTACGGCAGAATATTTTTTGTTCGACTTTTCTGATTTTTTATTAAAAACATTTTAAAACGAGCCCTCGATCAAGATTCAGAAATCCTCTTAAAAAGAGTTTCATTTTTTCAAATATCAATAGAAACCAATAATTCCTATTTTTGACAACCAGATGAAATTGAGAACTTAATATTATTCATGCATCTCATGTCATAGATCTTGAATTTTGTCAAAGCATGAATGCTGAATCTTCAATGGGAACCACTTACACTGCTCATACACTCTATTCGCAATCTTTATATCTACTCCAAATTAAATTTAATAAGTACTCTATTATTATGTGTGTAAAAGGTAAATTACTATAAAAGTGTTAAAATCGAAGTAGATGACAGACAATTTAGCAATTATAATATTATACTCAATCATTTTTAAATAAAATATGGTTTTCTTATTAAGGCTGTGCTTTATAAAATTTCATATACTATGAAATCTTATAAATCAATAACATCCCGAATCAAATTTTTTCAATTATTGTAATGGTTGACATATTAATAAACAAAATTAATCTAGAAAGTAACAAAAACTTTGTTTCGGAAACCCCTATAGCATGTTTATTACTAGTGACTGCTAAGTCTGAGTGGCTAACTTCAGCGTCGTGAAAAAAGTTTATAAGAGATTTACAGGAATAATGCATAGGTTATGTGTATTAGTAGGAAAAGGATTAATAGACGTATGGAAGGATAAACACTATAAGACTAATTATGAGGCTGCGTGGAAACCAAAATCTCGTTTTTTTTTCATTATTATTTATTTAACTTATTGCAATCTACATTGTGTCTACATTTCAAGGGATTACCATTTCTTCGTCAGAAAGATTATTTTATAAAAAATGAGCTTTTGTTGTCAACAAAATTGTAACAAAAATTTCAAAAATGACTATAGTATAGTACATAGTGAAAATTAATATAATCTAAATGTGGCATTTTTCTCAGTGTACTACAATGTTTTGAAATATGACATATTTGAACTAAAAATATAAGTCATAAATAGTATTAATGACTTATTTAGTTATGTACAATAAAAAAAAGTATCATTTGATCTGTAGTTATCAATAAAGGACTATGAATGAATTAAGGACTGTTTTTATTACAGTTAAATTTGTAACCTCCAAATTTGTGTAATGTACGATTTTTCAATAAACTGGAGAAACCTGGAGAAGCTACACAAACTATTCTCATAAGGCCATAAGAATATCTCCATAAATAACAAGTAAATTACATGAATTAAGAAATATTTGGAATTCCTAAAGAAAAAATATATTGAACACAAGTATTTTTAACAATACGTTTAATTGTTTTACTAAATGACTTAGTAATAAAAAATAAACTAAAATAATAATTAGAAATTTATTTAAATTTGTCATAAATTTTAAAAATATATGAAAATATTTCTAACTTGATTATATATAAACAATCGTTTATAGGGGTACTTTAATAATAGTAAGGGTCTTAGAAACATTTCACAGGATTTTTGCAATCGAATTTCACTATGTTAAAAAATTTCAATAAGGATTTGTGCGAGTGTGAATCTCGGAACTTAATTCTCAAACATTAATGGTACGGAACCTATTGTATTAGTTTTTGCTTGAACACTTCGAGAAATTATTTCTTTTTTATTAACATTAACTGTCGTCTATTTAAGAGCAATTTTTCGAATTTTGTTTTGTCATCGTTTTGTATACTAAAGTTAAGGTTGTATGACCCGTCACATCCCATTAATAGTTAGTTTTTGACGTTAAAACTGCGATAGATAATTCTGTAAAGCAATTAATCAATTTGGAGTTTTCGCGATCTACGTATAAATACAATAAGAATATTATAAGCTTTAAAAATTGGGAATAGAAGCAGGATTGTAGAATCCGCATTTGATATGCGCGATCGTCAGATTTTTTTTTCGTTCTTGCACCCCCTTCATCCGCTATTTGGCAAGGTTCCGGACGGGTTTTCATATCGGCAATTTTTTTGTAGGTCCACACCGTGCCCCTGAACTTATTTTCACTGCAAAATTTTTCCTCATTTCATATCCGCGATAATCAGATTTTTTTCGTTCTCGCACCCCCTTCATCCCTTATTTGGAAATGTTCCGGACGGGTTTTGACATCGCCAATTTTTTTGTAGTCCCACAACGCGCCCCCGAACTTATTTCCACTGCAAAGTTTTTCCTCTTTTGTTACGCGCGATCGTCAGATTTTTTTTTTCGTGCTCGCATTCCCTTCATCCCCTATTTGGAAATGTTCCGGACGGGTTGACATCGCCAATTTTTTCTTGGTCTCACAACGTGCCCCCGAACTTATTTCCACTGCAAAGTTTTTCCTCTTTTGTTACGCGCGATCGTCAGATTTTTTTTTTCGTTCTCGCACCCCCTTCATCTCCTATTTGGGTAGGTTCCGGACGGGTTTTGACGTCGCCAATTTTTTTGTGGTCCCACAACGTGCTCCTGAACTTATTTCCACTGAAAAATTTTTCCTCTTTTGCTACGCGCGATCGTCAGATTTTTTTTCTCGTTCTCGCACCCCCTTCATCCCTTATTTGGGAAGGTTCCGGACAGGTTGACATCGCCAATTTTTTCTTGGTCTCACAACGTGCCTCCGAACTTATTTCCACTGCAAAATTTTTCCTCATTTGATACACGCGATTGTCAGATTTTTTTTTTCGATCTCGCAATCCCTTCATCCCCTATTTGGGAATGTTCCGGACGGGTTTTGACATCGCCAATTTTTTTGTGGTCCCACAACGTGCCCCCGAACTTATTTCCACTGAAAAATTTTTCCTCTTTTGTTACGCGCGATTGTCAGATTTTTTTTTTCGTTCTCGCATTCCCTTCATCCCCTATTTGGAAATGTTCCGGACAGGTTGACATCGCCAATTTTTTCTTGGTCTCACAACGTGCTCCTGAACTTATTTCCACTGAAAAATTTTTCCTCTTTTGCTATGCGCGATCATCAGATTTTTTTTCTCGTTCTCGCACCCCCTTCATCCCTTATTTGGGAAGGTTCCGGACGGGTTTTGACATCGCCAATTTTTTTGTAGTCCCACAACGTGCCCCCGAACTTATTTCCACTGCAAAACTTTTCCTCATTTGATACACGCGATTGTCAGATTTTTTTTTTCGATCTCGCACCCCCTTCATCCCCTATTTGGGAATGTTCCGGACGGGTTTTGACATCGCCAATTTTTTTGTAGTCCCACAACGTGCCCCCGAACTTATTTCCACTACAAAATTTTTCCTCTTTTGTTACGCGCGATCGTCAGATTTTTTTCTTTTTCTCGCACCCCCTTCATCCCCTATTTGGGAATGTTCCTGACGGGTTTTGACATCGCCAATTTTTTTGTAGTCCCACAACGTGCCCCCGAACTAATTTCACTCCAAAATTTTTCCTCTTTTATTACGCGCGATCGTCAGATTTTTTTTTTTCGTTCTCGCACCCCCTTCATCCCCTATTTGGGAAGGTTCCAGACGGGTATTGACATCGCCAATTTTTTTGTAGTCCCACAACGTGCCCCCGAACTTATTTCCACTGCAAAATTTTTCCTCATTTGATACGCGCGATCGTCAGATTTTTTTGTTCGTTCTCGCACCCCCGTCATCCCCTATTTGGGAATGTTCCGGACGGGTTTTGACATCGCCAATTTTTTTGTACTCCCACAATGCGCCCCCGAACTTATTTCCACTGCAAAATTTTTCCTCTTTTGTTACGCGCGATCGTTAGATTTTTTTTTTCGTTCTCGCACCCCCTTCATCCCCTACTTGGGAAGGTTCCGGACGGGTTGTGAAATCGCCAATTGTTTTGTGGTCCCACAACGTGCCCCCGAACTTATTTCCACTGAAAAATTTTTCCTCTTTTGTTACGCGCGATCGTCAGATTTTTTTTTTCGTTCTCGCACCCCCTTCATCCCCTATTTGGAAATGTTCCGGACAGGTTTTGACATAGCCAATTTTTTTGTAGTCCCACAACGTTCCCCCGAACTTATTTCCACTGCAAAATTTTTCCTCATTTGATACGCGCGATCGTCAGATTTTTTTTTCGTTCTCGCACCCCCTTCATCCCCTATTTGAGAAGGTTCCGGACGGGTATTGACATCGCCAATTTTTTTGTAGTCCCACAACGTGCCCCCGAACTTATTTCCACTGCAAAATTTTTCCTCATTTGATACGCGCGATCGTCAGATTTTTTTGTTCGTTCTCGCACCCCCGTCATCCCCTATTTGGGCATGTTTCGGTCGGGTTTTGACATCGCCAATTGTTTTGTGATCCCACAACGTGCTCCCGAACTTATTTCCACTGAAAAATTTTTCCTCTTTTGTTACGCGCGATCGTCAGATTTTTTTTTTCATTCTCGCACCCGCACCCCCTTCATCCCCTATTTGGGAAGGTTGCGGACGGGTTTTGACATCGCCAATTTTTTTGTAGTCCACAACGTGCCCCCGAACTTATTTCCACTGCAAAATTTTTCATCTTTTGTTACGCGCGATCGTTAGATTTTTTTTTTCGTTCTCGCACCTCCTTCATCCCCTATTTGGGAATGTTCCGGACGGGTTTTTACATCGCCAATTTTTTTGTAGTCCCACAACGCGCCCCCGAACTTATTTCCACTGCAAAATTTTTCCTCTTTTGTTACGCGTGATCGTCAGATTTTTTTTTTGTTCTCGCACCCCCTTCATCCCCTATTTGGGAAGGTTCCGGACGGGTTTTGACATCGCCAATTGTTTTGTAGTCCCACAAAGCGCCCCCGAACTTTTTTCCACTGCAAAATTTTTCCTCATTTGATAATGATTTAAGAAATAATTTTTTTTCTGTGTGATATGCCTGTTGGGGGTAGATTTAAGGGTTGTTTTGGTGGTAGTTACCTTTGGGATACCTTTTTAGGTTATATTTATCACTTTTATAACATTATTTAACGGTTAATTCAGTTTTGAGCTGAAATGGCGATTTTGGCATTTTCGTTCACGATGAACGATCGAAAGTTCAGTCACATAAAAAAATCGATTTTATTTAAAAAAATGTGTCTTACCGTTAATCTGCAATACCGGCTTCCGTAAACTAACCCTTCTGTTTCTTCATAATACTCATTTTCCTGCAATCTTGCATTTCTGCGAACTACTCTTTGCTTCTTTGACGCTTCGCAGGTCATCCGCTCTGCCTTGGAAATTCACTCCTCGTCGTGCCTTTTCACGAAGTTGGTTGCTTCCACTCCAATTAAAACGCCCATTGTTTTCATCATTTTTAGAATAGGTTGAAAACCTTCGTTAAAAGTGGATGCAGCGCAGAATGCAGCTATCTCAACGATTTTTTTTTACCAGAAAAGATGTGTTTCGGAGCAATTTACCAAATGCACGCATTGTAACTCTCGTTGTTATTTTGAGTGTTTGCGCCGACACATTTTTTGAGTAAATCTTCCGAAGATAGATCTTTATAGATGAGTTCTAAAATCTCTTGTGTTTCTTGATCAAGAGCTGGAGGGTACTTATAATCTTTTAATGTATGAGCTGCTTCAGCTTTGCGATAATCGCACCAAAAGTCAACAGGGCAGAGTGAATGCTGCCCGACTGTCAAATCGTCGCCATACGGTTGCATCTCTTGAAGCGATTTGAAAGTTACCAAACAGCGTACTCGACAGTATCTTCTTTGTCAGCCTATTGCTTACATGATTTACAGACACTAGGCTTTAGAATAATATCACTTATTTTACCTGTGTAACGATGCACCTTATCAGTAGGCCCATCGGTACGAAAATGCGAATGCGAGAAGCTTTCTCTCTCCTAGAACGCGTGCGCTAGAGAGAGAGAGAGAGAAAGCCGACAAACCTGTCAACGGCATGGGAGAGCGAGCGTACGAGTGTGTACATACATGTACACAAGTATGTACACACGTACCGGAGTTCGTACAGCGAGGAGAGAGAGCAGGCAACTGAGTAGCTGACTTCCCTCTCCACCGAGCGCCGCGACCACGCGTCGCGCAGGACGCGCAAGCTACAGCGCGCCCCACCGCGGCGACTATACGGCACACGGCAAGCGAGTATAAATGCCGCCTCGCGCGCCGTAGAAAAGCATTCTTTCAGCCCAGGGCCGTACTCGGTAAGCCCTGGAGCCCGCCGACGGAGCGGAGTATACGAGCGCACTCGTTACTCTGCACCCGAAGCGTCGCTGAGACGATTCCCCCGGGTATACGAGCGCACTCGTTACCCGGGTGTTGTCCACGAGTAGTGGGAGCGCACTCGCCTACTCGTGGAGAACCGCGCCCGCGACCACCGTAGTCTAGCTATTCGTAATTGTACCTAATGTCGCGCTCCGCTGTTTTATATGTTACAGATCTCCGCCAAACGCGACCCGTAGTCTCGTATAAGGAATGTACCATTTTGTTATTATTAATCTTAAGTTAAATAAATTGTTATTTTTTCCTACTTATCTGGCTTTGTAAATTTATTTTAATCGCTGTCTCCATTCGAATCCTGCTTGATTAGCTATCCTCATGAGAGAGCAATCCTTTCGCATGAATACTACCGTTTCACCTGAAAACTTTCCAATCAATGACGTTACACCTATGAGTGAGGAAAATCCTCTCTGGCCCACGAACCATCACCCGACACTGACAAATGATTTTTCGTTTCATTCTGATTTTTTTCTTGCTCTTCTTTTGCTGCTTTTCGAAAGACTAGTTGTGACACTGCTTCTATTGTTATCCAAATATGATCAATTATTTTATAATAACTGTTTCTGGCAAAACCTTTACCGATATCCATCAGTCCAAGAAAAGTTTTAATACCATGAAGTCCAACACCAAGCAAATGCATTACAAAAACGAACCTTCGATTGATTTCATACGTATTGTAAGTTTGTGGACTTCTTGGAATGTAAGTTTCGTCTTTGCATTCACATTGAACACTTAGTAAAAAAGCTAAACCTTTTGTGAGCGTTTAGAAAAACGAACAGGCTGCCGGCAAGTTTTGCAAATCACAATTGACTGTAATGTCAAAAATAAAGAAAAGTTTATTATATCGTAACACATGCTTTGATCAACATTCACTTCAAAGTCCTTGTCTTTCTTTAAAATTTTTGCAGCCGATGCACTTGTTGTTGACGTATCATCTTCACCTGTGAATCTGTTACCTCTAAAGTTTCTTCTTTTAGTCCGCTTTGCTCTATCAGTTGAAGATCTGAACGATTTTCGATCTATTTTTCAATTAAAATTGACAAGACGCGTGCAAATATTTCGGAGCCTTGTGATAAGAATACACGTCCGTACTGTAGAACATTTTACAGCTAACTAACTACTTTTTTTCCAAAACAAAACACATACACACTGAACATTTGCGAAGGGTCCGGAGCAGGTATAAATTCAAGCGACAGCTGTTCCTTTGACGCTCCGAATGTACACCGTTCAATGCGCTCGAGACCCCTACATTGTAACCCGTTTTTCGACCTGTTCTGGAACTTCCTAGCCAAAACAATAATTACTACATCTTTTCTACATATATTAGCACCAGAATTTGTACTTTTTGGAAAATCGATTTTTTGAGAAAAAATGGGGGACTACCGCCTTAAAATTTATTTATTACTAATTATTATTTATTATTATAATTTATTATTATCGTTCATTTACTTGAATCTATATGATTAACTAATGTATTTAACCTTTAGAGGACGGGGATTTGGGTTTACTGTTTTCTCTCACTTTTCTATAGAAATCGAGTTTTTGTGATGTCTCACATCTCAAAACTAACACATGTAAAGGGTCGATCATGGGCATGGCCCGTATAGGGGCCATCCCGTCCTCTAAAGGTTAAAATAATCTACACTGTGGCAAAGAAGTTTTGAATTATTTTTCATAATTTAGGAATGTAAAATTAAAATTAACAATAATAAATGATAATAATAATTAATAATAAATGCAAATATCAACAGGATTTTCAGGTCAAAATTAGCTGATAATCAGATGATAATCATCTGACAGTCACCTTATAGTTACCCGATTCTCAGATGATTATCAGCTGATATGCACCTGAAAATCATGTTGATATTTTCATTTATTATTAATAATAATTATTATTAATTATTGTTAGTAATGCTACATTCCTAAATTGTAACAAATAATTCAAAACTTCTTTGTTAGTATCTACACTTTTCGACATTTTTTTGAACACATTAATTAATTGTAGATTCAAGTAAATGAACCATGATAGTACTTTATAATAATAAATAACAATAATTAATAATATAAATAAATTATTACCTGATTATCAGCTGATTATCAGCTGATAATCAGCTGCATTTTTTCAGTAGGGTTGTCTGGGACCATGGCGGAGTTTAAGCGCCTATAATTGCCACATGGTCTCCAAGAGTTGTCCTTCTTTAGCTCCATATGGAGGGGGCTTGCCCAAGGGCTGCTGGAGGAGCGGCAAATGCCTGCCTCAATCCAAGCATGAAATTCGGCCTTTGCCGCTTTAAGTTTGTCCGAGGCAAGTCTACGAGGATGCTCCGAGACTGGAGGACCACAGGTTAAAATGTGATTAAACACATCGCTGTTTCTGAGGACTGTATACTTAGAAACCCCCGTGATTTCTGGAAAATCAGCGAGGATCTCTGCACTTTTTGAGCCAGGAACTACTGTGAGGACAGTCAATCGAGATTTCTTTTACAATTCCGAGGGAGTAGACATTAGTGACCTAGTCAACAAAACGTCTTCGCTTAAGATCAACTAGAAGGCCGTAATGAGATAAAAGATCAGCACCTATGATGGGATGAGGAACATTCGTGATGCAAAAGCTCCAGCGAATAATACTTATCAAAGAATTGTTCGCCGCGAATAGCTTAAAGGAGTTGGGCTTGCCTCATGCCTTAGGATTTGCAAGAACGAGCGAAATGTCCGCACCAGTGTCGATAAGGAACGACCTGCCCGAGATGCGATCATGAACATGGAGACGTTTGGACACGCGAAGGCCTTCTGAAACCGTCTCATCAACAGAAGGTTGATTTAGTTTTTTTGTTGCGCGTTTTTCACCTGCCGCTCAGCATATTTGGAACACCACTCACGGCACGACAAAGGATTGTCCGGATATTTGCGGTGAGCCAGACCTAGGCCGGAAGAATCATGACTAGCAGAGCGGGCACGTCTGGATCTGCCTCTGGACTCAGGGTTGGATGAATCTTTTGAAGATCCCGAGTTATCGTCTATTTTCTTTGCCAATGTCTCAAGCTTTCATTCAAGCTTCTGCTCAAGGCGCTTAAAGGCGGCTTCAGCATCAAAAGAACTGGGTTTATTTGAAAAAACGGCGCTGACCTGATGGTCAAAATTGCCGGAAGTCTCAGAAAGTCTGTCGGCTACTTCCGCAAGTTTATTGAGGTCGGTAATATCCGTGGCAACAAGAATCGAATGGTGCTGAGGTGAAAGTTGGTCTAGGAAGACGGACCGAATGATCTTATCATCGCAGGAGCCGTGATTGAGGCCGCGAAGCCTCTGAAGAATCCTAGTAGGCTTGCCATCAGTCAACACTTCCTCCTTTAAAAGCTTACGCAGATTATCTTCAGCAGAGATAGCAAAGGTTGAAATGAGGCGTTCTTTTACCTGTTTGTACATGTCCGCAGGAGCGGGGTTTTGCGAGATTATATCCCTAATCGCTGACAAGGCTTCACCCCCAAGCAAAGATAGTCTACCTTTGTCAAGCCTACAGTGATATTCGAATTACGAAATGTTGTTTCTACTTGCAAAAACCACAAGTCAGGATCGGTTTGGATGAACGGCGGGATTTTAGGAATGCGCGCGCCTTCAATACGATTACCCGTTGGGGCGTGGGCCACGGCTTGGTTGTTACCTTGAACGTTTTGTCTAGCATTCAGATCAGCTAGATTAGCTTGATCAACACCGTCAGCCATTTTGCTGGATAAAAACGTACGCGAGCTGAAAACCGAGTGCGCAAATAGTTACTTCTACGCGACTCGAGAGTACACGTAGACAGTAAGGAAGGAGATCCTACCCCTCCGATGAGGTTTTACAGCGAGCCTAACTACTTTACGCCGCTTGCGTGTCACAAGTTACCTAGTTAGGGCTCGCAGGCACAAACAATAACTTTTAAGCTAAGCCTATGCTAAAACTTAAAACTATGTTGACCTCTTACGCCTACCGCAAGAGAAGACAATGCTTGATTGTAAGGGGAGTGTCGTTTCCTCCGCGTGAATCACAGTTCTGGAGAGGAAAGCGACTGCTTCTCCTGCACCAGCGATTGAGATAACGCAAAAAATGAACATAGAGATTCGCGCGAAAATCTAGGGGAGAAATCACTTCCCCTCTGTGAAGCTTTTTAATTTTATAAAACAGAAACTTTATTAGATAATAAGACTAGACAACGCACAAATTCTTTAAAATTATGACAATGTAATACGCGTGTCTGAAAAAACACTAAAAGGTTTTTCGTGTCATCTTGCATAAGAGCGAACTTGAAAACACGATAGCAGGTGAAAGTCAAAATGGCCGCCAAGATTGCCGACAAGTTCTCGGAACGCGTGACCGTTGCGCGCGAATTCCGCGAATTCAAAGCTCGCGAGTAAACACCCGCCGAATGACAACAATTCTCGGAATTCGCAACGCGCGCACGCGTGATTTTAACTAATTTCGCAGAACACGCGCGCATACCTTTAAGAATTACGCTGAAGACTGTCCGCCTCGGAGAAGACTCGACGAGGTGCTGTAGCAGCTGACCTCCCGGTGCTCGACGGGTGCGGTAGAAAAGGCGTCGGTGACGGTAGGTTCACGCGCGGCATCCGGAGATCTGCTTCGAAAAGATGAGCTGGCGAAACGTTGCTCCACGAGTGCTTTGAAAGGCGACGGTGAACATGGCTTCACGCGTCAACGCACCCGGAGATCTGCTTCAAGTCGTCAAAGTGCCTCGGAGAAAACTCGACGAGGTACGATGGCTGCGGCGAGGTTGACGCCTACACGGTTACTCGCGCTGATGGCTGCAGCGACTTGGAATTTCCTTGACGGCAAAATGCCGCAATCGTTGCCGAGGTTCGAAATTTACGCATTTGCGCCGGCATACCAGCGCGCACACGACGTAAATCGACAAAAGTCGAGGTTTCTCGTATGCGCCAGCGTACCAGCACGCATACGGAAAAAAGGCAATAAATCCCCTTGACGGCGAAGTGCCGCAACTTTTGCCGAGTCTTGAGTTGCGACACGAAGACATGTGCCGCAGACAAAGGCGGTGGCGGCGAAGGTACGCTGCGACAGGTCCACAACTGTCACTCCTCCTCGGAGACTTTTTGTCGGGGTCAGCAATGTGGGAATATGTCACCCACTTTTTCCAGGTTCCAGGAAGGAAGGGAGAGAGAATAAATGAGAGTCGGAGAGTTAACCAGTAACAAGGAAGTTTATTAATGTACTAAAGGAGGCACAGCGGACACACGTCTGCACGCTCTTGACTCTGAGCAACGACTGCCGCTCGCAGGGGGCTTCTCGCCGTACGCAACATGGCTGCTTCCCCCACTCTTGCAGTTAGAGCGAGAGGGAACATCACAGTTCCTACAGTCAGGGGGAGAGTGAGCAGCTCACGCTGCGAGTGAGTGCCTCCAACGCCGCCGCTCAGTTCCGCTCTGACCATCGTACACGTCAGACCACGCCAGAGAGAGAGAGAGAGTCGATAAAGTGATTTAGTAGGATAGACGTCTTCTCCTTTACGACCTCGCACGCTTATCCCTACATTGGTGACCCCGACTTAGGACGCATCTCCGGACCTTCGGGTGCAACTCCCCTAGCAGCGGCAGAACGACCTTCCTCATAGGCTCGTTCTCACAGCGCAGAACCAGTTTGCTCGCGCTCATCAGTTTTCTTTGTGTGCGTGCTGCACACAGAAGCGACACCGGCACGTTTTCGCCGTGTCGCAAGCCAAGCTTGGGAAACGTTTGCGGCACTTCGATCCAAGAAAACGATTTCGTCGCAGTTTTCGCATGCGTGCTGGCACGCCGGCGCATGCAGGAAATCTCGACATTTGGTGACTCACGTCGTGTGCGTGCTGGCACGCCAGCGCACACGCGTGAACCCTATAACTCGCCGAAATCCCAAGCGCAGCTCTGCGCTCACCGAACCTCGTTGAGTTTTTCTCCGAGACATCGTAGCTGTCTACAGCAGATCTCCAGGTGCATACTTGCGTGAAGCCACCGTCACCGGCGCCTTCAAACGCACGTGTTGAGCAACGTGTGGATGCCTGCCTCTCTTCGAGGCAGATCTCCAGGTGCGGCGCGTGAAGCCACCGTCACCGGCGCCTTTTCCTACTGCACCCATCGAGCACCGGGGGGTCGGCTGCTGCAGCACCTCGTCGAGTCTTCTCTGAGGCGGCTAGTCTTCAGTGTAATTCTTAAAGGTATGCGTCTGTGACCTGCGAAGTCAGTGAAAATCTCACGTGCGTGCGTTTTCTCGAATTCCGAGAATTGTTGCCATTCGACGCGTGTTTACTCGCTACCTTTGATTTCGCGGAACTCGTGCGCAACGGTCACGCATTCCAAGAACTTGACGGCCATCTTAGCGGCCATTTTGACTTTCACCTGCTATCGTGTTTTCAAGCTCGCTCTTGCGCAAGGTGACATGAAAAACCTTTTAGTTTTTTCTTTTTCAGACACGCGTATTACATTGTCATAATTTTAACGTATTTGTGCGTTGTCTAGTCTTATTGCCTAATAAAGTTTATGCTTTAAAAAAATTAAAAAAGCTTCACAGAAGGGAAGTGGTTTCTCCCCTAGATTTTCGCGCGAATCTCTATGCTCATTTTTTGCGTTAGCTCAATCGCTGGTGCAGGGGAGGCAGTCGCTTTCCTCTCCAGAACTATGATTCACGCGCAGAAAACGGCACTCCTCTTGCAATCAAGCATTGTCTTCTCTCGCGGTACACGTAGAAGGACAAGTTAGTTTTGAGTTTTAGCATAGGCTTAGCTTTAAAGTCATTGTGTGTGCCTGCGAGGACTAACTAGGAAGCTTGTAATACGCACCGGCATAAAGTTAATTATAGTTAAGCTTACATTCAATTTAAAAAAAAAATAATTTTTAATTTTTACTCTAATTTCTCTTACAGTTGTCATTCACGAGTCGGACAAACATTGTTTTGTATTTATGTATGTACCTGCTAGTACATCTCCCTTTAATCTTTCTAACAATTTCGTAAGCATGTTCCGACTAATTATCATTAGATGTGCCTCTGCATTTCCTCGTAAATGAGCAAACAGGAATTAAAAACGCTACAGAATTCATTCGTACAGGACCCTAACCTAGCCTTCCATACCAACCGTAGTTCAAGAAGGGCTCTTTTAGCTGCAAACGTGATGCAACACTCTCCGGTCAATAAAACTAATCATTCGGGCAACCGAAATGAGAATAGTCATGTCTCTACATCCAGTGAAGACACTCACACATAAACTCGGCCCACTAACACGAGGACAGGAACACTTACACTACCAACATCTGAACATTCGGCTACCCCACCTAGTACCACCTCGACGACCACCTTTGGCTTGTTCGACTTCACCAGTGCTGCAGCACTGGTCGGGAGCCAACCAACTTTGGCGCTCATCAGTCGCCTGGGGTGACAGCCCACCAGCAACTTCTGCACACCCCTCACCAACACAGGCGCCACTTCCAAACAACCTGACACCAGATGGGGGATGAAAGTACCCTCTAGCAGCAATTTCACAACGGCAATAAATACAGAAGACCTTTTGAGGCTAAGAGAGGAACAAATGTTTGAGCGATTGGAAGAAAAAATTGACCGCAAATTGGAGGGGCTCGTGAAGCTCATCGAGCAATGCTTCACCTTTTCACCAAGAAGACTTCACTCAAGCCACGCTCTCCAGAGTGAGACTTCCACAACGCCTTCCCCTCTCACAATTTCGTCTCAAACAGCTATAGTCCTGGCCCGATCCCACCTGGCCCGATCTCGACGGCAAACGCTAGCGGCAGCAATCTTTTCAGATGGCCACAAAGTCTGCCCAAGAGCGCTCCGTCGACAGGTCATAACCTCCCTCATTCTTTCAGGACGCAAACGCCTCTCACAGCAATATGCTTGGCCAGCAGCGATGTCCGGCCTGATCTCTTCCACCGGAAACACCTTCACGCAGTCCCAGGGTCCAACCACCTCCCTATTGTACAACCTAATCTAGGATCTAGCACTTATACACACTATCAAACGCAAGGGAACGCGACGCACCTTCTATCCTACGGCTCTTCAGGCTTTGCTAGCACTAAATACTTGCAGTTCTGGAATGTTTATAGACACGGCCCATAAGGTTGGTTCAAACAGCTGGAGGACCTATTCTTGGCACACAACGTTACCGAAGATGATGCCAAATTTAATTTTGTAGGTAGATACCTCCTCCAAGATATTCACCATGATCTGCAGTACAAACTTAACACCTTCGTCAGAGGTCAAAAGTACGAATCAATCAAGAAAATCCTGACAGAGATACGCCGGAACACCGGAGCAACAACTGGACAGGCTCTGCAAGGGCATAGAAATGGGCTCCAAATGACCTTCTGACTTCCTGGTCGAAATGTTGAGCCTAGCTCAAGGCCATATGCCAAAAGACACCGTAATATCCTTATGGCGAGCCCGTTTTCCAGCGCAAATTCAAATCATGGTCATGAACTACAAAGAAGAAACTGAGCTTCTCAAAAGTGCGGACATGGTTCATGATGTCCTTCAACAATCGCACAACATCAACGCTCTAAAAACACACAACTCAGCCTCTACAGCTCCAGAGGAAATGTTGACCCAAATTTTATCGGCCATCCGCCGAATCACGCGACTAGTCTGGACGAAAACAACGCTGACGCTCAAATTCCACGAGCAAGCGCGATTCTTCGCCTGCAAGATCGTCGTCCGGCTCACGTGACAACAAAAAAGTCCGTTGCAGGTATCACCTCAAATTCGGCAAAGAAGCGCGCAACTATGTTCTTCCTTGCAACTGGAAACGCGTACCGGGTCAGGAGTACAAAGTCAAGAATCCTAACACTCCAGCCAACTAGGAAAACTAGAGCAACCTGCTGTCATGGAGACTAACAGCCGGTCAGGCGTTACTGCACGTCTTCTCGTTAAAGACAAATTTTCTGATGAAGTTTTCTTAATAGATACTGGTGCCGACATCTCGGTCATACCAAAACCTAAAAACTGGCAAGAAGGTCCAGCCGAATTTAAACTTTATACTGTTAATGGATCGATGATAGATGTCTTTGGCGTGTCACGCCTCCAAATAGACATAGGCCTACCTTACAGGCTCAAGTGGAATTTTACTGTAGCGGACGTTCCTCACTCCATAATTGGAGCTGCCCTCCTTACTCACTACCCCCTCTTACCTGACTACTTGATCGAAATCAAGTCCGAAATCACCTTAGAATTCCGGACTTGAGAGTGGTCAAGTCCGAAATTACGTCGGAATTCCGGACTTGATGGGTGTCAATTCCGAAAACACATCGGAATTCCGGACTTGAGGAGGATGAAGTCCGCAATTCCGACGTGTTTTCGGACTTGAGGAGGATGAAGTCCGGAATTCCGAAGTGCTTTCGGAATTGACTGCCATCAAGTCCGGAATTCTGACATGATTTCGGACTTTATTCCGATCAAGTCCGAAAACACGGTGCATTTCCGGAATTCAGGATGCAACGAGTCCGAATTCCGAATAATTATTTTTTTTAGTCTTTTCTGAGACGTACAAAGCTAACAGATCTTATCACAACAACGCTCAACGAAAGACTTAAGTTTAAGAAGTAACTTTTTAATATTTTATTCAACTCACTGCCGTATAATTAAATGTCCTGTTAATTATACAGGGGTCTTTTGACACACTGAACACGTTTTCGATGACTATTTCGGTTTACGATGAAATCCTCATGCACAGGAGATGATTTTCCCGCAAATCATAGCATTTAATCCACTTTTAACGGTACCTCGGGGATTTTTCGACTTGTTGCACACGTTTTTGATGACTATTTGGGTGTACAACTAAACCCTCGTGTCTAGGAGATCATTTTCTCGCCATTTAGCATCTAGTACATATTTCATGGTACCTGGGGAGTTTTTCGACCCGCTGAACACGTTCCTGACGACAATTTTGCTCTCTAAAGAAATCCTCATGCCCACGAGATGATGTTCGCGCAAACCCTTGCATCTACTGCCCATTTCATGGTTCCGGGGGGGTTATTCGACCCGCTGAACACGTTTTTGTTGACTATTTCGGTGTACAATTAAACTCTTATGCCTAGGAGATGTTTTTCTCGCAATTTAGCATCTAGTAAAAATTTCATGGTACCGGGGGGGGGGGGGGGGGGGGGGGGCGCGATCCGCTGGACACAGTCTTGTCAACTATTTTGATCTACTCGCGTTCATAGCATCTAGTGCGGATTTCAGGGTACCTGGGATTTTTTTTGACACGCTGAACACGTTCTTCACGACTATTTTACTCTACGACGAAATCCTCGTGCCCAGAAGATGATTTTCTCGCAAATTCTCGCACATTTCACGGTACCTGGGAGATTTTTCGACCTGTTGAACACGATTCTGACGATTATTTCGGTGTACTACTACAGTCTTATACCCAAGAGACGATTTCGTTGCGCATCATAGCATGCAGCGCAAATGACATCGTATCGGGGTTTTTCGAAGTCCAAAGCTATTATAGCCATGTGATGCTAAACAAAACTCGTATAGACATCAGCCAAAAAAGTAGATGGGGTCAATCTTCATACGTCGGCTGAGGGGAACGAGGTACTAACTCGGGCGAGATTGTGGGAAGCTACCAACTCGCATGGTTGGCTTTTTAATTTTTTAACAAGCTTTTGGAGAGGCCAACAAATATTCCATACAAAAGCGGTTAGGGGGTGCCTTAGTCACAAAAGACAACAAATTGAGTTAGGTTTAGATGTGCCGACGAATACATAAAAGAATTAAAAAATTAGTTGTACATCCAAATAGTCATCAAAAACGTGTGCAACAAGTCGAAAAATCCCCCAGCCCGTGTAAAAAAAATTTCTCTTCACGAAAGTTTCGCGGAAGTTTTATACCACAGAACTTCTGGAAAAGTTTGGTCAAATTCGGGAAATAAGAATTTCCCGAACTTAAAGTTCAACTCCAACAGCTTTGGGCAAAGTTTGGTGAAACTTTTTCCAATCTTTCGAGAAAGATTTACAGGTACTAAATTTTTCTGGATGAAGATCGGTGCAACTTCGGTCTAACTACCGGGAAAGAGTCACAAAACTATTTTGCTGAACTTTAGAGACGAAGTTTAGCCAAACTTTATGTGAACTTTTACAAAAGAATTTACAAACGTAGATTCCGTTTTCCAAAGTTTTGCGATACTTTACATAAACTTTCATGTAAGTACTTTAGAATATTAATTTAATAATCACACTTTGCTGGAACTTTATTTGACCTTTGGAGAAACTTTATCAAAATTCAACAAAGTACCGCTACTTTCGCTATTGGCTCCGAAACACGAATGTGGTATTTTCGGACTGGGTAGGATGAAAAATCGTATACGCAAGATGGGGGTAAAGAGGGCCACCCACAAAGCATGTGTGGGTACAAAAAAACAAACTTAAGGTAAACTTTGGAGGAACTTTACCTAAACTTTGGAGGAACTTTATTCAAACTTTATCCAACTCTTCTAAAAAATGGAAAACTTCATATAAAGCTACCCCAAAGTTCAGAGAAGGGTAGGTACAAACAGATAAACTTAAGGTAAACTTTGGAGCAACGTTACCTGAACTTTGAAGGAACTTTATCCAAACTTTAGGGAAAGTTGTGACAACGTCTTCAAGATGCGAGAATAGCGAGGAGCCGCTGTAACCGACAATCTGCAGCAGTCCACGCCATCCACCATGAGAGGACTCCGGGTCGTCGAGAGGGAGAGAGATAGAGAAAAAGAGAGAGGAAGAGAGAGAGAGAGAGAGAGAGACCTACATTAGGAGTGGAGCATCGGTAACCGCTGCTGGCGTCCTGGCTGGAGACCGGCCAGCAGCAGCACTGCATAGCGGTATAGTAGCGACATAGTTCGTTTAGAATTCATCTCAAACGAGTTTCTGTACACATCGGAAAATTCACTGATTTTAATATCTGAAAAGGAAAAATGAAAAAAACATAATGTATTTGTTGCATGTTACGTTATTCGCGATGTGTTTAGAGTTCATGATAGAACAGTGAAAAGGAAAATATTAGCGAATTAGTAAAAATCTGCTACGTACAAAATACTAATGCTGCTAATTTTTGGAATTACGGGCACCAGAATCGGTTTACCTGTTTCACTCGTTGATCAGTAGTGCAGGCAATGGCGTGTTGCTCAGAGTTAAGAACGGCGTACGTACTTACGCGCTGTCATCTCGGACCAACACCTCCAATATCCAGAAAACAAGGTTAGAGTGGCGAGTGTGATGGAAGTCGAACCTCATGTATAAACTCCCGGGGGCATATATTCATCGTCATCTTCTCCGTCGTCACCACGGATTTCGTATATATCACGTATGATATGCATCGCCTACTACGAAAAAAAAATTATCACAAAGCATTTTTTTCTTTAAATAAAGAACATATTTAGTAAAAAATGTACTTATCTGATAATCGCCTTTTATTGCAGATTCCCCGTTTATGCTCTTCTTCGGTTATTTAAATGTCTATTTTCTTCGGAAACAAATAATAACCTTTCGCCCGTGTAACTCGCGATGAAAATTTCGAAGTCCAAACAACATGAACATGTCGTATAACTAATGTCTTGTGTCGTAACCTGAATATGCAGCTTTCATACGTAAGTAGTATGGTTATACACTGAGAAAGAAATTTCTTTGATTCAAAGAAATGTATATGATAAATAAAAATATACTTTAAATTAATGAAATAATTCAATACAAAAATGTTTTTCTAAGAAATAAATATTACATTGTATTTGCATATTTTTAATTTAAATCATAACTTCAAAGAAAGTATGTATACTAGGAAAGGTCAACTTTTTTCAACAAATATTTATTTGCTGTTAAGAATTATGGTATTTTTTTTTTTTTTATTACAATAATTTTTTTTTTTAACAAAGATATATATTTTAAATATTATAATATTTTTTCCTATAAATAATCATATAACGGTCATTGAGTTAAAAAGTTTGCATTAAAAATATGTATATCAAATACAATGTAATATTTATTTCTAGAAAAAAATGTTTGTGTATTGAATTATTCCATTAATTTAAAGTATATTTTTATTTATCATATACATTTTTTTGAATCAAAGAAATTCTTTTCTCAGTGTATAACCATACTACTTACGTATGGAAGCTGTATATTCAGGTTATCGACACAAGACATTAGTTATACGGCATTTTCATGTTGTTTGGACTTCGAAATTTTCATCGCGAGTTACACGGGCGAGAGGTTTTATTTGTTTCCGAAGAAAATAGACGTTTAAATAACCGAAGAAGAGCATAAACGGGGAACCTGCAATAAAAGGCGATTATCAGATAAGTTCATTTTTTACTAAATATGTTATTTAATTAAAAAAAAAATCTCTCTCTCTCTCTCTCTCTCTCTCTCTCTCTCTCTCTCTCTCTCTCTCTCTCTCTCTCTCTCTCTCTCTCTCTCTCTCTCTCTCTCTCTCTCTCTCTCTCTCTCTCTCTCTCTCTCTCTCTCTCTCTCTCTCTCTCTCTCTCTCTCTCTCTCTCTCTCTCTCTCTCTCTCTCTCTCTCTCTCTCTCTCTCTCTCTCTCTCTCTCTCTCTCTCTCTCTCTCTCTCTCTCTCTCTCTCTCTCTCTCTCGACGGACCCGGAGTCCTCTCATGGTGGATGGCGGGGACTGCTGCAGATTGTCGGTTACAGCGGCTCCTCGCTATTGCCGCATTCTCGCACCTTGAAGACGTTGTCATAACTTTCCCTAAAGTTTGGATAAAGTTATTTCAAAGTTCAGGTAACGTTGCTTCAAAGTTTACCTTAAGTTTGTTTTTTTGTACCCCCACATGCTTTCTGGGTGGCCCCCATCTTGCGTATACGATTTTTCATCGTACCCAGTCCGAAAATACCACAGTCATGTTTCGGAACCGAGAGCGAAAGTAGCGGTACTTTGTTGAATTTTGATAAAGTTTCTCCAAAGGTCAAATAAAGTTCCAGCAAAGTGTGATTATTAAATTAATATTCTACAGTACTTACATGAAAGTTTATGTAAAGTGTAAAGTATCGCAAAAACTTTGGAAAACGGAATCTACGTTTGTAAATTCTTTTGTAAAAGTTCACATAAAGTTTGGCTAAACTTCGTCTCTAAAGTTCAGCAAAATAGTTTTGTGACTCTTTCCCGGTAGTTAGGCCGAAGTTGCACCGATCTTCATCTAGAAAAATTTAGTACTTGTTAATCTTTCTCGAAAGATTGGAAAAAGTTTCACCAAACTTTGCCGTAAGTTGTTGGAGTTGAACTTTAAGTTCGGGAAATTCTTATTTTCCGAATTTGTCCTAACTTTTCCAGAAGTTCTGTGGTATAAGAGTTCCGCGAAACTTACGCGAAGGGTAATTTTTTACACGGGAGGTACCGTTAATAGTGCATTAGATGTTATGATTTGCGGCAAAATCATCTCCTGGGCACGAGGATTTCGTCGCAGAGCAAAATAGTCGTGAAGAACGTGTTCCGCGAGTCGGAAAACCCCCCAGGTACCATGAAATATGTACTAGATGTTAAATGGCGAGAAAATGATCTCCTGGCATGAGAGTTTAGTTGTACACCCAAATAGTCATCAAAAACGTGCTCAACGGGTCGAAAAATCCCCCAGGTGCCGTGAAATCCGCACTAGATGCTATGATACGTGAGAAAATCATTTTCTAGGCATGAAGATATCGTCGTACACCAAGACAGTCATCGGAAACGTGTTCAGCGGGTTGAAAAATCCCCCTGGTACCGTGAAATGTGCAGTAGATGCCAGGATTTGCGAGAAAATCATCTTCTGGGCATGAGGATTTCGTCGTACACCGACATAGTCATCGAAAACGTGTTCAGCATGTCGAAAAACCCCCCAGGTACCGTGAAATGTGCACTTGATGTTATGATTTACGAGAAAATCATCTCCTGTGCATGAGGATTTCATCGTACACCGAAATTGTCATCGAAAACGTGTTCAGCGGGTCAAAAAACCTCTAAGGTATCATGAGATTTAATTAAATTAATGCCAAATGCATGAAAGTACCTGTAAAAGTTTTAATTAATTAGTTAAAGATTGTATAATGAACAGGGCATTTAATTATACGGCAGTGAGTTGAATAAAATATTAAAAAGTTACTTCTTAAACTTAAGGCTTTCGATGAGCGTTGTTGTGATAAGATCTGTTAGCTTTGTACGTCTCAGAAAAGTCTAAAAAAATAATTATTTGGAATTCGGACTCGTTGCATCCTGAATTCCGGAAATGCACCGTGTTTTCGGACTTGATCGAAATCAAGTCCGAAATCATGTCGGAATTCCGGACTTGATGGCAGTCAATTCCGAAAGTACTTCGGAATTCCGGACTTCATCCTCCTCAAGTCCGAACACACGTCGGAATTCGGGACTTTATCCTCCTCAAGTCCGGAATTCCGATGTGTTTTCGGAATTGACACCCATCAAGTCCGGAATTCCGTCGTGATTTCGGACTTGACCGCTCTTAAGTCCGGAATTCCAAGGTGATTTCTGACTTGATTCCAATCAAGTCCGAAAACACGTCGGAATTTCGGACTTCAGGATGCATGAAGTGCAAAATCTGCAACCCTGCTCCCAACCATAAGTATGCGCACATCGTAAGCAAATTTCCTAGCGTTTTTGGACCAGCTCAATTTTGAGCCGTCAAGAAACGGGAAGTTTTTCACCCCATACTAACCACAGGACCACTAGTCTCGCAGAGCGCTTGCCGTCTCTCACCCGCTAAATTGAAGGCAGCAAAAGCTGAATTTCACAAATGGTGCGAGCTGGGCATCTGCCGTCCTTCAAACAGCCCATGGGCCACCCATTACATATGGAACCTAAAAATAATGGCAAATGGCGCCCATGCGACGATTACCGCAAACTTAACCGGGCCACAGTCCCTGACCGATACCCAATTCCACACATGCATGACTGCATGACCCTCCTCCATGGCAAAAGTATATTTTCAGCCATCGACTTACGCCAAGCCTACGATCAAATACCGGTAGCTCCGGAAGATGTGCCCAAGACAACCATCATCACTCCTTTTGGACTGTACGAATTTCCAGTAATGACATTTGGATCCTGCAATGCGTCGCAAACCTTCCACCGATACATCAACTCTGCACTGGGTGATTTAGTCTTCGTATTCGTCTACTTAGACATCATCCTCATCGCCTATACTTCTCAAGACAAGCATCAAAAGCATTTCGAGACAGTACTCTCGCGCCTCAATGATTACGAACTTCAAGTTAATTTAGACAAATGCAATTCGGCGAATCAGAATTGGTCTTCCTGGGTCATCTCATCATATCGAATGGCTTCAAGGCGAACCCAGAGAAGGTCAAGGCAATTCAAGAATTTTCACTTCCACAGACCATCCAAGAACTGCGCAGATTCTTAGGTCTTGTGAACAGCTATAGGCGTATGCTAGCTAATGCAGCTGCCACGCAGCGTCCTCTCAACGAATTCTTGAAAGGTGCCAAGAAAAAGGACAAACGTCTAGTTCCCTGGACTAAGGAAGCCAAGGCGGCATTTCAGAAGTGCAAGGACGACATTGTCAATCTTGCATTCTTCGCCTTCCCAAACGAGAAATGCAGACTTACGTCTCCTCACTGATGATTCGGACTCTAAAATGGGAGCAGCTCTCGAGCAACGCTCAGGCGACTTCTGGTATCCATTAGGATTCTTTTCGCAACTTTTCTCACCTGCGCAAAAGAAGTATTCCACTTACGACAAAGAACTCATGGCCATCTATGAGACAATTCGTTATTTCCTCTATTATTTAGAAGGAGTGGAATTCAAGATCTACACAAATCACAAACCGCTAGTCTATACTCTACAGCAGAACTCGCACAAAATGCCAGCCATTCGCTCACGCAGATTGTCCTACATCGCCCAGTTCAACACGGAGATTTGCTATCTCCGAGGCGAAGAGAATGATGTTGCGGATGCCTTATCCGGAATCAACTCTTTCACTTTCCCAGCACTTTTCGACTGGAGCGATCCTGAATTGCTAGTTGACCCTCAAGTTAGAAACATCCTGGCTAATATAAATGTCTTTAGACTCCCGACGTTCTTCGATCCAACACAGCCCAGCTAAGAACAAGCGAATGATGAGCAACTCAAAGAAATCTTAAACACCCCGTATCACACTCTCAAGCTCCGCAGGCTTACATGGGGCTCTGATCATACGCCTTTCTACTGCGATTTCTATGAAGATTCTATACAACCGTATGTACCGAAGAAATTACGTAGAACAGTCTTCGACAGTTTTCACTCACTGTCACATCCTGGAGCAAAGATCACAGCTAGTCTTATTCACCAGCAATACGTCTGGCCGAATATGGCCGAACATAGCCTCTTGGTACAAATCGTATGTCGCTTGTCAACAATCGAAAATTACAAGACGCAACAAGTTTTTGCCCAAGCACTTTGTCACTCCAGATGCGAGATTCGATCATGTACACTTGAATCTCGTGAGACGTTTCGCCCACAGTCAAGGTTAAACTCACGTCCTCACCATCATCGATCGATAGTCGAGATGGCCTGATGGCAATTCCAATCGTAGACACTACAGCACCCACAGTGGCTCGTGCATTTTATAGCAACTGGATTTGCTGCTACGGCGCACCAACGACAATCACGACAGATCAAGGTGCTCGATTCTAATCTAGAATGTTCACAGAACTCTTGTCCATCTTAGGCATTAACAGAGTCAGAACAGCGGCCTACCATCCTGCATCCAACGGTATGGTAGAACACCTCCACAGGGACATTAAAACAGCCCTCATGTGCCACGGTAACAACCAGGATTGGGCTCACCTACTTGCCACAGTCATGCTTGGGCTTCGATCTTGCATCCGCCTAGACACAGATACTAGTCCAGCTGACTTAGTTTCGGTAAACCTATGAGAATCCCGGGTGACATCTCACCTCTTACCAACGAAGAGCCTGATGTTCGAACCTTTTACAACGAATTTAGAGATTCTATGCGTCAACTGAGACCTGTTCCAGTCAATCATAAAACAGCAGTCAAGCCTTTCCTTCATCAAGATTTAGACACATGCACTCACGTCTGGGTACAAGAAAAGCCAATCAGGCCTGCTTTGACATGGTCATACACTGGCCCACATAAGGTGATCTCTCGCAACAAGGATAATCACACCTTCAATGTAGACGTCAACGATAGCACCAAGACAGGCATGGAACGCTTGAAGCCTGCATTCATCCTTCAAGAGAATCCGGACGGCGCTAAGGACAATGCTCCTGAACCGATCGCCCCTCCCTCTCCAATTACTATGCACAATACGCCAAACACTACTGGCATCCTCAAGCCTTCGCAGTTTCCAACTCCAGCGAAGTCATCTACACCTCTCACCCCCTCCCGCCAACGGACATACAACTCAACCCGTCCCTTCCACTCAACGTCCTTTATCCAAACCAAAGTAAGTAGGGTTTGTTCCTAATATCCTAAAATGAAACATGAAAAACTGATGAACCGACTCATTCTCGCAGATAAAATTGCTAATTTTGCAAGGTGGTGCAGTGGCGAAACCTTTACTTTGACTGAATTTATCGCGTTACGCGACATGCTATGAATACACTCGTTCAGCAACTTTAGCTTAAGTCAATCACAAGTTATATTCGATCATGTTACGTCAAGCATGTTACATTCGATCTTGTTGAGAATATACATATTATATTGTACAGCGCGAGACACACGTATGTACACATGTGTGTCTCCCCACCCCATAACGTGTGAGAGCCGACGGGCGAGCGCGACGCTCCTTTATTAATTTAAGACAAATTTTATGGCTGATATTTCTTCCAGATGCTGCCATAGCCTTGCAAAAAAATTGGGGATATGAAATTCGATCCGGAACCTTTCGCTTGGGGGGTGCAAAGGGGTTACAATAGTCGAAAATACACGAAAAAATAAAGTGAAAAAATAATCTTTCGGGAGATTATTAATTTATGACAAATTCTATGGCTGATATTTCTTCCAGATGCTGCCATAGCCTTGCAAAAAAATTGGGGATATGAAATTCGATCCGGAACCTTTCCCTTGGGGAGTGCAAAGGGACTAAAATAGCGGAAAATACTCGCAAAACACGGAGAAAAAATCATCTCTCGCGAGTTTAGTAATTAAAGACAAATTTTATTGCTGATATTTCTTCCAGATGTTGCCATAGCCTTGTAAAAAAATTGGCGATAAGAAATTCGATCCAGAACGTCTCGCTTGGGGGGTGCAAAGGGACTAAAATAGCGGAAAATACTCGCAAAACACCGAGAAAAAAATCATCTCTCGCGAGTTTATTAATTTAACACAAATTTTAGGGCTGATATTTCTTCCAGATGTTGCCATAGCCTTGTAAAAAGATTGGCGATAAGAAATTCGATCCAGAACGTCTCGCTTGTGGGGTGCAAAGGGACTAAAATAGCGGAAAATACTCGCAAAACACCGAGAAAAAAATCATCTCTCGCGAGTTTATTAATTTAAGACAAATTTTAGGGCTGATATTTCTTCCAGATGTTGCCATAGCCTTGTAAAAAGATTGGCGATAAGAATTTCGATGCGGAACCTCTCGCTTGGGGGGTGCAAAGGGGCTAAAATAGCGGAAAATACACGAAAAATACCGTGAAAAGATCATCTCTCGTGAGTTTATTAATTTAACACAAATTTTATGACTGATATTTGTTCCAGATGTTGCCATAGCCTTGTAAAAAGATTGGCGATAAGAATTTCGATGCGGAACCTCTCGCTTCGGGAGTGCAAAGGGGCTAAAATAGCGGAAAATACACGAAAAATACCGTGAAAAGATCATCTCTCGCGTGTTTATTAATTTAAGACAAATTTTATGGCTGACATTTCTTCCAGATGTTGCCATAGCCTCGCAAAAAAATTGGGGATATTAAATTCGATCCGGAATCTTTCGTTTGGGGGGTGCAAAGGGTCTAAAATAGCCGAAAATACACGCAAAATACTGTGAAAAAATCATCTCTCCTGAGTTTATTAAATTAAGACAAATTTTGATTGCTGATATTTCTTCCAGATGTTGCCATAGCCTTGCAAAAAAATTGGGGATATGAAATTCGATCCGGAACCTTTCGCTTGGGGGGTGCAAAGCGTCTAAAATAGCGGAAAATACACGAAAAATACCGTGAAAAAATCATCTCTCGTGAGTTTATTAATTTAAGACAAATTTTATGGCTGATATTTCTTCCAGATGTTGTCATAACCTTGTGAAAAAATTGGCGATAATAAATTCGATCCGGAACCTTCCGCTTGGTGGGTGCAAAGGGGCTAAAATAGCAGAAAATACACGCAAAATACCGTGAAAAAATCATCTCTCGCGAGTTTATTAATTTAAGACAAATTTTATGGTTGATATTTCTTCCAGATGTTGCCATAGCCTTGCAAAAAAATTGGGGATATGAAATTCGATACGGAACCTTTCGCTTGGAGAGTGCAAAGGGGCTAAAATAGCCGAAAATACACGAAAAAACACGAAAAATAACGTGAAAAAATCATCTCTCGTGAGTTTATTAATTTAAGACAAATTTTATGGCTGATATTTCTTCCAGATGTTGCCGTAGCCTTGCAGAAAAATTGGCGATAAGAAATTCGATCCGGAATGTCTCGCTTGGGGGGTGCAAAGGGACTATATAGCGGAAAATACTCGCAAATCACCGAGAAAAAATCATCTCTCGCGAGTTTATTAGTTTAAGACAAATTTTATAGCTGTAATTTCTTCCAGATGTTGCCATAGCCTTGCAAAAAAATTGGGGATATGAAATTCGATCCAGAACCTTTCGCTTGGGGGGTGCAAAGGGGCTAAAATATCCGAAATACACGAAAAATAACGTGAAAAAATCATCCCTCGTGAGTTTATTAATTTAAGACAAATTTTATGGCTGGTATGTCCGTGAGCAATCCGATGATGGTGTAACTTCATCAGAAAAATCTTCATAGTGGTGAAAAAGATTCTACACGTTGTGTATATTTTTTAAACATTAACTTGTTTAACGAAATCAAAACATTTTTTAATGTAATTATTATTTCTTAGATTAGGTAAAGTCCTACGGCATCATAAATTAAATTTTCTGAAAAAATTATCATTCTTTTGTGTTTAATTTTAGAATCCGAACTTTTATGGTAAATGACTATTGTCGTCAGACTACATTGATTATTATTATTATAGTATAATGATTGCGCCACATCTTATCCAATGAAAACATAGATTTCTGAAAAACCTAGAGAAATTAAAAATGCTAAAGAAGTGAAATGTATGACCTATATTAATAAAAATGATGTTTGAGAACCCGCTGGGGCGCAGCGCGAAGCGGGCGCTCGCCTCTGTCTTTTTAATTTTATTACTTTTGAATCCTTCATGTCTCCAACTTATAAAATTAAGGTCTATAAGCATAAGACTTGTATTTTCCAATGGTAAAATGCATTTTGGAAAAAGAACATTATATACTGTGAAAAAAATGACTTTGAACTTTCAACTTGGATTTTCAACCGGAAGAAAGCGTTTCGGAGTAACAAACATAGTACTATTGGAAAGAGCAGGAAAAGGCGTATTGATATATGTCTTTTGTTTTTTTCTCAGAGACTCCGCATACGATTATAAGCGAGTTAAACAGAGCGTATTTTACGCCCAAAAATGCGCCGCGCGCGCCTGCTGGCCTGCTCCTGCGGCGGACGCTCTCACATGTTTTCGAGGTTCGAGCGCATCGCACTCACGCAAGCCAGCGGCGTCCGTGCGGCCGTGCCGACTCTCTCCGATTCCCCCCGCTCCGCACCGATTCCAGGAACTGATCTCGCGCTGTATACAGTTTTGTTCGAGCGCCGCCGATTCTCGTGAGCTGCGTCAGCCGAACCTTCTACCGCTTCCCCCTCTACGTCACGACTGAAGTCGCACTGATCGTGTCTATATGAATAGATAACTATATGTTCGAGAGTAGCGGAGTCGCGCGAGCGGCGCGAGCCAACGCCGGCAGGGCACAGGCCATCTCTTCCCGATTTGCCGACTTCGCTCGAATTTGGCGCACTTATAGCTCGTAATTTAATAGATGAGTAAACACAACGCTAAAATCAACTTTTCAATAAAAGAAATTATAATTAATGGTAAAAATTTTTTTTTTCGTGTAAGAGAAATTTGTCTAATTCTGTTTATTTCTTTTTTGTACATTAAAACTAATGTTAGTTATAGGTTAAATAATTAACGTACTTAAAGCCAAGGGAAATTCTTCATAATGTGAGAAAAGTGGAGTTAATAGTTATAGAGAGAAAACCCATTTGTAAAAATAATCAAATTTGCTTTTGTATAGATAGGTGCAGTAAATATGAGATTCAAATTTAATATCAATTTTGTTAAATGGGAGAGATTACAGATATATCGCACTAGTTTGTTCCCTACAAAGATTGGTTCATAAATCCTAAAGATATTTCAGATCTGCATTGTTCCATTGCTTTCTTTCAAATCACAATTTTCCGTGGTAATATTATATATACGATATTCGTGTGTAAAATCGCATTAAGATTTGGCAAAAATTGAGTTTTTATATTATTTAAAATAAAAGCGACTGTAAAATCATTAGTATGTGATGGTAGATTTCAGGATTCCGAAGAAATTTAAACCAGACAGAACTTATTGTTTCTGCTGTTGCATAGATTATTAAGAATAACATCGTTATATTGTCAAATCTGATTTTCAATTGTAATTTTTCGTTTCCATAATATTGTATTTTGCGAAAAATCTCCAGTCATTGACACGAAATTTCCATCTTTATCGGATGCACGAGCATTTTTTTTTAGAAAAACTAACAGGAAAATGTTTCGCCGATGCAAATGATTTTCTCTGCTTGAGTAACGTACCCTAAATTCTGTAACGCATGCATCTCGTAGGCCATACATCTAATGGGAGAAATCAATACATACATAATCATATTTTTTCGATTCAGTATGCCTAAAATGCGATTTTGCATATACGTAAATTTTACAAATCGCTTTTACTCTCCCCGAAAGATTATTCTATACTCTTGTGCTTGTCACCACCGCTTCGCTCGGGCAACAAACCTCACACTCGTGCTAGAATCAACACTTTCGCACTTGTATCGAAAACTGCTATTAAGTATAAGAAGAAACTATTTTCTAAACTTAAATTAAATGAGAAAAAAAATTACATTAGGCGCCCCTAACAGAAGGGTTTGTGTTACTTTACATGGTACCTTGGTCTCATACTTGTTCGCGCCAAAATAGTGTTTTTTTGGACAGTTGCTTAAAACATGCCCTTTTCCACGACTAAAAGTCGCATAGAAAATCGCGCATTCCGAGCGGAAGTTGGGAAAAGATGAAAAAAATCCATTTTTTCAAAGTTTAGCGTGAAAAAAATTCCTTCCCCGATACCTACAACGTAATTTTGTAAAATTGTTCTCTTAGTGTAAAATTTATATCTTATATACTTTATGGCTTGTTTAGAATGATAAAAGATAATGTTTAAAGTTTCATTGGTAAAATAACAAGAGTTATTACCACTTGTACAAACAATTGAAAAAAATTACATTACGATTTAAAATAAATATAAAAAAGGCGCATATATTTGTAATAAGCTATGCAAATAAAAACAGAAAATGCAATGATTTGTAACTGCATAGTACATGACTCGAAATGTGCGATCCCCTATGCCTACACAACTTTCATGCATACAAAAAGGACCTAACATGGATTCGTCACGGAAAGTAGAGCTATTTCAGAGTCAGGCAAGGAATTTTTAGCTCATTTTATGCCCATATTGCACAATATGCTATTTGGATATGCTAGCCCGTCATTCGATTTTACGGACTCGTTTGCAAACGTACAAACGCATTGCACGCACGCGAAAATCGGGTACGTGAAATCGTATTCTACGTCGGCAAAAGAGTCGATAACATCGAATATTACGGACACGTATATCAAAAACTAATTTTGCTTAGAGTTTTCTGAAGAACATTTTCCGAAAAGTAATGGAGGTATGAAAAAATAGAGAAACCAAAACCATTTTTGTTAGTCAATTGATTTCTTACAAATAAAATATTATAGCGAAGGAATAAGACTTGGCATACTAAAGCAAAAAATAATTTTTCTCAGACATATTTTATATTAGTCTATTATTACGAACATATTCATCCCTGAAAGAATGATGAAGGAAATGTGAAGCCGAAATAAAACCTTTCCCGATTGGCCAAATCCGTCTAAAAGGAGCCCACAATTGGTCGACGGTGACTTTCACTTACGGTCTTGACTGATTGGGACGAATAAAACCCGCAAAGTTTGGAATAATGAAATATTTTCCCCAATTTTTTCACAAGTTAATAGCAACACAATAAATTATTTTCAGCCATAAAAATAACTCAAATTCATAAACTCACGAGTGTGGATTTTTTTTCAGTCTTCTTTGTGTATTTTTCGCTATTTTAGTCCATTTGCACACCCCAAGCGAAAGCTTCCGGATCGATTTTCATATCGGCAATTTTTTTACAAAGCTATGGCAACATCTGGAAGAAATATCAGCCATAAAATTTGTCTTAAATTAATAAACTCGCGAGAGATGATTTTTTTTCTCAGTGTTTTGCGAGTCTTTTCCGCTATTTTAGTCCCTTTGTACCCCACAAGCGAGACGTTCCGGGTCGAATTTCTTATCGCCAATTTTTTTACAAGGCTACGGCAACATCTGGAAGAAATATCAGCCATAAAATTTGTCTTAAATTAATAATCTCACTACAGATGATTTTTTCACGTTATTTTTCGTGTATTTTCGGCTATTTTAGCCCCTTTGCACCCCCCAAGCGAAAGGTTCCGGATCGAATTTAATATCCCCAATTTATTTGCAAGGCTATAGCAACATCTGGAAGAAATGGCAGCCGTAAAATTTGTCTTAAATTAATAAACTCACGAGGGATGATTTTTTCACGTTATTTTTCGTGTATTTTCGGCTATTTTAGTCCCTATGCACCCCCCAAGCAAGACGTTCCGGATCGACTTTCTTATCGTCAATTTTTTTACAAGGCTACGGCAACATCTGGAAGAAATATCAGCCATGAAATATGTCTTCAATTATTAAACTCAGGAGGGATGATTTTATCACGTTATTTTTCGTGTATTTTCGGCTATTTTAGCCTCTTTGCACCCCCCAAGCGAAAGTTTCCGGATCGAATTTCATATCCCGAATTTTTTTGTATGGCTATGGCACCATCTGGAAGAAACATCAGCCATAAATTGTGCATTAAATTAATAATCTCACTATAGATGATTTTTCACGTTTTTTTTCGTGTATTTTCGGATATTTTAGCCCCTTTGCACCCTCCAAGTGAAAGGTTCCCGATCAAATTGCATATTCTGTAACGAAGTTCGGAAACCGCGGGCGAGCTACCGCGCGCGCTTTCCTTTTCGGAGCGAAGCGGTGATGCGCAGGCGCGAGAAGGGCGGATCGGCAACGGTGCGCGCGAGAACGGCAGTCCGATTTTCACCGGTGAAGTGTGCGCACGAACCGAGATTTTTCCGCCGCCTGAATACGCGCGCCCGAGATAGCTTTGGCCCCGCAGCACGTGAGAGAGAGAGAGAGAGGAAGGGGATCACTCTGTTTCGTCGAGCACGAGCTCCCGGGGGACGATCCCCGACTCCTCCGTCCACGAGTGGACCGGAGAGAGAGAAAGAGAGAGAGAGAGGATACGGAGGCGCAGCTCCCGCGCGTCACGCCTCACCCGAGGACGAGGTGAGTGCCTGCAGGCCCCGGCGTGCGTGCGAGACTCTATCTTGACGCGCGAGGTAGAGAGCGACGGAGACGAGTGGTGCATGTCGTCTCCGAGAGTGTATGTGAACGCGACATCCGCGGCGCGTGCAACTCGCGAGGCTGTTTGTCCTCGCGAGAAGTAAACAGTGCTGCGCGTGTAATCGAGTTGTTCATGTCACTTGTTATTCATACCCCCCAATAAACGTGTATTTTTGGTGTTTCGTATTTCGGAGTTCGCGAGTTATTATTTCGCTCCCTCCCCTTCCGCCCGTCATTCCTACGAGTACCTCGGATACCGCCGCCACCGCGGGATCTCCGACTTCCTCGGTGATCATCTGAGCTCCGGGTACTTGCGCGTTTCCCCCCCTTATATAGGAGCGCGTAGTCACACACAATATTAAATTCTCGGGTAACTTCTGAGTTATCCGGTTGTACACAGCAAGCGAACGGCATTGCACCGAGCGTGCGCGGAACCGGCAATTCTGTCAGGGCGCCGCTCAAGCCGCAACGTGGGTGATCGTCGTCCTCGACGAGCAGCGCCGAGGAAGACGTCGTCGTTGCGGAGCCTAGTGAGCGAGAGAGAGAGAGAGAGAGAGAGCGTACAGGTAAGCTTTCGGCATTGCCGAAAACTCTCTGGCTCCGAAAAACATCCGCCCTTTTACAACTGGCGCCCGTACGTGTGGAGATAGGTAGAGTAGGACACCGCGCGGCGCGTGTTTATAAACAAGCGCGGGCTCTCGACACAGCCGACGCCGCGATCGTTTGACCTCGAGAGTGTATGCATGCGTGTACGAGAGAGAGAGCGTCGTATTCACTTGTGTGTCTACGAAAAATACTTCGCGTGGAGAATTATAGTATATCGCGAGCAGAAACGAAAATAATTCGGGCCTTGCGATATATAGGCACAGTTCCACAAAAATTTGATGCTTTGCTTTTCCCCATAATAATCCGATATATGCAATCGCATAAATAATTAGTTAGAGGACTAATTAATAAAAATTATTAATAAAAATAATCAAGAAAAATTATTAATAAGAATTATTAATGAAAATAATTAATAAGAATTATTAATAAAAATTATTAACAGAAATAATCAATAAAAATTATTTTTCTTTTGGGTTTCGAAGATAATCAAAATTGTTTTTTCTTGTATTTTTCGAAAGAAATTTAAAGTCTTCTCTCTTTCGTGTTGCTCTTTATTATAGCTTCACCTATTAGCTGAATTTAGTTTATTCTTTTTACAAACGATTAAAGGAAGCGTCGTCGTATTTCAACGAGCGACGCAAATACCGAACGCATTCTCTTTCCACAATTTTATTATTGTGTGGTGGAAAGAGAAAGCGAATTTCTCGCAAACTAAAGCTTTGCGAGAAGATTTCAGCCTTAACCAAATCGCTTTTACATAAATAAAGTTCAAATAGGGGAAAAGCAAGCGCGATTCCTTTGACGCGCGCACATTTTGTGGATTATCACGCTAATTAAGGCATTCAAAATTTTTTTTTTGTCTTCTTTTTATTGTTTTTTGGAGTGATCCTCGTTTTCTTTCAGTAACGACTGCTAAGCGAAGCGTCGCCGAATTTTATCGTGCGACGCAATTGCCGAACGCATTCCCTTTCCACAATCTATTTCTATTATTTTGTGGTGGAAAGAGAAAGCGAACTTCTCGCAGACTAAAGTTTTGCGAGAAGATTTTGGCCGTGTGGATAAAAATTACTCTGCTTCTTCACTGTCAATTTTAAAAATCAACACAATGCGAAGCAAATATTCAAGCGCAACCTTCCTTTTTGGGTGGCGCGCGGTCGTTTCTGCTCGCGAATTTACTCAGTGCGACAGATTGTGAAACAGTTTAGGTTTTTTTTTCTCTGTAACACGCGATTGTAAGCGCCCGTAGCTTAGGGAAATGCGCGCACTCAATCGGCGCACTGAGTATCAAGACGCTGTACATTGCGAAGCGTACGAAAGGCGAACCGTTTCGCGACGATATTTGCGCGACTTTATTTCGCGATATTTTTGCGCAACTAGCATCCAGTGAGAAAGCAACATGGCAGCACAGATAGCACTTGAGAATTGGTGTATGTGCCTCTCACTGGAAGAGATAGATAAGTATCTCACGGCGACGAAACTACAAACATGTGGCGCGCGATTCCAGAAATTAGATCGCGCGAGCAGATGGCTGCTGGGAGAATACTCAGCAGACGATTTCATCGCCACAAACGCAGAGGTCGATGAACACACACAATGGGTAGAGAGGGTAAACCTCCGCCAGACGTTCATCGACAGAGTTTGCAATGGCAAAATAGAGACGCCATGGGCGCGCGGTTCTGACAAAAGCGAACCGCACCCGCTCGAGTACGTTCGCGACGAGGTTGCGATAAAGGCCAAACTCGAACAAACACGCCTCGACATCGAGGCGCGCGCAACCGAAAGAAGCTCGATGGAACAGGAAATAATAGATACAGCCGAGAACGACACGAACATGGGGGACGCAGCAACGGGAACAGTTGCAGATACGACCCCCAAAGAGCAGCAACAGATCCCAGCGGCAACAGATGCGAAGGATCTGCCAATACCTGCGGAGCTGAGCGCATTCTTAACTCAACTCACGCAGAGGGGTATGCAACTGGCAACTACACAGTCCAAGTTGCAATCGACGCTGGAGAGCTTCACGCAGCAAGCACCACAGGGCACCGCGTGCAGCACGCGAATGGAACCAGCGCAGGGCGGACAGCGTCAGGTGGCCTTCCAGGATACTCTGACATTCAGATATCCGGAAGAACAGAACAATTACCTGCATACACCACCGACATCTCGCCAACCGCTCATCCTCCCCCAAGGGACACCGCACAGTCGTCTACTAAGCAGAGCTTGGGAGGGGGGGGGGTCTCTCGAATCAGGCGAATTCGAGAGAAATGCGCAGCGAACCAAACGCGCTTGGGGCCAGCACTCCGCGGCAAATAGGGTCGAATAGAAATAATCAGCGAGACGTTAGCAACATCGCGCGGAAGGGGGGGCTGAAATATACCGGCGAGAAAGGACAGAGCATCGACGTGTTTTTGAACTTCGTCGAGGAGTGTCGAAGCCTCGCGAAGATGTCGGCGGAAGAGATGTTAAGCTCTCTCTCTGAACTCTTCGCGGGAGTCGCCCCCACGTGGTACCAGAACAACAAGATGAGCTGGGCCACGTGGAACGAATTCTGCGCGTCTACACGCAAATGGTACGGCACCAACCGCAGATTCCAGCAGCGGGTACTGCAGAAGGCAACAGCGCGCACACAGGGGAGAGAAGAACCGGTGCGCGACTACATCACCTGCCTGCTCTCGATCATGAAGAAGATCGAGCCACCCGTTCCGCTATCTCACCAGCTGGATACCTTACACCGCAACTTGCGTCCAGACCTCCAGCGGATGGTGAGGAGAGTAGACTTCGAGGACATCGACACGCTATTGGAGTTGAGTGTCGAGGCCGAGCTTACTCTCGAGGCGGAAAAATCTTACCGAGAGCCGCCGCCCCCGGAACAGAGCCTCCTCCCGGAGGCTGCCTATGAACCTCGGGGAAATAAGGAGAAAAATACGCCACTGAAAGTCGCAGCACTTCCAGGACACATGAACCCGCCAGTGAAGGAGGGAACGGAACAGAATTGGATCGTAAGTCTGTCCAAAATGCTCGCGGAAGAGGTGAGGCTGGCGCTACAGCCAGTGCTACATACGAAGCAGGCCTCACCGCCCCCTCGAAAACGTTCCCCCCCAAGCGGAAAAAGAAGGGGGAAAGGAGAGAAAAGAGAGAGTCTGCGAGCGGCTCACCCAAACGCGATTCGCAGCCTCGGCAAGCAGAGAGGAAAAAGTCGCCTGATACCAGCGCAGCGAAACCGAAGGGTAGCAATGAGGGTATTCATTGTTACGGCTGCGGTCTGCCTGGTTATCGGACGTACAATTGCCCTACGTGCGCGGGAAACGGGAAATCAGGGGCGTAGACAGAGTCTCTATGTCGCCCGCCCCCAAGAAGACTCCCTCCGAAATCGCCGTCACGGCTTCCACCGTTCAGGAGCCGCGTGACGGATTAGCAACACCAGCTACAGCGATTAGCGTAGAGAACGCACCGATTACTAACCCCGACGAGGAAGCCAGATGGAGGCTCCAGGTTAACGTCGGGGGTTTCCGAATACGCGCCTTGTACGATACGGGCGCGGCACGGATAATTATGGGTTCAATTGGATTGCAATTAGCATCCGCGTGCCGAAGTCTGCTATTACCAAGCCACGGGAGGAAGGCAAAAGTTCCCGGGGGTCACACTGTGGCGATCGCGGGGTATGTAATGCTTCCCTTCGAGGTAGCAGGTATGAAGAAGGAGATTCGTATCGCAGTTCTGGCGGACGAAACCTTAGAATGCTACCTCGGTGCTGATTTCATCCGAACTTTCGGGATGATTCACGATGCAGTGAAAAATCAGCTGACCGTGAGCGCGTCAGGACAAACTGTAGAGTTAGAAGTAGCCAGCGTTTCACTTGGCGAAACTCTAGAATTAGCTTCGATCGGTCTCGAGGAGATGACGGAGGTGCAGAAAAAGCAACTCCAAGAACTCCTCGATCAGTGCTCGTCAAAACGGATGAACCTCTCGGCCACACGGCGTGGGCCGAGCACGAGATATCTGTTGGCTCGGCACGGCCGGTCAAACAGAAATATTATCCCGTCTCCAAGAAACTAGAGGAGATTATGCACTCTCAAGTACGTGAGATGCTGGAGGCGGGTATAATTGAACCCTCGACCAGTGCTTGGTCGAGCCCGGTAGTCATGGTGCGGAAAGCGCTCGAGAAATATCGCTTCTGCATTGACTTTCGGAAGGTGAACGCGGTGTCCAGAGCTGATGCATATCCACTTCCGTATATGGATGCGATTTTGCGTAAGTTGCAGGGTGCGAAATACGTTTCGACCCTGGACTTAAGTAGCGCGTATCACCAGATTCCACTGAAGGAAGAATCTCGCCCATTAACGGCGTTCACGGTGCCTGGACTGGGATTATTCCAGTTCACGCGCATGCCATATGGCCTTTCACAGGCAGGGGCGACATTTCAGAGGTTAATCGATAAAGTTATCGGTCCTGAAATGGAACCCTACGTTTTGTCCTACCTCGACGATATAATTATCGTCACCAAGACGTTTGAAGAACATGTAAAGTGGCTTGGCCACGTTCTCAGACGAATAAAGGAGGCTAATCTCACGATTAATCGAGAGAAAAGCGTGTTTGGCCAAACGGAAGTTCGCTATCTCGGCGTACTCGTTAATCGGGATGGTTTTCGTCCCGATCCCGAGAAAATCGCGCCTATAGTAAACTACCCTGAATCACGCAACCTAAAACAGCTTCGGCGTTTTCTAGGAATGGCCTCGTGGTATAGGAAGTTCCTGAAAGATTTCGTTACTATGGCCGAGCCCCTAACGCGACTCACCAAAAGAATCGCCGATATGATTTGACGGATGAACAACAAGCCGTATTCGATCAGATCAAAGCTTTTGTTGCGTCTGCCCCAATTTTATCTCGCCCGCATTTTGAAGAACAATTTGTTCTTCAAACAGACGCGAGCGGTGCAGGTATCGGCGCGGTACTTTTCCAAATAATCGACGGCGAAGAAAGAGTACTGGAGTTTGCGAGCCGCACGCTCTCATCCGCGGAACGCAATTATAGCGTGACGGAGAGAGAGTGTCTCGCGGTGATTTGGGCCATTGAGAAATTCAGGCCGTATATCGAGGGCTACCATTTTCGAGTGATCACCGATCATAGTATTCTTCGTTGGTTACACAGCCTGCATAGCCCAACTGGCCGGCTCGCGCGATGGGCGCTCGAACTGCAAGGGCATAGCTTCGTGGTAGAACACCGGAAGGGCGCGCACAACCACGTCCCCGATGCTCTATCTCGCATGTTCGAGCGCGACGAGAAAGACGCGCCACTTGCCGCAGTCGATCTGGCGGATGAGACAGACGACCCGTGGTATATCTCTTGGCGACAGAAATTACATCGAGATCGAGACGCATACCCGCGCTGGAAGTTGATCGGCGGACAGTTATTCTACTATCGACCCGACAAACTCGTAGAGGCTGCAGTCGGGGATCAAGAGGCGTGGAAAACCGTCTTGCCAAAAGAGTGTCGTCTGCAAGCGCTCGCGGAGACTCACGATGATCCGACTTCGGGGCACATGGGGCGAGACAAGACGTATGACCGCGTTACACGATTTTACTACTGGCCGCACATGTACAAGGCAGTACGTAAGTATGTACGCGAGTGTCTCGTCTGCCAGCAGTGCGAAGTCGAGCAACGCGCTCCTGCCGGGTTAATGGGAAAACGCGACATATCGCGCCCACGGCAGATGATCGCAGCCGACATGATGGGCCCTCTACCCAAGGGTAAACATGGCTTCGAATATATTCTCGTATTCGAAGATTTATTCTCGAGATGGGTAGAGGTTATTCCGTTGCGGAAGGCAAACGCAAAATCGATCTTAAAAGAGTTAAAAGAGAGAGTGATTTTGCGCTTTGGCACACCCGAAGTATTTCTTAGTGATAATGGAACGGAGTTTAAAAACCGCGCCATCACAGAGTACTTGCAAGCCTTGGGGATACATCACACGGTAACGCCGCCGTACCATCCCCAAGCCAACCCAGTGGAACGAGTGAACCGAACGCTCAAAACTCGGTTAATCGCCTTTGTAGAGGAAAAACACGCCTCTTGTGACGAGAATTTACCCGAACTCGTGTTTTCACTCAACAACGCTGCCCATAGTAGTACTGGACTCTCGCCCGCAATGTTAAATTACGGGCGGCAACCTCTACCTCCGGGAACGGCCAAGAGAGCTCGTGACCACGTGGCGGAAGAGCGAGCGAGTGTAACGTCTGATGGTCTTCTCGACCACCTTACGTTGAATCCTCTTAACATCTGCTTTAAAAAAAAAAAGTAAAATGTATCTTTTTTCCAAACAGTCCAAAAGAATTCTCGTATTTGAACCGTTGGCCAGCACAAAGTAACGGTCAGATTTTATGCCATGCAGATGCAAGACATTGCATTCCGATCCTTTCCCACGAAATAAGATAAAAAAAAAAAACAGAACACCATGCAAGTGGAAACTTTCACCAAGAGCGAAAGCATTTCCTCCTATGTGAAAAAAAAGGGAAAGATTTTACGACCTTACCCCGAAAGGCAGGCCACCCGAGCTGTGCACATGCGCGCCTAGGCGTCGCCGAAAAGCCATAAAATTTCGACCGTTACAACTTCCTTCGACTTTACATATAGCTAATTTTATTTTTACATTTTAACTTGTAGTTATTAACTTATGCTAATTTAAATTTTTCTGATTACGCTGATCTAAATTTTACGAAAATAGGCCTGGTAGAAGTAAAGATAATTAAATAAAACACCTCACAACAACTTCATTTTAGTAATAAATAATAAACAAACTCATAAATAAAATGGAAAATAAGAATATAATGATATATGTGTACTTTAATTAAAATCTTTGTAAAACCACGTTACACACTCTTTTACATATACTATTTATAAAAGTTTACTAAAGTATATATATATATATATATATATATATTGTAATGCAAGATGTATTCGTGAATTTATTCTGATACATATGTATTAACTGCATCTCTTACATATATATAAACACATAGAGTATTGCAAAAATGAAGCAGGTTCTTTATTTTCTTTTACTATACAACGAGGATAACTGACAACAATAATAAATAATAGGTTCTGTAACTCGTAAAGTGTAATCATTTACAATAATATATTGCAACGGTACATAAAAATTTAGTTATAAATAACAATTCTTATACAAGCATCTCGCCAGAATAATTTAGTTTAACTTATAAAATCTGTTCCTATATAAAGGAATGAATAAAAATTGTCACTTCGTTATATTTTTGACACTATTATTAATTTTAAAGTTAGTTTTAAGCTTACAAATGTACAAGTAATATGTATTTTCTACTCGATAGTTAATTAGATTTTAAACCATGTATTTTGGAAGTATTAAAATATTAAGTGTGCGCAAATTTGTACAACAAAATTAGATTTAATTAGGAAATAAGTCATTTGTTAAGTTCATATACAATAATTAACACTATATAATAAATAGTTAAACGAATTTTTATGTAAACGATGTATTTAACATTAATGAAAAATAGGCGCAGAAACACTACATGTAACGTCATCTCTGTGAAACGGTCGAAACTACAGCTGAAAGCTGGGGAATGCTCCTTTCCCCCACGCAGCCAATTAGCCCGTCAAAGGGCCTTAGGCCCACCCTTATTTTTCCACCCATACTTGTGCGACCAGTCAACGGTCCCCAAAAATCTTTGTAAACTCCCCCACGGAGAGTACCCCCAAACCGTACTTGGCGCGGGAGGGAAGAGGGAGAAAACCGAACTAAGCTTTTCCTTCGCCCCTCCGCCGTCAGCAAGTTCCTCGCTACCATCAGAGTTGAACAGACAGTTCCTCGCTACCATCAGAGTTGAACAGACAAGTTCCTCGCCACCATCGCACTCGACCAGCCACCAGCACACCATTTGTAACCCAGGGAGGGAAACTCTGAATAAACCTAAGTGTAAGTGAAAAAGTTGTCTTCGAATTTCATTTCTTCTCTCCAATCTTTTTTCAACTTACTCCTTCATATGTACCCACTTCCGAGGAGCGTTCAGATCGTTCTGTGCCGAATGGGCAAAGCTGGAATCGCTTGTCTCCTCAAACATATTAACCTTTTTTGTGCCTCCCTCCTTCAATGATAAGTTCAAATAAAACGTTTGGAAGACTTGGCCATCCTTAGCTCTTGGTTTACTCCAGGCTAAAAAGGGCAAAGTGGTTAATAGTATTGACGGCCTCGACTGGACGTCACACGAGCCAGGAGACGATCGAGGAATGAGCCGTAAGGATGAAAGGTCTCGGTCAATTAAATAGGGCCGTCGCCGATCACATCGACGGCGAGCAAGAGCGACAGGCACATTACTACGATGCCAAACGCCACGAACCCCTCTTCCAAGCAGGAGATTACGTTTGGAAGAGAAACCGGATTTTATCGTCTGCTGCACAAGGAATCTCGGCGAAATTGGCACCGAAATTCGCGGGTCCGTATGCGATAATAGCCAAAATCGGCGTTAATACGTATCGCATACGCGCGCTCGATGCAAATGACGAGGAATTAGCCCACGATGAACATCTGAAGCCTTACGTTGGCACAACGCCTTCAGATGAGGAGCAGGAGGAAGGACCTCAACCGCCGAGGGATGGCGCAGCGATTTTGGCGATGTGCGACCCGCCAGCAGCGAGCGACGGCGAGGATAACTCGCAGGTAGATCGCGGAAACGACGGCGCCGCAGCAATCTTCGATCGCGTACCGCTAGTGAACCCAGCGAGCGAGAGGGAAAACTTACGTGCCCCGACTCCTCCCCCCAGGCGTAAACCCGGTCGTCCAAGAAAGGCGGTGCGTCTGGTAGTAAGACCGGCGGCTATACGCGTGATGGCGGCGAGTCCACAAAAGAACCTCGCGGCGAAGTCATGCGGACGACCGAAAGGTTCGCGCAACGCGGTAAACCTGCTCGATCCGACGACAATACTACCCTCGCGGACGCGTGCGCAGTCTAGCGCGGCACATTAAAATACGTTTTGATTTTGGGACACCGGGGTTCAGCAGCCACCGGCTCCATAGGGGCGCAATCCCAATGTAGCCCAGTAATAAAGGCCTGGACGGGCCGTATCCTTGATACAATTGTCAGCTTCTTCTCTTCATTCCTCTCCCTCCTATCCTAGCCTAGCATGCCCTTACCACCCCCGCGTGCGAACTTCGCAAGTTACATGTGCAGAGCGCCGACTAGACGGTAGTACGTCGCGTCTGGGAGGGGGGTGTAACGAAGTTCGGAAACCGCGGGCGAGCTGCCCCGCCCGCGTTCCTTTTCGGAGTGGTGATGCGCAGGCGCGAGAAGGGCGGATCGGCAACGGTGCGCGCGAGAACTGCAGTCCGATTTTCACCGGTGAAGTGTGCGCACGAACCGAGATTTTTCCGCCGCCTGAATACGCGCGCCCGAGACAGCTTTGGCCCCGCAGCACGTGAGAGAGAGAGAGAGAGGAAGGGGATCACTCTGTTTCGTCGAGCACGAGCTCCCCGGGGACTACCCCCGACTCCTCCGTCCACGAGGGGACCAGAGAGAGAGAAAGAGAGAGAGAGAGGATACGAAGGCGCAGCTCCCGCGCGTCACGCCTCACCCGAGGACGAGGTGAGTGCCTGCAGGCCCCGGCGTGCGTGCGAGACTCTACCTCCACGCGCGAGGTAGAGAGCGACGGAGACGAGTGGTGCACCTCGTCTCCGAGAGTGTATGTGAACGCAACATCCGTGGCGCGTGCGACTCGCGAGGCCTTTTGCCCCCGCGAGAAATAAACAGTGCGGCGCGTGTAATCGAGTTGTTCATGTTACTTGTTATTCATACCCCCAATAAACGTGTCTTTTTGGTGTTTCGTATTTCGGAGTTCGCGAGTTATTATTTCGCTCCCTCCCCTTCCGCCCGTCATTCCTACGAGTACCTCGGATACCGCCGCCACCGCGGGATCGGCGATCATCTGAGCTCCGGGTACTTGCGCGTTTCCCCCCCCCCCCTTATATAGGAGCGCGTAGTCACACAAATTATTAAATTCTCGGGTAACTTCTGAGTTACCCGGTTGTACACAGCAAGCGAACGGCATTGCACCGAGCGTGTGTGGAACCGGCTATTCTGCCAGGGCGCCGCTCGAGCCGTAACGTGGGTGATCGTCGTCCTCGACGAGCAGCGCCGAGGAAGACGTCGTCGTTGCGGAGCATAGTGAGCGAGAGAGAGAGAGAGCGTACAGGTAAGCTTTCGGCATTGCCGAAAACTCTCTCGCTCCGAAAAACATCCGCCCTGTTACAATTCCCAATTTTTCTGCAAGGCTATGGCAGCATCTCGAAGAAATATCAGTCATAAAATTTGTCTTAAATTAATAAACTGACGAGGGATGATTTTTTCACTTTATTTTTTGTGTATTTTCGGCTATTTTAGCCCCTTTGCACCCCCCAAGCGAAAGGTTCCGGATCGAGTTTCATATCCCCAATTTGTTTGCGAGGCTATGGCAACATCTGGAAGAAATATCAGCCATAAAATTTGTCTTAAATTAATAAACTCGCGAGAGATGATTTTTTTCTCGGTGTTTTGAGGGTATTTTTCGCTATTTTAGTCCCTTTGCACCCACCAAGCGAGACGTTCCGGATCGAATTTCTTATCGCCAATTTTTTTGCAAGGCTATGGCAACATCTGGAAGAAATATCAGCTATAAAATTTGTCTTAAATAAATAAACTCGCGAGAGATGATTTTTTTCTCGGTGTTTTGAGAGTATTTTTCGCTATTTTAGTCCCTTTGTACTCCCCAAGCGAGATGTTTCGGATCGAATTTCTTATCGCCAATTTTTTTACAAGGCTATGGTAGCATCTGGATGGAATATCAGCCATAAAATTTGTCTTAAATTAATAAACACGCGAGAGATGATTTTTTTCTCGGTGTTTTGCGAGTATTTTCTGCTATTTTAGTCCGTTTGCACCCCCCAAGCGGGACGTTCCGAATCGAATTTCTTATCGCCAATTTTTTGACAAGGCTATGGCACCATCTGGAAGAAATATCAGCCATAAAATGTGTATTAAATTAATAATCTCACTATAGATGATTTTTTCACGGTATTTTTCGTGTATTTTCCGCTATTTTAGCCCCTTTGCACCTCGCAAGCGAAAGGTTCCGGATCGAATTTCATATCCCCAATTTTTTTTCAAGGCTATGGCAACATTTGGAAGAATTATCAGCCATAAAATTTGTCTTAAATTAATAATCTCACGAAAGATGATTTTTTCACCTTTTTTTTCGTGTATTTTCGGCAATTTTAGCCCCTTTGCACCCCCCAAGCGAAAGGTTCCGGATCGAATTTCATATCCCCAATTTGTTTGAGAGGCTATGGCAACATCTGGAAGAAATATCAGCCATAAAATTTGTCTTAAATTAATTAACTCAGATGGTATCAATTTTTTTTGTAATGTATTGTCTAGTCGGGGTGGTTTTAGGGATGATTTGGGGGGATGATCACTTTGGAAATAACTTATTTTGCTATTTACACATGTTTTATGCATATGTCTAAGAGATAATATCAAAAAAGCCGAATTAGGAAATTTTCGATATTTCGTTCACGATGAACTTTCAGAACTTCAGACACATCTGCTTTGTGTAAGTATTAATGAGATATCAAATTTGCTTTCTCGTTGAAATTTTTTCTAGTTTAACTCAGTCGTACCTTCAACTTGTTTCTTCTCTTGATAGTATAGTATGGCTACTATCGAGAAACAATTAACGTTCTCTATCAGAATAGCGAAATGTTATGGTAATTTCAAAAAGCTTGGTCGAGCTAAGATAACAGAAGGGGCTTGTAACGCTAGAATAGAGATGTTACAAGATTTGTGGTCCAAATTCGACACATCATGAGACAATCAGCGACGATAACGTTACGGACTTGTCAGATAACTATTTCAAAACTGACGTTTATGGTGAAACCGAGGAATTGTACCTCAATAATCTAGGTCTTTTCAAAGATTTCCTCATTACCACAAGTCGCTTATCGCCGCATATACAGAGGAAACGGGAGGAGGTTATATCTCGATCGGAGAAACCATTGAAACCTCCGACGTTCTTAGCTTTAGAAAATTTTTTGGAAACCGAAAGATTGGCTTTCATTCAACTGGAGAGTGCAAGAGAAAGTATTTGTTCAAATAGCTTCGTCTACAGAGTGATTCTGATCACTCTAATGGTAAACTCGTTATCAAATCTAAATCTTCGAAATCTATCAACGTTGCACAAACAGTTACTCGAACCGAGACGGGCGCATATGTGGTAAGGTTACCTTTAAAGTCTAATTTACCGGAACATTGGGCAATTCGTACAAACTAGCTATCAATACGTGGCTTAGTACGGAACGAAGGTTCGTAAACAATTCAAATTTGGAAAAGTCTTATGTGAATTGCATGCAACACTATATAATAAAGGGACACATGAAGCGTATCTCAAGTCAAACGATAGATTTAGATTGTTGTTATTTCTCGCCTCATCATGGCATTTTCAAAGAAAGTAGTACTACTACTCAATTTCGCATAGTCTTTAACGTTTCTAGGAAGATAGATACGGGTTTATCCCTACTGAAAAATCTCATGTGAGAACTCATATGAGAACTCATATGTGATCACATATGAGATCTCGTATGAGACTCATATGAGTCTCATATGAGCACTCATGTAAGAGTCTCATATGAGCACTCATGTAAGAGTCTCATATGAGATATCATATGTGATCTCATATGAGGTTTTGGTACGAGTACTCATAAGAGAACTCATATGAGATCTCATATGAGATCCCGTGTAATCGCAGTTTGTTAGAAACTCATATGAGATCTCATATGAATTTCTAATGAAACTGCTATATTATACTGGAAGCTCATTCCTTTTCAGTGTATTGAGACGTGATGGGTGGTCCCGCCCACCCACTCTGCGTTGCACACTTTACTATATACCCAAGCTGGTCCGTCTTATGTGCGTGTTAGGCTGCCACGCGCCGCCTGGCGGTGGCGTCGAGACTGCAGAGCCGTACGTGGGCTTATATGCGACCTCATATGAGACCTCATTTGAGACCTCATATGATTTTCAAACAAACGACGATGACACTGGAAATTTATATGAGATCTCATATGATATCTCATATGAGTTCTCTTATGAGTCTTCGTGCCAAAACCTCATATGATTTCACATATGTGATCCATGAGTACTCATATGAGACTCATAAGAGATCTCATATGAGATCACATATGAGTTCTTATATGAGTTTATTCAGTAGGGATCTGTTAATGATTGTCTTCACACTGATCCCAATCTTTTGCCCGAAATTATTAACGTTCTCACAAGGTGGAGAATTTATTACTTTGTTTTCGTAGATGATGTAAAACCACGAAAAACAAAAAGTACAAGCCAACAGACGCAGAACAACAATCAGTATCAATTTTGGTAACGCGAACTCTTTAAAACCTGCAAGAGAATTGGGATTTTCTTGACAAATTTTCCTCTCTGCATAAATTGTTACGCATTTATAACATAAAAAAATGTTATTATACTATACACATTTATTACTCTAGTGGAGTTGAAATTTTAATAATTTCAAAAATCATTTTTTAGTCAGTAACAACTCTTCTGTAAAGTATATAATTATATACATGTTTTTACAGCGACATAATCATTTTACTCGCTTTCCCATGCTCTAATTTTTATTCTATTTAAATATAACAAACCGCCAAGACTTCTGACTTTTGTAACCATTTTTAGAAGTACGAAAATATAAAACATTTTATGGGCTAAGTTTTTATTAAATGGCGTTAATCATATACTAGAAGGCAAACTTTCTAACATTCTTTTGAAAAATATATTAAAATGAAACCTCATGTGAAAATCATTGAATGGATGCATGAAATCGGGGATGGAAAAAAAATGTTATCATGCCGAGTTGGTTTTTATATTTCTAGTTAACGGTTTATCACATATATAATACGAAAATATATCAAATTAACGATAAATTTTCTTAACATTTTACATTGAGCAGAATGTTTTCAAAAATATAATTAATTGGTTATTTGTCCAAATAAACTTATTGCCCTGCATCTATCAATTACAATAAGTGTATTTGTTTTTGGGGGGCACCAACTGGAAGGTAACCAATACCACCGTTCAACTGAAAATAAAACGATCTGAAAACGTAAATACCTAATTAGCTATAGGAATCGCAAATTGTTTTTGGTATTATTATATCATTCCATTTTACCTTGATAAAATTATTTTCTAATTAATTGTCTCGTATATACCTAAGCACCGAGCATCCGTAGCCCGCACGCGCGCACCGAATTTCCAAGAATGCAGAGACCATTTGAAGTCAAGAAAAAGATTTAGCAACTCGTTTTCACAGATTGTGCAAAAAATGATATGCTCTCAAAATTTGAATCAGTGAAATTCACTGAAAATTAGTTATAAGTATACCAAATCAACTGAAATATTCAGTGAAAACTAAAAATTAACTGAAATTTTCGATTTCAAAGCTTTAGATGAAGCTGGACTGATTTACTCTTTACTAGAATATCGCTTTTAAAATGACAAACTCAGCTTTAAAAAGTACTGAATTTTTAGCACTGTTTTATTTAAATTATCGGGACTTTTTAAATTGTTTGCAACAATTTTTGTAAGTACGAAAATGATATGATGATGGTGAGGATGAGGTGAATAAATCAGAGTCACACACTTTATGTTAAGTTAAGGTTTATAAATAAAGAGCTTCCTCTCGGTCTCTCTCTCGCACATGTCCGTTCAGTTTCAGCGTTCTGGGAGAAGTGGCGCTCGCGGAGACAGACGCACACAGTGAGGAGGGGAAGGCGTTCCTCCCACTCAGGCATACAGATACTCGTATATACACGCGGGAAGCGCGCATACTTCCGAAGGTAAAGATGGCACTGATTTATTTTTTAACAGAATTAGTTGAGCTTTCGTAGTTGAATTATTATCGGTAAATTGTTTGAGAACTTCGAATTGTATGCGTGTTTAGTTTAATTTATTTATTTAGACTGTGCAGTCAGTTTTATATATATATATATATATATATATATATATATAAAATTTTATCCTGGGATCCTTTTGAGGATTTCATAAAGATTTTGTACAACAGTAGTGACACAGATATAAACATTGTTATAAACGATCAGGACACAAGCGCGTGACTAAAGAAATAATGACCCTAAGGTTATTGACTAACACCACGACGCCTGCGGCGCCTACTTTTACGGAAAAATATTACGGAATTTTCGAAATTACTGTATTAACACACTATTGTAGACGCCGCAGAAAAATCCTCAAAATGCTAAGCGGGTACCGAGGAATTTTGAGGATGCTCCACAAAATGCTAAAAAATCCTCAAAAGTCGGTGTCTGTACCGAAAAAAATCCTCAGAATGCTGTAGTACCATATGTGTATATATATATATATATATATATATATATATATATATATATATATATATATATATATATATATATATTGTAACGCGTGCGCGAGTTAGGTAATTCGAGATTCGAATTACCCGCGCCGAGCAGGCGTGCTCACTGAGACTGATGAAGTCGGTGCGGTCTGGGTCCCGGTGGAGCAGGCCCTTGAGGAGGCGCGGCGCCTCAGCAAGTCCTCGCTCGCTGCGGAGGACGCTGCCCTGGCCGCACTGGAGGATTTTCTTCAGTGCCACGGTGAGGCCGGCGAGCGACAAGCCGGCAAATGGGTCAGAATGGTCCAAGGCTGGCGAGAAGAGCTCGCGGCCGCCGCAGAGGCCAGGGCCGCCAGGCTGCGCCGCGCCGCCTTGCAGAAGGAGGAGGAGGCTCGTCTGGCACGTGCGCAGGAGCGCATGGAAGAGGCCAGGCGAGCCAGGGAAAAGGCGGAGGAGACGGCGCGTCGGGCCAAAGAAGAGGCCCAGCGTCGTCTCTTACGAGAAGAGGAGTGCCTCCAAAGGGCGCTCGAAGAAGAGCAGGCGGCCCGGAAGGCGTTAAATGCACAGGCGCTTCCCCGGTGCTTCATGTGTGGCGAGCTTGGGGTAAAGAAGTCGAAGCACTGCCCCAACCAAGCTCGCCACAAGGTGCGCCGGACTTACTCCCGGGCCAGCTGAAGAGGGTTAAGCCCCGAAGAGTTTTTTTTTATGTTTTTTTTTTAATAAAAATTAAAAAAAAATCCAGTGACTCCAATTCTTCCTAATTCCCTTTTCGAACCTCCTTCTCCTAAAACCCCTTATTACCATACGTATAGGTACGACGACGGCCATGGATGGCAGAGCTGCTCATAGGTCCCCTAAGCAGCGTCTGGCGGGGGGGTGTAACGCGTGCGCGAGTTTGGTAATTCGAGATTCGAATTACCCGCGCCGAGCAGGCGTGCTCACTGGGGGCGCGAGCGCGCGAGCATTCTGACCGGATTAGAACGGTCTCGCGATGCGTAATATGCCTGTCGCGTACCCGCGAAGCTGCTACGGCTTTATGCGAGTTACGGCAGCCATCTTCGTGTCTGCCGTCGTGCCGTGAACTTCTCTCCAGCGTGTCTCTCGTAAGTTACCTCGTCCACGCCGTTCTATCTTTTTTAGAGTTACCGCGAGTGTAGTGGAGGCGCCGAGATAGTGTAGACGTGTGAAAGAGAGATAGAGAGAGAGCGTTCTCGAGCCGCGTGAGCCACACGAGACAGCGAGCGAGGAGCCGGCAGCCAGCCCGCTTGCCGGTCCAATTCTGCGAGTGCGAGAAAGAGAAAGAGAGCGCTACTGCTGTGCGAGCGACAGAGAGCGAGAGAGAGCCGAGTGCACCGGCTGCTCCTTCTTAATGTAAGTTTTCAACTCTCCTCTCGCGTGATTATTGTAAAGGCTCGCACGGAAATCGCCCCGTGCAAGCTTTCTGTGCCGTGTACGTGTGGGTGTGTGTCAGCCCGCCGTACTTTAACACCGAGCGCGAGATTAGCAGCTTCGCCGCGCGAAGTATCGTTCGCGCGTTTGAATATTAACTGTCGCGCGCGAATTACCTGATAATAAGTTAAATTCTTCGAAATGTTTTATTCAATTTTTGAATTGTTTTTTTATTTTTTTTTTTATATTTAATATTTTCTGCCCCCCTCGCCCCCCTGAGATCCCCCTCGTGACCCCCTCAGACCCCCTTCATTTAAATGTTCACTTAAGGGGGCTAGACACCTTTTTTCTCTGAAATAAGAAGTCATATTTTAATACATAAATGTAAACTAATTATTTCATACTTTTTACATATAAAAGTGGTTATATTTACCTTACCTTAAAACTTTCTCCGATGGGCCTTTTATATGGTCCAGAACCATAGTCATCGATGAAACAAGTTTTTCACTAACCGTAAGCTTTGAAATTTTCCTGTGGATGGATTGACTCCAGATTTGAACTAAATTACTCCTGAATAGTATAATTCTCATATGAGTGTAGGGATTTTTGATCTAATGAGAAAAAAAAATTGTGCTGTTTTTCAAGAGTTTTTTTTTTAATTTTTTAAAATTTTTTATATTTTTTCATAATTTTCTGATGTAAAAATTTTTTCCGACATTTAATCCTAAATCCCTACACTCATATGAGAATTATACTATTCAGGAGTAATTTAGTTCAAATCTGGAGTCAATCCATCCACAGGAAAATTTCAAAGCTTACTGTTAGTGAAAAAACTTGTTTCATCGATGACTATGGTTCTGGACCATATAAAAGGCCCATCGGAGAAAGTTTTAAGGTAAGGTAAATATACCCACTTTTATATGTAAAAAGTATGAAATAATTAGTTTACATTTATGTATTAAAATGTGACTTCTTATTTCAGAGAAAAAAGGTGTCTAGCCCCCTTAAAAGTTTATTTTTTTCATGTATTTTTTATATGTTTTATTAATAAGGTAGTATATACAGATGTAACGTTTAAGAGTAATTTTGAATTCTTAATTTCTGAAATAAAAGAGTAAATTATTGAGAAAATTACATTAATTATATATAAAAATATATTTTATGTATATTTCATATATTATATAAAATTAATAATTTATATTTTTCATATGTTTTATTAATAGGGTAATATTTATAGATGTAACGCTTAAGAGTAGTTTTGAATTCTTAATTTCTGAAATAAAAGAGTAAATTATTAAGAAAATTACATTAATTATATATTAAGATATATTTTATTCTATTTTTTCCACATCACCTTGGAGGTAAATAGAAAGATGCGTTTTATTTTTAAGTGGTATCCCCAGTAGGCCTAATCCACTGTCTTTGTCACTATAAAATTAAAAAACATTATAATTGTTACAATAAAAGTATATTTTTTTATAATATAATATATATTTTGTAAAATTAAATTTAATAATTAAATGATTTGAATTACCTGATAATAAGTTAAATTCTTCGAAATGTTTTATTCAATTTTTGAATTGTTTTTTTTTTTTTTTTTTTTTTAATATTTAATATTTTCTGATATGCTATTTAAAATTTTCCAACGTTATTTGTATATTCCATTGTCCTAAATGAAAGAAAAAATATTGTTGTTATAATTAACTAAAAATTAATTCAAAAAATTAATTAATTAATAATTATATAAAAATTTACTTAAAAAACAAAATTCTATTATTGTAAAGAAAGATTTTTAAATTCTTCTAAAATTTTGTCAACTTTAAGTTTTCCAATTTTGAGTTTTGTATTTTTATTTTTCTGTAGTTTTCTTGTTTTTTTTTGACTGATGATTTAGTTTTTTTAATTTATCTTTTTCAATAATTTTATCTGATTCTAAATTAATCATGTATTCCATATAATTTTGTTCATATTCTAAATAGTCTAAAACTAATAATTTAATATGTATTTATTATTATTATTGAATAACGAATAAATATATTGTTGTTTTTTATAATTTACTTTCGTTCTGTGTAGTCGACATATTCTAAAAAGAAAAATATTTGAAAATTAATTATCTAAAATTTCTTTCCAAACGATATTTATAATTTCTTCTTTATTTCCTGAATTATTTTCAATAAAAATTTTATCTGGGTTTTTACATCTTGATAATGCTACATATAATTGACCATGAGAAAATAATGGTCTTCTAATATATATTCCAACACTATCAAAACTTTGACCTTGTGATTTATTAATACTCATAGTAAACGCTAATATTAAAGGAAAATATTTTCTATATAAAATAAGTGGTAATGATGAAGAATTGTCAGTGTTTAATGTAATTCGAGGAATAAAAACTATGTTTCCAGAGTTTTCACCTGTTATTATTTCTGCTTCTATGTTGTATTTAAATAATTTAGTCATTTTTAATCGTGTTCCATTACATAATCCATCGTTAATACTTAAATTTCTTATTAACATTACAATAGTATTTATTTTAAGTTTTAATTTATGTGGTGGTAGTCCTTCACGTATATTGTTTAAAGTTTCAATCGGGTAATTAATATGGATGTTATCATCAGATAAATCTACATCTTTATGAGTAGCATAATCTAAACTATAATACGTATTTTCTTCAGTATTTAATAGTTTTAAAATTTTATTATTTAAAATATTTGCATCTTCATTATGTGATGTTAATATAACTCTATTTATTGATATACTACAATTTATATTTTCATATATTTTAAAACAAACATCGTTTGTTTTAAAACTATCAGGTATAACAAATGAATTAAATTTACCTTCTCCAATATCTAATAAAAATGAAGCAAACATGATATCTTTTGAACGGATATTTGTTTTCAAATACATTATATTAAATAATGGCCAAAGATTTGAATATTTTATTGTTTCTTGAATTATTGTGCTTGTACAACCATTTTTAACAACAGGGAGAATTTGTCTAAAATCACCTCCTGAAATTAATAATTTTCCTCCGAATGGTAGATTATTATTACAAACATCTTGTAAAGTTTTATCAACAATTTCTAAAGCTTTACGTGGAATCATTGATGCTTCATCCCAAATAATCGCAAAAACTTCACAAAATTTTTTTTTATCTGATTCAAATTTTAAAAATGCTCTTTCAATATTGTTTAAATCTAAAGGTAATCTAAAAGTTTTATGACTGGTCATACCTTTTGGTAATAGTACAGATGCTATACCAGTCCAAGCCATTGATATAATTTTTTGTTCTATTGACAAAAAATAATAAATTAAAGTTTTATATAAAAACGTTTTACCTGAACCTCCAGGACCATCAATAAAGTTAATTTTATATTCATTATTTAATATTTGTGTAAAAATTGTTTTTTGATCTGTGTTTAATTGACTATAGTAATTATTAAACATTTGTTTACAGAATAAAATATTTTCTTTATTATTTTCATTATTTGTATCGAAAATTTCATCAGGTTCAGGTAGTCCAAAATCTTTACAAGACATTTCTTCAACTTTTAAAATTTCGTTTATATGATAAAGAGCTCGATTATTTTTATTATTGTCAAAATCTTCTGTAAAATATTTATTAAATTTTGTCCAAATAGTATTACCATTAATGTTATCTGTTATTAAAAACCAAGTAAAAAATTTACGCAATTGAACAGGTAACATTATATTACAAGCTTCTTCAAAAATTTTGTCAATCTGTAAATCATCTTCGATTAGACCCATTTGTATTGCTGTTCCTTTGTAAGTATTATATGTTTTATTTTCAAATGTACGTAATTCTTCAAAAGATGTTGCGCCTTTAACACGATTTAAAATTAATTTTAAATGAAATCTTTCAATATCTCTTGGAGATACTACATTTAAACGTCCTATAGCAACATGTTTTAGTTCTCGTTGACGTTTTATCCAAGTTTTATTCTTAAAAATATAATATTTTGGTATATTAACGTATTTAATATTTTTTGCATTTTTATCTTTTTTATTTAATTCAAACCACGAAGTTAACGTAGTTTTCCAGTTATCTGAAGCTTTTTCCTCTTTATTTTCTTCGAAAATTATATTTTGTTTATTTTCGGTGTGAATTGCTAAACGTATTACGGTGTGACTTCTACCACATAAAGGAAATTCTTGTAATCTCCATGCTGCTTCCATGGGACTCAAATATCTACCATTTTATTATGTTTGAGATCGTCAACTTCTTCGCAAGCTTCACATATCTGTGGTTGCATCCTTTTTATGACCCCGAAAACCTCTGAGTAACAATTTTCATCGACATTCTTAAAGATTTAAATCTTGGATACAATTCATTATGGATTAGGCTTACTGGGGATACCACTTAAAAATAAAACGCATCTTTCTATTTACCTCCAAGGTGATGTGGAAAAAATAGAATAAAATATATCTTAATATATAATTAATGTAATTTTCTTAATAATTTACTCTTTTATTTCAGAAATTAAGAATTCAAAACTACTCTTAAGCGTTACATCTATAAATATTACCCTATTAATAAAACATATGAAAAATATAAATTATTAATTTTATATAATATATGAAATATACATAAAATATATTTTTATATATAATTAATGTAATTTTCTCAATAATTTACTCTTTTATTTCAGAAATTAAGAATTCAAAGTTACTCTTAAACGTTACATCTGTATATACTACCTTATTAATAAAACATATGAAAAATACATGAAAAAAATAAACTTTTAAGTGAACATTTAAATGAGGGGGGTCTGGGGGGGGGGGAGCCCTACCATACTCAAAATAACGTAGAAAAAATCACAATTTTACGTTATTTTGAGGAGTGGCTGAGGGGGGGCGAGGGGTGCGAGGGGGGTCTGTGTGACACAAATAACGCTTACGACTATATAATATAGATATATATATATATATATAATTTACTCTTTTATTTCAGAAATTAAGAATTCAAAACTACTCTTAAGCGTTACATCTATAAATATTACCCTATTAATAAAACATATGAAAAATATAAATTATTAATTTTATATAATATATGAAATATACATAAAATATATTTTTATATATAATTAATGTAATTTTCTCAATAATTTACTCTTTTATTTCAGAAATTAAGAATTCAAAATTACTCTTAAACGTTACATCTGTATATACTACCTTATTAATAAAACATATGAAAAATACATGAAAAAAATAAACTTTTAAGTGAACATTTAAATGAGTGGGGTCTGAGGGGGGGGCGAGGGGGGCTCTACCATACTCAAAATAACGTAGAAAAAATCACAATTTTACGTTATTTTGAGGAGGGGCTGAGGGGGGCTGAGAGGGGGGGGGGGGCAAGGGGGGTCTGCGTGACACAAATAACGCTTACGACTATATAATATAGAGATATATACACTAGAGGGATACCCCCCTACTCGCTCCGCTCGTCAACCCCCCATTTTTAGAAAGTAATTAAATTGTAAATTCTGTTCTATTTTTTGAGCCTAGAGGTAAATAGAAAGATTCTAATTTCTGTTTTAAATCCAAACTGTTATTAATATGGGATGCGGGTATTTTTATGGAAGATTTAATCTCATTGTAAATTATTTTAGCTAAGAAATGGTTCGGGCTATTAATCAAAGAAATTATAGGACGGAATGGTACATCTTTTTTATGTATCTTAGGTAGACCATAGCATTTTCCTAGTGTCGTGTTAGTGGTAGAAAGTGCGTTATTGTGAAATTTCATGTGTAGATAGTTATTGTTGTTTAAATTTTTCAGAATCGTAGAAGTGTCAGTTTGTAATTTTTTTAATGGATTCTTTCTGGTATTTTCATAAATGGTTGTGTCCGATAATACGTTTTCCGTTTTTGAATAGTACTCCGTCTTAGATAAACAGACCGTTACATTGCCTTTGTCGGAGGTGGTGAACCCTATATCAGGATTATTTTTTATGAAAGTTTTGGTCTTTGTTAACTTAAGTTTTGTATTCTACATGAATGTTCCGATGTGTTTGTTTATGAAGACCCACTTTTAGATTTGAAACGATTTTTTCTCTTATTTCTGATTGTTTAGTATTTGGTAATTCAGAATTTTGTAAACTGAACTCAACATTTTTGAGTGTGTGGAGAACGTCTTTTTACATATGTCTTCGTTGATACTAAATTTTGGACCTAAGGAGACTATTTCTATTACCCCGTCGGTATCTGTACGTCTGTTAGATTTTTGAAATACCGTATTGCTAATGTGGTTGGTTCCGAAATTTGTAATAATCTGTTATGCAAGGATTTGAATTTTTCTTTTAACTTCGTTTTGTATTTAGTTAAAATACTATTAACTTTTTTGTCAATATAACTAAAGAAAGAACTTATTTATAATTGCATGCCAATGTTGCCTCGCAGAATCGAATTTTTAAGGAATAATAACGATTTGTTCAAAAAATTGATACGACAGTTAATGTCTCGAATTTCCAAGTTTAAGAGTTTCAATACATGGTTGTCGATATTCAAAAGTTTCTGTTTACACTTTTGACTATGTAACGAGAAAGTACGGAAACGCTTACTTAGATTAAGGATGTGTTGAGGTACGATGTCTTTGGCTCTGCACTTTAACAGGAACCAGCGTTGAGTTATTGCTTCCGCAAGTTGATAATTTAGATTACTCCACTTTTTTAGTTGTTGTTTAGCTTGTAGCCCATGGAAGGTTTTAATGTAAGTGAAAAAGGATTGTCCTTGGTTGCGTGTGCTTGAGTCTATGTCTGATCTAGGACTTGTATGTTGAGTATAAGACTTAGAAACGAATTGTTTGAAAAACTTGAAAGAAAATTATAATATCAAACCTCTCTTTTACTTCCGTTATGTTTATGATACCATTATATGCATCAACAAATATCATATTGATTTAGTTATTAAGATTTTTAACTCATACAACAATCGGTTGCAATTTACGCACGAATTAGAGCAAAATAAAAAATTAATTTCTTAGATATATCTCTAATTCGGTATAATAATTCAATTATTACTGATTGGTTTAATAAACCTACCTCGTCTGGAAGGCTAATTAACTATCTCTCCAACCACTTCATACAACAAAAAATAAACATTGTTTATAACCTTGTCGACAGGTCCATTTCTCTATCACGTACAAAATTCCATAGCAAAAATCTTAAAATTGCTGCTCAAATCCTTAAATACAATAATTACCCTAACAAATTCATTAACCGTCACATACGTACCAGGATGAACACAATCAAATATAAACAAACCCATAAAATAACACTAGCACACGATAGATCGCTTTCCTACATCTCTTTGCCTTTCAACAATCAATATGATAAAATAGCAGCAATCCTAAAATCCTTCAACTTTTGTGTTTTACCCATTGTCAAAAAAATCTTCAATTCGGTTATCAAGTTAGGGAAGGACTGTACAGAAAAATGGGATCAAACTAATATAGTATATAAGTCCTCTTCTAAGTCGTGCCCTGCATCATATACAGGAGAAACGAAACGCACTCTGAAAACGAGAATGAAGAAACATAAAAAAAAATAACAATCCAGAAGCATTAGTCACAACACAAAAATAAATTTTCACATGACTTTGACTGGGAGAATACGAAAATTCTAGATCACGAATCAAATTATAAAAAACGAATTCTATCCAAAATGGTTCATATTAAACTTAACAAAAACAACATTAATAAAAAAAGATGATGTAAAATTTTTGAACAGCTCATATTTTCCGTTAATGCGCCTTTTAAATTGATTGCATATTGTGTTCCGTTTCCGTATATGTATTTGGTTTGTTTGTAAACACACTATCATTTTATACTATAAATATGACTGCTCTTCACTGTATTTATAATTTTCCTTATTGTAACGCAATTGATATCTAATTACACATTGTTAATATTTTACGTTTGTGATTAATAAATTATAGCCTGAAGAGGTTAGCGGATCTTGCCAACGAAACGTTGTAAAAAATAAGAAAAATTTTATATTTCTTTTACCTATCTCCGTCAGATCGATTCTGCTTATTCCAACAGCCTAAGAATGCCTAATCTCCGCTAGCTTATAAGATTTTGAACCTTAATAACCAGATATCCCTAAATTTTTACTAGAAATTACTAAAGCATATATTTGCACGAGCAGTTTCCGTCCTATTTTGGATCCACCCTTATGCTCCACTCACCATCTTCCGAATTTTTTTTTTGCGTGTCCACAAAATCGTATAGATAGCGTGAGCGTTACCAGATGAGCCAACTGCTAAAAAGTTAAGGAGAAAATTTTGTTTGTACAAAAACGTACTTCTACAAATAACATTTTCTCCTTAAATTTCTAGCAGTTGGCTCATCTGGTAATGCTCACGCCATCTATACGATTTTGCAGACACGCAAAAAAAATTCGGTAGGTTGTTTCTTGTGTAGTTGTGTGTAGAGCATTAATGAGACTCGGTGTGTTTACCTAACTTGCCACCAGCAGCGCTTCGATCGAGTTACTCATGACCACGTGATGAACTATTTACTCGCGGGAAAATTAATTATACTTACCGTTGCAAAACATTATATAATACATTTTCAAGTGAAAAATATCATATAATTTTTATATTTTTTATGATAATAATGAAATGTAGTAATAATGCAACAAAAAGTACTAATATTTTATATCTATAATTTTATAAAAATTGTAAATAAGTACATTCTCTTACTATCGAATTTTCTTGAAAATGCTTGAGACATGTCATCAACATGGCGTCGGGTAGCAAGGAGCCGCCCGATGCTCCGTTAAATTCTATGAATGTCACTCAACTGAAAAAGTTGGTGCAGTAATGTGTGTTTTATGTGGTGAATTTCAACACACAAATGAAGTAGTTGTAAAACACAACGCTGGTGTGCCTGTGAAATTTCTAAGCAGCTCATTTATCATCTGCCAAGATCACCCTAACTTTGCACTAACCTCAAAATTACCATTTGGTGAACTGAAAGGACCTACTACTGCTTTTATAGCACAATACAAAGGCGAAGACAGGGAACTATAGAAGCAAGAAATATTAAATGAAATTGATTCAGAGTCAAATAAAGGAAAAACACTAAATGATACCATCTATGAAGATCTAAGTGAAAATGAAAAATACAAAGTAGAAAACGAATTATTAAAATAATTAGTTCAGGTACTGCAAGAAAAAAATGAACTACTTAACAAACTACTAATCCAAGAAAAGGAAAAAAATAACAAAAATGAAAACCAAGCATGGGTAACATATGCAAATGTCCTTACACAAAGCAATATTAAGCTAAAAAATAAAAAGTGCCAAAGCTCATCATCAAGAAAACAAGCAGCAAAGATGAAACAAATATCGTGAAAACTGTGTGCAATTACTTAACTAATGATAAAACAGTACAAACAAAAAATGTTAATACTAAAATCAAGGACACTGTGATAATAAACTGTATGAACGTAGAAAGTGTTGAGAAAATAGAGAGAAATTTAAAAAATAGTCTGAACGAAAGTGTTACATATTTTCACAAACCAAACATCAAATAGTGCAATAATAGAAGTAAGTAATTCTAGTATATACAAACATATAAAGGAAAATAGAAAATTCTAATAGGCTATCAAAATTGCAGAGCCTATGACATTATTAATACAAATCCGTTCAATAAATGTGCTGGCTATAGACACGGTGGCAAAAAATGCACGAACAAGGTTATGTGTTTGAAATGTGCAGGACCACATGAAGCGAGCAAATGCAATTGTGACACTTTAAAGTGCGCAAACTGTGACTACAGTAATAAAAAATATAAAACAAATTATAAGGTAAATCATAGTGCAATCGATAGTGATGAATGTGAAATTTTAAAAAAGAAAATAAAAAGATACATAGAAGCAACAAATTATCCATTACAACCTACTTATCAAAGATACTTTGATAAAGTAGAAGATACAAAACATACAGATAAAGTAAATGAAGAGGAACCCACAGTACCAACAAACGGGACAACTTCAACACCGGTGATAAGTAGAATCAAACAACTTTCAGAGATCTACCACTAATTGAACAAACATACACAAATGTAAGAAGCAGAAATGGATGAAACAGAGAAAATTATAAACAATGAAATAATAATTGATACAGTAAATACACAAACTTCTGAATATTGAAAAAGAACTCATTGTATGCATAAATATAAGAAGTATGAACCACAACTATAATAAATTACTAATATTCTTAAAAAGCCTTACAGTAAAACCAGGTATTATAATTTGCACTGAAACTTGGAATATGGATCATCATGACTACTTCAATATAAATGGATACAAAATATTTTACAATAATAGCAGAATAAATCAGAATGATGGGGTCGTCATGTACATAGACAACAAATTAATTGAAACAACTGAGGTAACTGAAATAAACAAACTTAAAATAATAAATTTAACAATAATAATGGACAGTAACAAGCAAATACTAATATCAGCTTTATACAGATGTCATAACTTAAAGAAAACAGAATTTATAATATATTTCAAAGAACTGTTGAGAATGAACAAAAAATTTAAAAATAACCTAATAATCGCTGACTTTAACATTGACATAAACAGTAATGAAATAATAGACCAAGAGTTTTTACAGATCCTATTAGAAAATGGGTATCAACTGATAAGAATTTTTCCATCGGTCTTACAGTCTTGCAAATTAAATTAAAATAATTAATATTTATGGCAGTGAGATTGCCCTTATTTATAATCACCTCGCAAAATGGATATCACCGAGGATTCAATAAAATAACTAGACCAGCAAACAGTGACATTGGTAAAGGTACTTGCATAGACAATATTTACTTAAAACTTGATAAAATTGCGCATAACAGTTATAAGATAACAATACCTTTAAACCTTAGAGGGCCGGGATGACGCCTTGAGGCGTCATGGTCTGACTCACCAACATCCAACCTTGGTTTGGTTCTAACTTGGGGATCTCAGATCACTTTTCAGTACAAATTATGAGCTTTTAAAATTTTTGAAATCCCGGCCCTCTAAGGGTTAATGATCACTACCCGATATTAATGTCTATAAAGACGACAAAAAAAAAAATGATAACAAAACCAATTACAAAACAATAAATTATAACAAATTAAAAAGTATAAGTAAAAACATAAACTGGAGAGATATCTCCCTAACCACAGACCCAAACAATGCTCTAGATCAGCTAATACTCAAAATTAAAAAATGCATCAATGAATCTGATGCATCTAATAACAATAAAAAAATAAAATCTACACCCAGAAAATGCTGGATAACCAAAGCCATAATTGCATCATGTGAAACGAAAGAAAAATTATACAATATATGGAAAAAAGACCAAAATAATACATCAAAAAAAGATGCTTACAAGAATTATGTAAAAATACTAAACCAAACTATAAACGAAGCAAAAAATGGCTATGATAAAAAACAAATAAAGAAGAACTAAAAGAATCTTTGGAAGATAATAAAAAACTAGGAAAAGAAAACATTACTAATAACAACATAAACTACCTAAAAAATAACAATATAAAAATCACTGACTCAACTCAAATAGCAGAAAAGATGAATGAATACTTTTACAAAAGTATTCATTCATATTATATATTATATATTCGTATATATTCCTATATTACAATGTAGGAATAAAAATTAGTGAGAAGATAGTAATTCCTCAAAATGAAAATTTACAAATGCCACCCATGAATCCCAAAACCATGTATCTATTCTCAACTAACCAAATAGAAATGAATGACATTATTACAAGTTTAAAGAACAAAACAGGAGGTATAGATGAAATAGATGCACAAGTTATAAAAACACTAAAACAACACATCAGCAAACCGTTTGTAGACATCTTCAATACATGCATAGAACATGGTATCTGGCCACATGCACTAAAAATAGCAGAAGTCATTCCGATATACAAAGGAAAAGAAAAGCATTTACCAAACAACTATAGACCAATATCTTTTATCTCAAATACCGCAAAAATATTTGAAGAACTATTACACAAACGGCTACTAAGCTTTCTAGATAAAAACAAAATTATATCACAGAAACAATTCGGCTTCAGAAAAAATAAAAGTACTAAAGATGCACTAAATGTTCTAACAAGCTTAATATACAATCAAATCGATCAAATTGAACCAATAGCAGCCACCTTTCTTGATCTTGCCAAGGAATTTGACACAGTTGATCATAAGATACTTCTCAATAAACTATACAACTATGGAATAAGAGGTAAAGTTTACAAACTACTAAAAAGCTACTTAGACAACAGAATACAAAGAGTAAAAGTACACAATTCAAATAGCCAATTCGATGCAATACAAACGGGAGTCCCCCAAGGAACAATATGAGGACCATTATTATTCATTATCTACATAAATGATATGTTTCAAACTCTACCAGAACTTTCAATATTGGCTTTTGCTGATGATACTGCAGTAATAGTAAAAGGAAAATCATGGTTAGAAATAGAAATAAAAATGAACCTATACCTAAATAAAGTATCAAATTGGCTGGTTCTAAACAAACTATCCTTAAACATTGATAAAACAGTCTACATGGAATTTGGAAGTACACGAAACAGCACTCCGAGAAATTTAAATATTTGTATACAAGGAAAACAAATAACAAGATTTGACAGTACCAAATACCTAGGAATAATCATTGATACTAACATGAGATGGGAAAATCACATCACAAATGTTTATAATAAATCAAAATATTTAATCTTTATTTTTTATAAACTTACTAAAATACTATGGCAACAAAATCTCAGGATGCTTTAACTACGCTCTTTTTCATAGTATTATGTCTTATGGAATAATTGCATGGGGAGGAGCATACATAAACATAACTAGAACTCTATAAAATCTACAGTACAGAATTCTCAAAATAATAAACAAAAATAACTTTTTAAAAGAAAAACAGCCACTAAATTTAGATCAATAATTCACTTACGAATCTCGATTATATCATTACGAAGATTTAAAAGATAACTTTATAAATTCAAATAGCATCACGAGAAAGAAATGCATTATTATAGTTCCAAAATACAACAAAAGAATAAGCAACAAGATCAGTTATTTAAGGGCCATTACTTGTTATAACAGTCTACCTAACAATCTCAAAACACTAACAAACAAAAACAACAGAAAAGTTAAACTAAAAGACTGTTATGAACAAGTTATGAACACACAGCAAGCAAAGAAATTAGAATAGACTGCAATAAAATCCGAACAATTTTCCATGAAGTAAAATACACCAGAAAGGGCTATGACCTAATATTAAAATATAAAGGAAGGAAAACAACCGTCAAGTATGACTATTTAACATCGAAAGTCCATGTGGATAAGACTGTGCTTGACGCATTATTATTAGATACTAGAACAGACACCTGCTAGAAAACCAAATACGACACCAATTTCACTCACACCAACGAATGACAAATTATAACTACAGCAAAATAAAAAAATTAAAAAATGATAGCTACTTACAAAATATAAACCTAAACGCAGATAGCATAATCCAGTTATTTACTACGGAAACAGAAGAAAAAATTAAAAAACCAAAAAAAGAATATTCTTTTATAAGGAAATTTAGTAAATGGCCCAACTCGAATAGTAATCCACAAACAAAAACATACAACAAAAATTGTCTTTATTGCCATGATCGTAAAACACGTGGAATTAAACATACACATTTCTTAAAAAGCACAGATACAACTGAAAATCAAGGAAAAAATAAAAACCCACCAAAACAGAACATAATGGCATAGAAGAAATATATGATATGATTGACAATATAGCCAATGAAAATAGCATTAAATTACTACAAAAACCAGTAAAAAAAGAACCAGGAAACAAAACAACTACAAACAACATCCGTATGACATATGGTGATATTAACTACTTAGGATCAAACAAAGCAATTTTTTATTTTGATAGAGGAATCAGAGGCAAACAAACTTTTACAAATTCCATGTACCCACTAGATACACAACCAAAACACAAGGATATAGTAGTAATAGATGAAATAGTCTTCACATCAAACTGTAAATGCGATTCTAGCAACCAACACAGGGACATGTTTCCTCATTATAAGGTTACTTGTGCAGTTGGGCTCACGTGCCCAGCTCGGTTCAACAAACATGAAAGGATAATATATGCAAGAAACGAGAATGCAACAACAGAAACACCTACAACTGCGAGATCGATGCTAATAAGATATTGGTGAGAGTGGTAGTGACATAGTTTTATTCTTAGTTGAAATTTGTTTCTCCCTGTAACCAAGTTACAGGAAAGTAAACAAATATGCTCTAAATGAAATGTATTAGATTGTAAGTTTAATTTGTAAGTTTATTATGTATACCAGACCAGCGTACAGGAAGTTACTTCCTCTGCTGGACTACTTTTGTAATGTAATTTTGTAATTACTCTGGTTTAAATAGATAAATAAAAAAAAAAATGCTTTTTAGATTCTCTATCACTTACACGTAAAAAAGTTATTATTGATATAGCAGCGTATATCGCATCAATCCATTTCTTGCGCAGACACGCATCGCTAGGTACTTTAAAACTATAGATACACCTTTCTGGCATTTCGTACTACAATTTTTCACTACACATTTCCAACCCATTTTATGCAAAAACTTTAACAAACGCGAATATATAAGGAACATTGTACATAAGAGCCTTGCCGTGCCGTGCCTTACTGTTGCCGTGCTGACTGTACTTTTGCCGTAGTGAGTATGGATTACCTATGAAACTACGCCGTTGATTGGCCAATACTTAAACATTCGCCAATCAGTGACATTAGTTCTATAAGTAATCCACGCGTAGCAGGACACAGCACGACAAAGCACAGCACAGCATGGCAAGGGCAAGGCAAGGCACATCACGACACAGCACGACACAGCTCTTATGTACATTGCCCCTAATACTGCTTTATGAGAGCGTAGACTAAAGGTTATGTTGTCAGATAGTTTTGGTTTATATTCATGGGTTACGCGATTGCAGCGCACATCTCTCGTGGCAAAAGCAGGAAACTTTTGATCTTCACTAATGGAGATTCCACAATAAGCTGCTCTGCTTGCTCTGCTCTGCTCCGCTCCGCTCTGCACCGCTCTGTCCTGCCCTGCTCTGCCTGCTCTGCCTTACCTGCTAAGCCTATTTTTTGCTTTGATTGGTTAATTCCCTTGATGAAACTTGGGATGGATGGAATTAACCAATCACCGTCAGAAGCAGGCTTGGCAGGTAAGGCAGAGCAGGCAGAGCAGGCAGAGCAGGGCAGAGCGCAGCAGAGCAGTGCAGAGCAAGCAGAGCAGCTTATTGTGGAATCTCCGTAAGGGAGCTTCCCTCACAACAGGAGTTCCGGGACACCTGTGTATTTATACGATCGTGCACTGAAAAAAATTTAGCACGGCATTTGTTTCCATCATAGTTCGTCAGCGCCCTCTTCGCTGCGTGCGTGAGATCTCCTACTTTTGGCACAGCGTTTGTCCCGAATGTTCAGAGGTTATACGGCAGGGGGCATCCGCGGTGCGTTTACAGAGAGGAGCTGTGCCAGTACGGGACAGGAAGTGTACCGAATCGCGGTACAACATTTGACCCTACTTTTGGCACAGCGTCTGTACTCATCGGGTCAGCTGTAGTGCCAAATTTTTTTGAGTGTGGGAAGAACATAATAGAATAGACGGAGAGAAAACTTGAATAAATATAACCTTATTTTCATCCACCAAGGTTACCTGAGTCCTCCGTAAACGTAAACATCACATGTCGCATGTTTTTTTGAGGTTAGGAGATGCAAACATCATTTGCACGCATATTGCAAATAAATAAACTTTACATAGTTTATATACGATTTACATAAGTTAATTATAATTATAATACGTTTTTCTATTATAATTTAGCTAAACAAAATCAATTATTAAGAATTGGTGAAAACGGAAAAAATCTTTACATTTGACTCTCAGGCAGAAACTACCGGAGACTCCAGTAATGCTAGCTTTATGCCTACTACCTGGGACACTCAGGCCGTTTTGGCCTCCAGTTAACGATACTTAACTTTTCTCTCCGTGTAGTGACTACTTATCCGCCAGGCGTCTCACGATTCGCTTTAGATAATTACATGGGGAATACAATACGAGTCTAAGGGCGTATTCCAAAATGTGGAAACTCGGGTACGGAGTTACGGAACGGCATGTTAAAATGAAGCGTTCCGAAATGTGTAACCAATCACGTTCATGAAAATTCCTCTTATGTCTGAACCTCGGAACGGAATGTTAAAATGAAGCGTTTCGAAATGTGTAACCAATGTTACGACCCGAGTCGGGGTCTTTTAGCAGAAGGGCGCTTCTGCAATGGCCGCCGCGTTGACCAATTAGATTGTGGAATTCGTTCGTTCAATTAAGCGCTGAAGCGCAAAGAATCGCGGGGATTTTGAAATAAAACTCGAACTCGAGAGAATAAACTTTAACTTGATTTTTATTGAATTAACTAAGAACATTGTTAACTTTGATAAAAATGAACTTTAGAACCGTGACTCTATACAATTCAATATCGACTGACACTATGACGTGGTCAGGGTGCGTGCACTAGTGCAATTGAACAAACTACGAAGCTTATCATGTGCTTGGTAGCGACTGCCCGAGGCCGGCGGTGAGGCCCAATTTATATTCTGGGTCGTAGGTGGAGCTTCAGGTTGATAGTGGGAGGCAGAATAGTGTAGAGGCTGTAGGGCGCCAGGTTGCCTCAGAGGTCTTCCCCACTCCTAGGTAGGAAGAGCGGCGATGGAGGGGCCCCAGATCAGAAAGCAAGGTCGAGAGTGATGATCAGCGGGTGATGGACCTCCTCCTTCGGTGGCGTGGGGCGCCGCTAGTCCGTGATTGGTTGTTGACGATGGCTCGAACCGTTAGGCTGTTGGGCTTCATTGCGCAATAGTTCTGAGAACTGTTTGTCTCTGATTGTCCGTTGACTTGCCCTTGAGGTGACCCATGTTGTCGATCGTCAGTTGTCCTTCTCGCTAACCGTTTTGTCGATCTTTCGCCCTTGAAGGCAGGCTACGCTGCGAGATCGTGTGTTGTTTGACCTTCCGTCCTTGAATAGAGCCTACGCTGCTATTTATGTCTTCTCGATGCTGTGGGATTGTAGGCTGTTTCACCCTTCAACCTTGGCTACAGGCTACGCTGCTGTTTGTGTTTTTTGTCCTTGGGGTCGCTTACGCTAGGGATCACTTGTGTTGTCGTCTGTCGCTCGTCCTTGGGATGGCTCCTGTTGTCATTTTATCGATCGCCCTTGAGATGACTCCTGTAACAGAGCTTTGCCTACCCGAGCGAGCTAATTATTATTTATTGTCCAAATAGTTATTAATTTAATCCCAGATTACTACCGTTTATTTAGATTTATTACTAATCTCAATTTGTTCGTTAGTGCGTTGACCTTGCCATTTATAGTTGAATTATACGAGCACAATTACTATTCGTTAATGGTAATTAGTTAATAAATTCATTATCGCTCGTTTATCATCAATTCCTATTCGAGTTATTGTTAATTACTTGTTTATAACTTAGTGAATTAACTAATTAATATATAGATTCTACTATTAGAATTTTAGATCGAGATTGTTATGGGAACGCATTCAATTATTATTATTTAATTTATTATTTTATTTAACTTTTATCAGAAATCAATATTCAATTCTATTGTTGAATTTTAATTGTAGGCCTTTATATATTGCACGACTCGTTTACGCAAACGCAGTTCATAACAGTCCCCCCCTTCTTTTAAAACACGAACCCATGGTTCGGGCTTTTTTGTAATTTTCGATTTTAAATTTTTGCGCGCTTGGAGAGTTCGCTTGCTTACGCGAGGGTTCAGTGAATGTAAATGATTTTGAATAAGAGTGAAATTTTAATCGTTTGCTTTACTGACTTGACTCAATACTTCGGTAATTAAGGACGCTTGCTCATTGCAATCGTAGCCAAAAGTGCGCAGAGTCGAACGCCGTACGCCTAGCGCTCTCTCGGGTCTCCCCACTCTCAAAATTTCACGCGAGACTGTACACGTACACATGGCCCCGCTTCATCGGTGTGTACATTCACATCGAAGCGCTCCGTCTGTGTAGACACACGCGTAGCGCGCGGGCACGCCATTGGTTTGTTTGCACGCACACAAGGACACGCGCGGCCGAAGTTACCTACTTTAAACGACTGTATCTCGAAAACGGTGCTGCTAGGCTTTCTGGATTTTGGAGAGCTTATTTAAAATATCATCATTAGTAAAATATCTCTTTTTCGTTCAATTCTATAGAAAACTTTTGGCGTTATTAATGAAAACGTTAATTTTTTCACGACTTTTTCATAAGACACCGTATTAAATTGTCTAACTTTGATAGCTTATATCTCATGAACGGTGTTGCTAGGCTTTCTGAAGTTTGCAGATGTTGCACATAATAACAATAAGAATCTACCCTGCAAGTTTCATAAGATTCTATAGAAACTCATTTTGTGAGCAAGCGTCCTTAACGCCAGGATTTGGATAACAAATTCTCCACGATTATTCTTTTTAGAATCGGTGACACTGATAAATAAATTAATGCATACAAAAAGGTACAATTACTTGAAAAATAAATCGAATCAGCTTCTTGGTAGGAATTAATAATTAGGATGAGCAGGATTGTTTAGTTTGAACGTATAATCGTTTTTTGGTGAAGGTTTACCTATTTAATGTAAATATGCAAACATCAGGAAGTGTACTTTCTCGGGATGAATAATTATTAATGATTTAAAATTTTAAAGGTGAATTTTCAGTTAATAATTTTGATTTTTAAGGGTGAATTTTCAATAAATAATTTTAATTTTTTTTTTTTTTTTGTGAATTTCAATAAATAATTTTAATTTTTAAGGATGAATTTTCAATGGATAATTGTAGATTTTAAGGGTGAATTTTCAATAAATAATTTTAATTTTTAAGGATGAATTTTCAATGGATAATTTTAAATTTTAAGGGTGAATTTTCAATAAATAATTTTAAATTTTAAGGGTGAATTTTCAATAAGTAATTTTGAATTTTAAGTGTAAATGTCAATAAAAATTTTATTTTTTTTTTAGAGTGAAGGGAGCCCCTGCCATCGCTCCCTTCCGTGAGATGCTTCCTATGGCTCGCCGGGACCCATCCTGATACGAGGTATCAGGAGTACTTCCGGTTTCCCATCTCCAGAGCAAAAATGAGAGACTATTTCAAAACATTCTTCATTTTAATTTTATGGCGAGCCCTGGCCATCTCTCCTATAACCCTTATATTTTATTATTTATTAATTACAATCAAGATATATAATCGCACGCATACAATAAGAGGACACATTTAGTCAGGACGCAGGCACGCATGTTTTAGCTTGTCCAAGTGGACTATTTTAGTTTTATTATTCCCCAGATCTATTTTTTCGCGTTTCTATCACCTATCAATTCGAGTATGTTATAACGGCCCGCGTATTGCTCGTCGAATTTCCCTACTTGCGGTTCCTTTAACAAATATACGTTTTTTCCGACCTTAAAATTTTTCGCGTTTAGTTTCTGGTCATAATATCGCTTAGATCGTTCCTTTGTCTCCAACAATCGTGCATTCGCCATTCTCTGTGCAACATTAAGTTTAAATATTAATTTGTCTAGCTACATTTCGTAGGTTTTCTCGACATTTTTCATTTCGAACTTTGAAGGCAACCGCGCTTTTTGTCCGAAAATTAATTCATGGGGAGTGAAACCGTGCGCTGAATGAACTGACGTGTTATAAGAAAACATAGCCATTTTAATCCACGTATCCCAACCGGTTTTGTCAGTGTACATTTTAAGACAAGGGAGTGATAACTTATTTTTAGGGAACCCATGGTCTGAGGATGGAAAGAGGTAGATCGCAACTGCCTAATTTTGAATATCTTAGCTACCTTTTGCATTAAACTGCTCTGAAAATTGCTGTCCTGATAGGTTTTAATCGCTCGGGATAGCCGAATCTGGTAATAAAATCATGCACTAACGCAGTAGCAATCATCTCGGCGGTCATATGGGGAATGGGAAGGACGTCAGAATATTTGCAAATATTTAACCAATTGGTTAAATTACATTGCAAGGTCAGGATATACTTATTTCCGGATACGGTTACGGGCAAGGGTCCTACGATATCCATTTCTAAAACTTCAAAGGCTTTACTGGGGGTAGTAGTAATTCTCATAGGCTACCTTGTTTTTACTCGCACCAATTTCCTTTGTTGAAATTCCGCACAGGTTCTGACGTATTCTGAAACATTCTCTTTTATTCCCGGTCAAAAATATTGTTCACAGACACGACGATAGGTTTTCGCGATATTCTTGTTTCCCCCAATAGCTGAATCATGGGCCTCACTAATAATGCTCGTATACAATGTGCTCGTAATGTTAGTTCTATGGGTAGGCAATGATTCTTTTCCAAACCGTCTCCGATTTTTGAGATACTAACGGAATTTACCTTTTCCTCATTCATCGCGGCCCGAAGAGAACATTGGACTATTATAGCTGCGGTTGCTATTTCATCTGACTTTTCTTTAATAAATAACGAATATACTATTTTACCGGTTAATTAATCTGTTCGCACTATCGCACCCACACCGATGGGTTCGAATTCTAATCTTTTGATTCTATCATTTCTAAATCAACTAATTGTTGGCGAATTAGGGTACCTTTTCGCAATCAACGGACATAAAGTGCACGACGTTATCACATTTCATTAGACGCTGGTCTTGCGAGTATTCAACGAGTGTTGTCAGTAAAATATATTCTATTTTATCTACAGGGGGTCGTATAGCACATGATTTTACTCTAATTATAGGACACGTCTCTTCGTCATCTATGGTATTGGGACTATCTCCTCGTTCTCTGAAGTGCAGGGGCTCCTGAGGTTTTGGCTATTTTGCCTCGCTATCTGTTTTGTCATCTGAGGTCTTGGGTCTTTCTGCCTCGCTATCTACATTCTTATCTGAGGTCTTGGGTATTTCTGCCTCACTATCTGTTTCGCTATCTGAGGTCTTTGGTATTACTGCCTCGCTATCTAGGGTCTTGGATTTTTCTGTCTAGTTACTTGAGGTCTTGGGTATTCTGCCTCACTATCTATTTCGTTATCTGAGGTCTTGGGTATTTCTTCCTCGCTATCTGTTTCGTTATCTGAGGTCTTGAGTATTACTGCCTCACTATCTGAGCTCTGAGATTTTTCTGGTTGTTTTATGGGATATGGGAACTGTCTGTGTAGATTGTCACTCGTGCATGTATGATCAGTGTTTATGTTGTGTGCTATACATTGGTGGTGTGGTGTATGTGTACCGTTTCATCCCTACTTTTGCCTGACGGGATTTCTTGATAGGAATTTTCCTGTTGCTTCCCGGCCCTATACTTCCCAGAAATTATGAGAGCTTCGGTTGCATCCTCTGCACCTGGTTCATTGTCCCCCGCCTGTTGAGGTTTCTTGATGGGAATTTTCCCGTTGGCCTCCGGTCTGCGCTTATTTAACCTGAGGCTGTCCATTTTGCTAACCTTCCTTGCAATTAAGGGCTTCGGACCGCATGCTTCCCATGCCGGGCTACAACTATCTTCCATTCTTCAAGGGCTTCAAGAGCGGCCTCTACAACCGGTTCTCTAAAACTAACATCCCTGTGCTCAGGGGCGATTGCGCTTCCCGCAACCGGAGTGTTGGTGTTGTGAATCCTTAGATCAGGATTATGAATTGGTGGTAATGTCATGGTTCGTGTCGTTGTCCGTAAGTCCGTTATTCAGTTGTGTCAAAGGGTGGCTTAATCGAGGGCTCTCATCCCCTTCAGGAATTTCCTCCCTAGACTTGACATCTGATTTTGTAAGAAGGAATAATGTTTCAATATTCGTCTCAGGGAAAAATCCTTCTGGGTTGAGGAAGGGTGATGTAGTGACGAATTTCGTGGGTACGGGATTTCTCGAAAGCGCGTCTGCATTCATGTTAATCTTTCCGGGTTTATGGACTATTTCGTAATCGTATTCTCTCAAAAGCATGTTCCAACGGGCTACGCGCGCGATAGGGTCCTTTAGACTATGCAGCCACAACAATGGTTTATGATCAGTTACAAGTGTAAATTTCATTCCGTATCAATAAGGCCTAAACTGTTTTACCGCGTATACTACTGCCAAAAGCTCCTTTTCGGTGGTCGTATAATTTATTTCGGCATTAACCAAAGTTCTAGATGGCTTCTTCCTGTGCGGTTGTCCATAAAAATATTCGCCCTTTCTGTAAAAGAAGGTTAAGGGGTTTAGCAATTCTTGCAAAATCCGGGATAAATCTCCTATAATACCCTGCTAAACCTAGAAATTGTTTGATGTTTTTAGGATTTTTCGGTCGCGGAAATTCTGACACGGCTTGAGTCTTTCGAGGGTTAGATCTTACACTTTCGTCTGATATGATATGGCCGAGGTAAGCAACCTCTTTTTTCAAGAAAAGGCACTTATTAGGCTGCAGGGTGACGCCAGCTGTTTTCAATCTACCGAAAAGTTTTCTTAACTTCTGAGTATGCTCTTCTAAAGATTCTGCGTATACTACAATGTCATCCATGTAAACGAACAATTCTATTTCCTGTACTCCGCTAAGAACCTTATCCATCAGTGACTGAAAAGTGGCAGGCGCGCCCTTTAATCCTATAGGCATACGTTTGTTCTGTAAATGATGAAAAGGGGTTGAGAACGCGGTTTTGGGGGCGTCCGCGGGACGATAGGTACTTGATGAAATCCGGAGGTAAGATCAAGGGTAGAAAAATATTTACTTCGACCTAACTGATCAAGGATTTCGGTTATATTAGGAAGAGGATACGCAGAAGCGATAGTTTTCTCATTTAAGGCCCTAAAATTTACTACCAATCGCCACCTTTTATTGCCCTGCGAATCTGCTTTTTTCGGTACTATCCATAAAGGCGAATTATAGGGTCTCTCAGATTCTTCTACTATGTCATTATTAATTAAATCTTGAACCTGTTCTCGAACCGCCTCGCGTAAATGAGGTGGGTAACGATATTGTTTTACATTAATCGGAATGTTATCCGTGGTGGGTATTTTGTGAGTAATTTTGGAAGTTTGGGTAAGTTTATCTTTCGGTAAATGAAACTGACAAGGAAACTGAGAAACTAAATTTATCACGCTATCCTTTTCTAGCTGATAAAGCCCTTCCAAGTTCAATAATTCAGTTATTTTATTAATTCTATTTCGTCGCTCCGTCTCAATGTCAGCCTCGTCAGATACTCTAATTGAACGAACGGGTTTTATTGTACCGTCATAGCTTTCTAAAACAATAGGGGGTACGATTAATCTAATGTCCTCCGTCGTTGAGTTAATCGCGAATAAAGTAACTTTTCCGTTATTATTGGTGACTAAATATTCGCCCAAAAAGACACCCGGTCCGGCTTTTACTCTCGAAACGTACCCGGTTTGACGCGCAGGATTTTGAACCGCGAGGTGAATCAAGGTTTTTGTTCTAGCCGGTAGATGGATGATATCGTGTTCAAGAAAAGGGGCAGCTTCCCGTAGTTGACCCCAAGTAAGCGTAGAATCTCTAAAGGATAAGGTAGCTTTTTGCGTTCGCATGAATTCTACGCCGAGGATTCCGTCAGTTTTTATAGGAAAGTCGTCAGATACAACGTTTAGCCGACAGGGAACTTTGTCAAGCTTAATTTGTACGTAACCTTGGGTTTCGATTAACCCCTCGCCAATTCCAGCTAGTCTATACAAGGTATCTACAAGAACAGGTACACTACTTTTTAATAAACCTCGCTTTATAATATTCAACTCAGAACCTGTATCCAAAAGAAATCGCGACATATCTTTAACTAAATCCTCGCTCGTGAATGCAACAATGGGAGATTTTATGTCCGACGAGGTGGTGGCGGCAAGGATAATGGCGCGGGTATGGACATTAAAGCCGGAGGGGCTCGGTGGTTTACCGTCGCGCCCGTATGGTGAACCAATCTCGAGTTTAAAGAATTCGCATTATTGTTATTATTATTACTATAAGGATAGGGTCTTTGATATTGATTTGTTCGTTTCCTACATTCATCAAAATTATGCCCAGAGAATTTGCAGTAATTACAAAATTTAGATTTCCGTTTTTCTATATATATTGGACAACGTCGAAAACTATGACCTGATTTACCGCATTCGTAGCATTTAAATTTTTTCTTTTCCGGCTCTTCTTGTGTTTCCGTTTTCGCAACGTGACAGTAAACCCGTTTCCTACTGTCATTCGAGATTTCGCCATGCAGTCCTTTCATTGCTGTACATGTTGCTCACAGGTTATAGCGGTACTAACAGCTTGTTCAAGGGTGTTTGACACCTTCCCGATCATACGCGCGGCTATGTCTGAATTTAACCCGAGGATAAACCATTCTATTGCAGTATTAGTGGTTCCTTCAATCATCCCGCGTGCTATTGAAGAGTTAAAATTTTTATCAATAAGCTCACGCGCTTTTTGTAGGATTTTAGTTACCCGTAATCCGTATTCTGATACCTTTTCATTCGAATTTTGCTTTACGCGTGCTAAGTCTGTTTGAACCTGGGATAAATTTTGGCTAGGTGAGAAAACTCTTTTTAACTCTAGCAGGAGCTGGTCTAAATTTTCAAAAGATTTAAATTGCAAATAATCACTGGCTTCTCCGGTAACACGTGATTTTATCAGTTTCATAAAAAAGGTTTTATCATTGGGATTTGCGAAATTTTCGGCTTCTTTACATCTCTAATGAAACGATTTACAGAAATATTTTTTCCGTTAAACTCGGGGAGTATCCGCACGATTTCATTAGTCTTTTTACTAACGGATCTATTATTTATTGAATTATTATCGAAGTCATCACGCGTAATTGAATCATCCCAAATATTCCGCGACCCCGGGCGGGATTAAGCGGCGGCCTAACCAATGGTGCGCTGGGTTTGGCATGATTATTAGTTGTTAAATCTAGTGCCTCCATAACATCAGATAGACTGCTATCATCATCCGTAAACCTAAAACTCTCCGAAATTACCCACGAACCGGACGCTTGCTCGCTATTAACCGACATTTTGTAATAATCGCTCGCTCGCTCGCTCAGGTACTTAGCTTCGACTAATTTGTTGTCTCGCAGGTGGCCTCGGTGATCTGGACGGTGGATGGTGACTCGTGGTTGGTGTTGATGATTTCCGTAGGGAAGTTTGTGGCTGCTGCTAAAAGTTTGTGGTGGTGATGGTGGTGATTCTCGTAGTGATGGTGGTGATTCGTGATTAATTCTGATGACTCGTGGTTAATTCTGGCAGTGCCTACAAGCTGGTGGCGTGGAGAGGCAGTGTCCCGATCGTAGATGACGCTGGGAACGGAGCTGATATGGGCTTCTTCTGCCTTGAGTCGCCGCCTAGGAACTGGCCTTAGATCTGCGTCGTTTCCACTCCCGTATCCTGAATCGGGAGTGCCTTATCTGGAATTAGGTGGAGTCACTACGTCGTTGTTCATTAAGTCTTTTCGATTGATTTGAGGATTTTCTCTTTGGTATAGATGTCGTGGACTCAATTCTCAATCGGATGTTCCGGCATTCGCCCGCGTTTCAGGGGAAACCACAGCTCAAAAACCCTGGACGGAACACTATAACTTCACTTTGTTCAGTCTTTCACTCGCGAACTCCTTGGAAGAATCCCACCGCTGTTACCAAAAATTTTAGGACCCAAGTCGAGGTCTTTTAGCAGAAGGGCGCTTCTGCAATTGTCGCCGCGTTGACCAATTAGATTGTGGAATTCGTTCGTTCAATTAAGCGCTGAAGCGCAAGGAGTCGCGGGAAATTTGAAATAAAACTCGAACTCGAGAGAATAAACTTTAACTTAATTTTTATTGAATTAATTAAGAACTTTGTTAACTTTGATAAACAATGAACTTTAGAACCGTGACTATACAATTCAATATCGACTGACACTATGACGTGGTCAGGGTGCGTGCACTAGTGCAATTGAACAAACTACGAAGCTTATCATGTGCTTGGTAGCGACTGCCCGAGACCGGCGGTGAGGCCCAATTTATATTCTGGGTTGTAGGTGGAGCTTCAGGTTGATAGTGGGATGCAGAATAGTGTAGAGGCTGTAGGGTGCCAGGTTGCCTCAGAGGCCCTCCTCACTTCTAGGTAGGAAGAGCGGCGATGGAGGGGCCCCAAATCAGAAAGCAGGGTCGAGAGTGATGATCAGCGGGTGATGGACCTCCTCCTTCGGTGGCGTGGGGCGCCGCTAGTCCGTGATTGGTTGTTGACGATGGCTCAAACCGTTAGGCTGTTGGGCTCCATTGCGCAATAGTTCTGAGAACTGTTTGTCTCTGGTTGTCCGTTGACTTGCGCTTGAGGTGACCCTTGTTGTCGATCGTCAGTTCTCCTACGCTGCTATTTACGTCTTCTCGATGCTGTGGGATAGTAGGCTGTTTGACCCTTCAACCTTGGCTACAGGCTACGCTGCTGTTTGTGTTTTTCGTCCTTGGGGTCGCTTGCGCTAGGGATCACTGTGTTGTCGAATGTCGCTCATCCTTGGGATGGCTCCTGTTGTCATTTTATCGATCGCCCTTGAGATGACTCCTGTAACAGAGCTTTTCCTACCCGAGCGAACTTCCCTAATTAATTATTATTACGCCTGCCGTCATTTATCGAATCGCTAATTATTATGACGTAATTATTATTTATTGTCCAAATAGTTATTAATTTAATCGCAGATTACTACCGTTTATTTAGATTTATTGCTAATCTCAATTTGTTCGTTAGTGCGTTGACCTTGCCATTGATAGTTGAATTATACGAGCACAATTACTATTCGTTAAAGGTAATTAGTTAATAAATTCATTATCGCTCGTTTATCATCAATTCCTATTCGAGTTTTTGTTAATTGCTTGTTTATAACTTAGTTAATTAACTAATTAATATATAGATTCTACTATTAGAATTTTAGATCGAGATTGTTATGAGAACGCATTCAATTATTATTATTTAATTTATTATTTTATTTAACTTTTATCAGAAATCAATATTCAAGGTTCTATTGTAGAATTGCCTTTATATGTTGCACGACTCGTTTACGCAAACGCAGTTCATAACACCAACCACGTTCATGAAAATTCCTCTTATGTCTGAACGACCCAAATTCATAGAAACTGAGTCGGTCTCAAATACGGTATATATAGATATACTAAAGCATGGCTTCAAACCTTATTTGAGTCGATCTCACGTCTCACGACTATGAATTCGGACCAACCTCTGTCGACGTCCGACGATTGTCAACGATCGGTCATACACATGGTCATTCCCAGCAAGTTAAGGCTCATTTACAACGTCCAGGTTGTCTTATGTTACAAGCCGAGTCGGGGTCTGGGAGCGGAAAGGCGCTTCTGCAATGATCGCCGCGTTGACCAACAAGATTGTGGGTTCGTTGTTCGATCTAAAGCGCAAGGAATTGCGGGAACTTTAAATGAGAACTCGAACTCGAAGATATAACTTTAACTCTGGAGTTTATTCAATTTAAATAAATACTTGTAGACTTTGACAAATAAAATAAACTTTCAACCGTGACTCTACACAATTCAAGGTAACGTCGAGTATAATGGCGACTGACACTAGGAGGTGATCAGGGCGCTTGCACTAGTGCAACTAAACTACGGAGCTTCTCATGCGCTCGGCAGCTACTGAGCTTTGAGCTTGATTCCTCTTCTTTTTATAGTCCTCGGGAAAATCTAGTAGTGGGAGCAAAGACCAATCAGAGCCATTTCCCCCTCTCAAGTGGGAGGAGCTCCGTTGGAGAATTCTAGTTTTCTGGATTTTCTCTCGAGTGTGGGTGTAGCTTAACTGCTTTTATCTTCGAGAGTGGGGGATATCTGGATTTATCTGGTTCCTTTGTTTTCCTTTAATTGCGTCCTTGAGTTCTAAAAATAGAATATTCTCCGAATTTCCGTTGATGATTTCTCGGGAAAAATGTAGTAAACAATTCCTGGAATTAAAGATGATAAATTTTTCCTAGAAAAAAGAAGAGCGTTTCCCTGAATTTCAGTTGATGATTTCTCGGAAAAAATGCAGTAAACAATCCTGGAATTAAAGATGATGAATATTTCCTAAAAAAAGGAAGAGCGTTTCCCTGAGCGATTTATGATATCTTTAATCTTAATATTATTAGACTCCTAATTATTATTAATGCTTAGATTAATTGTTATTAGTTTATTTGAATCGCAAGCTATTCATTATCAACTTGTTGATCACCTGTCCATTATTTACTTAATTACGTACGGAATTCGTATTTATCGTTAGTAATTTATTTCTATTCGCATTATCGTAAATTCGTTTATTATTTATTTATTATTTATTTACGGAACGGTTGTTATCATTTATCTGAAACAAATTAATGATTTTATTGTTAAAATCTCCAACAGGTTTTTATTTTATGGGAATACGTTTCAATACGTTTGCTATTTAATTGGTTGATTTATTTAATATTTATTTTGAAATCAATCTTTTAAATTCGAAATTATCATTGTAGACCGATCCTAAATATTCTGTTACTCGTTTATGCGAATGCAGTTCATAACACTTAATTACGGAACGTTCCTTAACCTCACAGCACCGGACAGCTTAGAGCATATACTCCTGGGGGGTTGTTCTTAAATGATATACGATAAAATGTTTATCGCCGCGTAATACAGGTACGTTTTTAGGACGAATAGTACCATTTAGGACAAAATTTTGATTTGATGTGACATATACTGTGGTAAAACGATTATGTCGCATTGCAACGCATATCGCTATAAGGGTAATTTTATATTACGCCATAGCGATAAGTTTTGTTTGTTTGTGCACTTTGAATGTGGAAACGTTGTGCAATAAAAAATGCTTCGCTATAGGGCAATACAAAATTACCCTTAGCGATATGCGTTGCGATGCAACATAATCGTTTTACCACAGTATATTCTCTAAAGTTGAATTAGTGAAAATTGCTCCACCCGTTAAATTAGTAGAAAAAAAATAGTAATTTATTAGTGAATATTTACTATTTCATTAGTAGTCTTTAAAAAAACTACTAATGAAATAGTGAATATTCACAAATAAATTAGTAGTTTTTTCTACTAATTTAATGGGTTAAAAAACTACTAACGAAATAGTGAATATTCACTAATAAATTAGTAGTATCTTCTACTAATTTAATGGGAGGAGCATTTTCACTAATTCAACTTTAGAGAGTATACTGTGGAGAAACGATTATGTTGCATGGTAATGCATATCGCTAAGGGTAATTTTCTATTGCCCCATAACGAAGAATTTTTTATTGCACAACGTTTCCACATTCAAAGTGTACAAACAAACAAAACTTATCGCTATGGCGTAATATAAAATTACCCTTATAGCGATATGCGTTGCAATGCGACATAATCGTTTTACCACAGTATATGTCACATCAAATCAAAATTTTGTCCTAAATGGTACTATTCGTCCTAAAAACATACCTGTATTAACGCGGTGATAAACATTTTATCGTATATCATTTAAGGGGATGTGCAACCCTAATTTCAATATTTTTTTAAATCAACATTCAAACATTTATTTGGAAAAAGACGGCTGTCAAGCGCTCCGTACACGCAAACACTATATGCAGATTTTTTTCTGGATAATTCTATTGATATTTGCGTGAGTTATGCTCGTTTGAAAAGTAGGTCAATTGTAGTTTCCTACTTACCGACAGTACGGTTTTTATTTAATTAAATAAATTCTCATCATTTTTTTGGAAAAAGACGTCTGTCAAGCGCTCCGTACACGCAAACACTATATACAGATTTTTTTCTGGATAATTCTATTGATATTTGCGTGAGTTATGCTCGTTTGAAAAATAACGTCGGTACTCACATCCCTTTAAGAACAACCCCCCTGGAGGAAGCATGTCGTGTTAAAAAATCGTGGTCGGTCTTCGTATGGTGCAAGAGAGATAGAAGATAAAGAGTTCCTTGTCTGTTTCTCTCACACTGTGCTGTTATTGGTTGTTCTATCATCTTAGTTTGGAGGGGAGTGCGAGTAGCCAATCACAACATATAGTGCGAGAGAGACAAACGAGGGGCACTCTTTTTTCTTTCTCTCTCGCACCGTACGAAAACCGACCACGATTTTCTCGCATTTAACTTGCTACCTTCAGGAGTATATTATGCTCTAAGCCGGACAGATAATGTTGAAGCGATCCGAAAAGTCGTACCGCAGTTTCCGCATTTCGGAATACGCCCCAAAAGACTGATTTAATTTAATTGGTGGTTGGACATAAAGTGGCATATGACGCGACGTTTGAAATTAAAAATTTTTTCTTGTACTTTTGTTAAAAATATAAAAATGTAACCTCAAAATTTACTCCAAAAATCGAAATATAAAAAGTTGATACTTTTATACAAACAAAAAAAGGTTATGTTTTTAAATTTTGATTTGAAAGAATTCTAGGTAAAAAACAAAGTAAAGCACTTGTGAATCTTCCTAGTTTTAGTTAAAATTAATATGAAAGTTAAGAAATATACTTCATAAATTAAGATTTCATAAATAAAACCTGTTGCAATAAGCAATTAAAAATAATAAATTTTCTTTAATGTTTATTATTGTCTTTCTATTGCAGATTTCAGGGAGGCGAGTTGAACTATTTTTTTGGGTCTGTCGATCATTGTTGGATTTCTAAACTGTGTGGCATAGAAGCTGTACTTACCACTGCCGACCACTGATAATCGCAGTCACATATTGCAAGAATGGATACATTGAGCTTGCCTGTGCCGGATGCAATCCAACCTCTCTTCAAGCAACTTCAGGAGGCCCTCCTTCTGGAATCAAAATATCAGCCTAATTTACGGTTACCTACCAACATCCAGGTATATATAGGTATATATGGATGATGCTATTTTTACGACAGATTTCCTAACCTCAAAATATATCAATAGACGAAAGGAGTACACTAGAAAATTTTGAAAATTAGACAAACTTTGATAGATGACTAAAGAAATAATAATATTCCTTATTGTGTGGAAACTATTTTCTTACCTGATCTATCAAAATTTCCGCACTCGAACAATAAGCATTTCCGTCGTATCTGTATATATAGGTATACCGCGAATACAATCTGTCGTACAAATAGCCGCGACGTTGCATTAAATTAAATGATTTCACTCAATTTAATGAAAAATATTTTGTACAGACTTTTTTTTTTCTTTATGAATCAATACAAAATCTGGATAAACACTTATCATATATTTTTTTCAGAATGATGAAATTACGATTGGCTTGCGAGATGGGTCAGCACATGTACTTAGATGTCTCAAAGTTTGGTACGATCTTCCATCAGATGTGCTATTTTTCGCCATCAACCTTATGGACCGTTTTTTAAGTAAAATGAAGGCCAAGCAAAAACACATGGCATGTGTTAGTGTTTCATCATTTTATATAGCTGCCATCCAAATGACCCAACATAGTCTCAATGCTGAGCACTTGGTTTCAATATCTCAATGCAAGTGTACTACTGGGGATTTAAAACGTATGGCTGATATGATTCGTAATAAACTACAATGGGTACCAGGCACACAACCAATCACTTCACTAACTTTCTTAAGACTTTTCAATATGATGTTCCAAGCAGCTGCATCACAGCTTGTTCTTGGAGATTTATATGCTAGTATGGTTTCGGTATGTAATTTCTATGTTATAACAAATTATTTTTAGAGATTAACAATAAATATTTTATATAACACATTATCATTCTTGTGTTTCATAATATTTACTTTATTATGCAAAAGTATATATATATTTATTTATTTATTTATTTATCCAGAGTACATTATAGAAGTACATTACATTGTTGTAACCCTGCAGAGAAAAATAAATTTCCTGTTTGCAGGTCCGGAGTATAGATATACTTAAAACTAAAACTAATACTAATTCTGAAAACTATGAAATATTTTTTAACATCATAATAGACTTTCTAAAAACAGTAATATGTATATATGCTATATGCAATTATCTAAATTTTCGACTTGAATTACTATAACGAACTTATAGTATCAAATCGTTTTCGAGGAATATTCAACTCGTTTTCAGTAAATATTTTTCACAATCCATTCTTTTATTTTGTACCTCGTGGGTCTTTTGTCTATATCTAGAGTTTTGAGCTCGTTTGGTAGTAGATTGAAAGTCTTTATTGCAGTTATATGATTGTTTTTTCGCTTACTCTTTTGTCAATTTTTGGTAATAATATAGCTTTATTTCTTGTCTTACTATTTGAGTTTGTGAATATATTTTTCATTTCTTTGTAATGATATTTTAAGCAGTCCCATGTGAATAGTTGCTTAATATTCATAGGTTTATTTTGCTCAAAAGTGTTTTTGAAAACTAGTTTAAGTAGTCTGTTTTGTATATTTTGAAGTAAATGTTGATTGTTTTTATATACACCTCCCTAGGCAATTATCCCATAATTAATAACACTGTGAAAAAACGCGTAGTAAATAACCTTTAACGTACTTATTTGCATAAATTTATTAATTTTGTGGAAGGTGAAATTTAAGTAACTTGTTTTTTTGATTAGGTAGTTAATATGTTCATCCCATTTTAGATTATAATCAAAATTAACTCCTAAATATTTACACGAGTCAACTCTCTTTATTTTTTCTTTGTTAATATATACATCTAAATTTTTTGGTACACTGTCACAGTAATTCCCGAAAGTTATGTACACAGTTTTATTTATGTTTAATGTTAGTTTATTCAATGCGAGCCATATAGCTACTTTTTCAAGATATCGATTCATTTCACTTTTAACTTCTTTCCAGGTTTTACCTGACGATATAACTGCTGTATCATCAGCATATGATAAAATTGAGTTTTCTGGCATTGTTATCAGTAGATCATTTATATATAATATAAAAAGTAATGGCCCAAGAATTGTCCCTTGTGGCACTCCCACCGTTATTGTTATCGGTTCACTCTCACTTTGGTCAATTCTTACTTTCTGGTTTCTATTTGTTAAGTAGCTTTGCATTAATTTATAAGCATTGCCTCTTATCCCGTATGCTTGCAACTTATGTAGAAGTATATTATGATCAACTGTGTCAAAGGCTTTTGCTAGATCTAGAAATGCGACTATAATGGGCTTACTCTTATCTAAGTTCTCATAGATCCTCTTTGTAATACAGCTTAGAGCATCTCTGGTTCCTTTGTTTTTAATAAAGCCAAACTGTTTTTCGCTTAATATTTTATGTTTGTTAGGGGGGGGTCCAAAGTTTCGACGATTCACTATAAAATTGAAGTCAACTATAGACGTTTTTCAGTTCGACATATGATAATACAGATTGTTTTTAATTTCGAAATTCTAAATTACGAAAATCATATTTTCGAATGTAACAGTTCACCTACTGTCCAAAACGTCGAATTTCATCAATACGACCTCAAAGCAAATATAAGCTGTTTCTAATGATTTATTTCGAAATATCTATATTGTACCCCTATTAAAATTCTATTAATGAAATTCGATGTTTTGAACAGTAGGTGAAGTGTTACATTCGTAAATATGATTTTCGTAATTTAGAATTTTGAAATTAAGAACAATCTGCATTATCATTTGTCGAACTGAAAAACATCTATAGTTGACTTCAATTTTATAGTGAATCATCGAAACTCTGGACCCCCCCGTTTGTTAATAAAACAAAAATTCTTTCGTAGATTACTTTTTCAAAGATTTTTGCTATATTCGATATTAATGATATAGGTCTGTAGTTATTAACTTTTAATTTTTTCCCTGATTTGTAAATTGGTACCACTTCAGCTGCTTTTAGCGCATCCGGCAATATTGACTTTTCAATACATTTATTGATGATATGTGCCAAAGGATCTGCTATAAGATCAGATATTGTTTTGAGTGTCTTTGCATTTATTTTGTCAACTCCACCATTCTTCATTTTCAAATTTTCAATTATTTTTTTAATTTCAATTTCATTTGTAGGATGTAGGAAAACTGTATTTAAGTTGCTTGGTGGTAGTTGAATGAATTTGTTACTTGAGGCAGTAATTTTGTCACTCATTTCTTTGCCTATTTGGCCGTAATAGTAAATATCAGTATCAGTCAATAGTAATATCAGTAAAACCAGGGTAATAGCCATTTTCAAGAAAGTTGTATAGAAAATTCTGACTAATATTGTTTTGTACCATTATATTTATATTAAAATCACCTATTATCAAATGGTTTTTAACGTTTCTCTTAAGTTGCAAATATTGATTTACTTTTAAAATAAACTCTGTGTCATGCAAATCATGTGATCTGTACATAGATGAGATTTCTAAATGACTATTGTTTTGAAGATTTATAATTGTATTTAGTATTTTTAGCCTACCCAGTTCTATCACATTAGTTGTCTGGGTTACATCTTTTTTTACATATACGACCACACCATCTGATTTGTTTATGTGACTATGGTTATAATAAATATTGTATCCATTTAGTTTATAATATTGATAGTGTTCTAAATTACCGGTTTCAGCACATACTATCACATAAGGTTTGATTTTGAGCCTTTTATTCAAGATTTGCAATTTCTCAAAATTAGTTTTTAAACCTCTTATATTCAAATATAAAATCAAATTATCTGTTACTTTTCTATCTTGATTAAAAGACTTTAAATCGTTATATGCGATTTCCTGCTGATATAATTGCTTATGTATGTCTTCTAATACTTCATGATTCTGCGCCATCTATCAATATCAATTTTATTTATTTATTTATTTGTTTTCTTATAATATATACTTTTATATTATTAACAGGAATCTGAGCTACTTTTACGTCTTGAGATGGTAGCCTGTGATGGAAACTGTGCTAGCTTGAGGTCATCTGAAGTAGCTCTTGTTCTACTTTGCACTTATTTGGATGCTGCAGTAAATTGTTTGAATTCTAGTACTGATAATAATATGTCCAATATGTCTAGCCCATCGTCTTTAGAACAGCCTCCAAATCCAGCTCATCAAATGCTGAGGCTGGTAGAGTTTGCAGCAGAATTACGAAAAATGTGCAAGGTAAATATTAATTTTTTTTCTTATAAAATTAAAACAAATATTTAGATTATGAAGATATTTGTTCGAATTGATAGTTTGATATTTATTATTTAATTAGTTATTTCTAATTATTGAAACTTTTTAATTTAAAAAACGTTTTTTATTTAATCAACATTCACTTCATATTACATATTAATAATTTTTTAGATCTCTGATGCAAGCTTTTTTGTAACGCATGAATCTGTGGGTGCAATACTGAGTAAGTACAATGCTCAGGAACAAACACCACATAGGCAGAGGCTGATCTGGAAATTATCATCCAGAACAGCTCGCTTACTACGGCCAACTGATAAATTTACATCTGTATTACCTGTCATCGCCGAACATACTCCAACGCCTTCGCCGAAAAGAATTAGGTGTGTATACTTTTTTTGTTTCTTGATTATCATACCTGTATACGTTGAAAAGCATGTTAGTTCAAATTTTTATTTTCTATTTTAGAAAAAGCCGTAAATTTGCGCGACGCCATGGGCACAAAAGGCGTTAAAGGATAATAAAACATTGTCGTTGAAGAAAGGTATATATTAAAATATCAACATACTTTAATTATATATAATTCATTTTCACTCGATTTTAAAATAATAAATGATTTCCTTTTTTTTAAGGATACAGTAGTCCAGAAATAATTTCAGTCAGTGATCTTTTAAATTTTAAAGTCTTTGCTGTATCCATTAATAAGTGATTCTCGATATGATTGAACACAATTTTATGCGATAAATATTTGTTGCTGTATCATCAGTAATAATATGCGAGCTGTGAGTGCGGGAAAATCTAATTGGTTTGCCATAAAAGGAAAATTTTTATTTAATAGGAAACCTTGGAAGTGAATGTGATAAGAAGACTGCAGTGGTTTAGTGAAATAGTAGGCGTCCACTGTTAAAGTATTTAGGTATACTCTATCTATAAATATATATAAATGTATATTTACGAAATGCACAGAAAAAAATATAAATAAGGTAAAAAAAACAAGAAAAAATAATATAATTACGCATATAGTAGTTACAAATCAAATGTAAGATAATACAAGACGGATTTTCAAAAATGCAAAAAAAAATTATAATATTGAAAGAATTATAATAAGCAAGTTTGATTGATATTTACGTATGAAACTTGATATTTCAGAAATTTTAACAAATAAATGAATTGTGTGTGCGCGCGCGCGCGCGCGCGTGTGTGTGTGTGTGTGTGTGTGTGTGTGTGTGTGTGTGTGTGTGTGTGTGTAAACTCATCAATTTTTAATTTATAATGCTTATGATGTTGCTCTGAAATTAAAGCATATAAATTAAGTAATTTTCCCTCAAACATCTACATGAGAGAATAAAACTGTGATTGCATGGGAAAAAGATTAAGTAAACATTTTAATTTGGTAAAGATGTAAAGTAACTTTTTATTGAAAACAGTACACATTTCCTTTATCTCCTGTATTTATCAGTTACAGTGCAAAAGAATGTAATTATATGTTATTTATTACAACGCCTCCTTAATCATATAAATTGAAAAGAATGTAAATGAAGTTTGTTGTTAGAAAGACGCAGCAAGTGCATTAGAATTTTTTCTTTTATTTTGAAAAGAAATTTTATCGAAATCGAGCTATTATTTTTGTTTATTTATCAACCTATAATTTACTTAAATTAATTTTTCGCGGCATAAAAAAGGTGAAAGGACGACTTTGTAATGGCAATGGAGAAAAGTAAAGGTCTGAATCACTTTTGAACGAAGCCAGTTTGTGCTAGTCGCAATATCAGTGTAAACAGCATTTCTCATTTTTTTAAACTGACTACTCTGTACTTTCTTCTTCGATACTCTCTTCGGATTGTCAAACAAAAACAATCTGAAGATAATGTGAGAAAACTTAAAAAAAAAATACTATTTGTTTACCGAAATGTTTAAATGAAATGTTTACATAAACACTTGTGGAAAGTGTAAAATAGCATGCGATGAACTTAAAGTAACTAAATGATCAAAAATTATCAACTTGTGCATAGCAGATGATTTAGGACCAATATTTAGAATTTATTATCATATCAATTGTATTTTGTACTCGAGTATACTATTTATGTGAATCAGTATTTATTGTATTTTTTTCTTATCTTGCTCCAAATATGATTTTTTAAAATTTTTTTTACTCATAAGAATAAAAGATGTAGTGTGTAACATTTAAGTAGATTATGGTTTCTTCTCTTTTAGATATTTTTGGCATTTATATTCATAAAAAATGTAACCAATATCGAGGCAGTTTTAAACGTGTAATGTTATTAAATGTTAATAATAAGTAATGAATTCTCGGGTAGAATGCATTATTTAAAGTTGTAATGCCTCCACTATTTTGGCTACTACGAGCCCAGTATCTCCGAAAAGTGCAACTGTTATGTGAAGAAACTTGTTCATTTTGCACTTTTCTGATTATTATGCAACTATTTATTACTGTAAAATGATTGTTACCATGAAAACTATACTCTGATGTTCATGTACACTCCGATACTTTGAGAGAAAAAAGATTGTGAAATGAAGTTAGTAAGAAAAGAGAATCTTGAGAAAAGCATATTTGATAAATATCCCCAAACCAATTTCACTTTTTATAATTATAAAATAAAACTTAAGGATGAAATCGTGTGTTAAAAAGAAGACTGCATTACTATTAATCGAACTAGCGAAAGTCGGAAGACAAGTATTATGAGTAAGTTAATTTTCAAGTAAAAGCAACATTAGGATTCGATTTACAATGAAATTGGTAAACGAACGCGACCGTAAAAATAAACTGCAGAGTACAAAAAATATTCGTGAAATTCGCAAGAGGAGCAAAAAGTGAAAAAGTAAACTTAAATACTTTGTACGTATTTGCCCTTTGTCAAAGATCTCAGTTGCTGATATTCTGAGCGCTTACACGTTACTTTTCATAGGTTTTTAAATATTATAAATCACTAATTCTATTTTACTAAAAAGAAAGGCCGTTGTTATATGTACGACGGATTTCCTAACCTCAAAAAATGTACAACATGTATTAATAGATGAAAGGATACTTGAAAATTTTTAAAATTACATAAATTTTGACAATTAGGTATTGGTAATTGACTAAAGAAATAATATTCCTTCTTATGTGGAAACTATTTTCTTGTGAAAAGTACACGATAGTAAAGTACGAACTTTACGATGGATGTGTTAAAAACGTTATTTGTACGACAGATTTCCAAACCTCAAAATGTACGATATACATATTAAAACATGAAAGGACACTTGGAAATTTTGACAATTTTTGATAATTGACTAAAGAAATAATATTCTTTCTTGTGTGGAAACTATTTTTTTGCCTGTTATATCAAAATTCTCGTTACTGAAACGATAAGTATTTTTGTCGCGGTAGACAAATCTGTCGTACATATAGTAACGCCGAAAAAGAAAGTACCTTCGTCACTTTAAAACATTACAGAAATTGAATATCTTACTCAAATGTTTGATAACAAATGTTTCGTTTTTTTCTGTTAAGTAGTAAATCTTACGCTCAGCTAGCTAACATTGAACGTTCGGGTATTAGCAAATAACAAGCGTCATTTAGAACCTTTATTCTGTCTACAAATTTATGTATATTCAAACATTAAGAGCACTCACAAAGCGTCTTTTTTACAGTTGCCTTTAATGTTTGTATCATAAATCATCGTTGCGAATATGTGAAACCTTCTTTTCTCTCTTCATACTTTTAATGAGACACGTATATGATTTCTAAGTCATAGATATTAACTAATACATACAACCGTAATAAAATATTAGTATTAACAAATAGACGTGCTTGCCTTTGCTCCGGAAAGATCATATCACAAATGAAAACTAAATTTACGTTTCCAAAAAAAAGACAAAAAATCTCTTTAATAAAGAATTTTATTTTACAATTTTATTGTTTGTATTTATTTTTTACATATACCTATAGGCATGGTGTGGTTTGTGCACATAAGAATTATGCACATATTTATTGTGCACACTTTAGCATTGGTGTATATCTATATCTATGTGTATACTCCAATGCTAAAGTGTGCACAATAAATATGTGCATAATTCTTATGTGCACAAACCACACCATGCCTACCTATATCGTTTTATCACGTATTTATCATACAAGTATTTAGATTAGGTACCAAATTTATATCTATCATCGATTAATTCAAACTAATTTTCCATTTTTAGTGATATAAAATTAAATAATGAAATACGAAAATTCATCTGAAAATAATTACTTTTAATCGATTTTTCTTTTTAAATAATTGCGTAAAATTTTGGTTTGGGCGAGTTGTGCCGGCAAAATGCAGTCACTTATGTTGAATTTCGGTCGCCAACATGTAGCTCTGGCAAAATGTTGGCACATTGCTGGCACTCCGTGCATCAAATTTTCAAATCATCGGGGCGGCAATTTACTGGCATTGTAAACGCATCACGTGCAAATTTTGAAAATTAAAAATTTCGCTATTTAAGTTAAATTTATTGTTAAAAGTGAATAAAGAGATTATAAAAACAAATTTATTGCTTGTTGCTTATTGTTAAACCAACTTATTGCACATTTATAATTATATAAGCAAGTCGCGTAAATGTTTTTATGAATAACACTAAATCCCAGATAACAAGGTGGCAGCACGATGGTGTCAAAATCAGCGTTGGCCCCGCGAGGATTCTCCCGGTGAAACGGAATCATTTGATTAACTTCAGAGCGAACCAGAACGGAATCATTTGACTAAGTTCAGAGCGCTGCTCCGGCAGACCGCGGCGAAGAGAGCAGATACTATAGCAAAGAATCAAGTGTTCTGTTGAGTTTTCCTTTTTACAAGAGTAAATTTGTGGAAATTATGATGTTAACATACAAGAACATATTTTAGTAGCGATGAAGAGAATTCAGATATGTATTATATACTTATTATATTCTAATAATTTTTTAGTTTTTGCCTTAGCGGAAATATTTTTGTTCTATAAAGTTTTAAAAACTGTTGGTAAGAGTCTACTATAAACTGTTAATTACCAATTATTAATTCATTTTAAATGTCATTAAAAATTATTTGAAAGTGTTTCAAACGCGTATAAACTATTTGAAACTGCGTTCAAAATCCTATATTTCGTAACATTTATAAACAGTTACAAATAGTTTTAAGTAATTGTTGACAATTATTAACTGTTATTGACATTAATAATTTAGTACAAGGTGAATAAAAATTATTCGAATAGATACTTTGTGAGTTTTATTTTTCATTTCAGAAAAACGTGTACATTGCAATGCCAGCCATAGGACTAAATTTTGGAGCTGAGAACTGATTGAAAATGATTAATGGCAATCATATCTGGACTGGTGCGAATAACTTTGATCAAGATAAAAGTTATTATGTTTAAGGGAGGTGAATAATTATGTGTTATCGGGTTCATAAACTTTATGGAACTTTATGTAAAAGCTTTTGGATAGAAGAAAATATTGATGAGTGACCCGTGAGCATAAATAAACAATATAATTTATGATGCTGATTTGACATATTGGTCTGAGCTTTGGTTTGACATCTTCAAGGACATTAGTTGATATCAGTGCTGGGCTATTGTCCACATTTACTGAAGCACCCGTTAAAAGATTGTGTTAAATGAATATTGATATACTGAAAAAAGATAAAATGATGTGTTATTGTGAAAAATGTAGTGAATAAAAGTGTTCAGTTAATCTAATTTATGATTTTGTCAAGGTGGGAGACGTCAAAATGTTTCAGAGGAGATCTTTGTAAATATTTTTCTACACAAACTTTAAAAATTCTCAGTGATTCTTAGTTCCTCAACTGGTTGTGATTCTTAATTTTACTAGATTATGTGTGACAATTATGGGTTATTAATTTAAGTTGATTCAATCAATAATAATTTCATATGTACTCTATAGTGTTTGCAACTGAATAATTTTTTCACGAATTGTGGATTTAGAATGATGTTTTACAAATGGCTATAATATCTGGGCTGTTGCGAATAACTTTGATCAAGATAAAAGTTATTATGTTTAAGGGAGGTAAATAATTATGTGTTATGAGGTTCATATACTTTATAATAAGCTTTTGCATAACAGAAAATATTGGTGAGTGACACGTGAGCATAAATATACAATATAATTTATGACGCTGATTTGAAATATTGGTCTGAGACTTGGTTTAAAAAGAATTTGTCATCTTCAACAAAATTAGTTGATATCAGTGCGCTGTGGCATTGTACATATTTACTCAAGCACCAGTTAAAAGAATATGTTAAATGAATATTGAAATATTTTAAAAAGCGAAAATGATGTGTTATTGTGAAAATTTTAGTGAATAAAAGTGCTCAGTTAATCTAATTTATAATTTTATCACAGTCGGAGACGTCAAAATGTTTCAGAGGAGTTCTTAGTAAATATTTTTCTACACAAGATTCAGATAATAATTTGAAAAAGTTATATCCATTCAAGAATGTCAAGAAAGCTTTAATAATTCTCAGTGATTCTTAGTTCATAAACTGGTTGTGTTTCTTAATTTTACTAGATTATTTGTGACAATTATGGGTTATTAATTTAAGTTGTTTCAATCCATAATAATTTCAAAAGTTCTCTATAGTGTTCACAACTGAATGATTTTTTCAAGAATTGAGGATTTAAAGTGATGTTTTATGTACATAAATGGCAATCATATCTGGACTCTTGGGAATAACTTTGATTAAGATAAAAGTTATTATTAAATATTTTCGATTTAAATTGGTTCCTAGATTGGAGAAATATTAGAAATTTGGAGCAAGGGATTTCTCAATTGAAAATGACCAAAGCTGAGCTTTTTGTCAAAAATAGCTAAATATGAGGCAATTGGAATTGGTGGCTTGGGCTTAAACGAGAAATAAATCGATTACAACACTCAAAAGCTCTGTTAGCATCTAAAGAAGATCACTTAAGGTCTCAAGTAGAATCAGTTTAAATGTTTAAATAAAATTGGAAGGTATGAAACAACGTCATGAAGAACGAAAAAAGACACTTGCAGAATAACTCACATGACAGAATATCTAGATTTATAAATAGGCTACAGAAAAAGATGCAACTTGTGACAAGAGAAAGCAACATGTACAGGCAACAACTAGATACATATGAAATAGAAATATCTGGATACCAAAATAATAGTTAAGAACGAAAGCAAGTTAGTAAAGAAAAGCAAGAAAGTTAACTAACGAGAATGGTAAGAATTCTGAATAAATGGTTGACGTGAATGAAGCTCCTTAATATAATACAAAATAAGGAACATTAAAATTTCATTTACTATTTTGATCATGGCACTTGTAAATTAAATATTAATAATTTTAAGTATAAATAAATTTCTACAAAAAGTTGCATAAATTTTTTCCTTTTTCTAATTTTAATTTTTCTATTCTTACATAGTCTCTTAAAAAGTTGTGGAATCCACAAGTATTCTACGAAAGTCATAACTTATAGACAAGTGTATATTATCATTCCTTGCCAATTCTTTAATTTATTAATAAGAATTAAAAGTTCACGCAAAACCTACGTGTTTGGAAAATAAATTATTGTTATTATCTCTCTTAACAACTGCAAAGTTTCTTTTCGAAACACAATAATTACATAAAACATATTTAAATAAGAAAAATGAAAAGTTTATGGAAAACTTATATGCTATCCAAAATAAATTATTTTTATTATCTCTCTAAACCACCGTTAAGTCGCTTTGTAAAAAAAAATTCAGCACCCCCGTCCCCTCCTTTTCTCTCATCTTTTCTTACTTAACAACTGTATAACGACACCACGAAAAACTTTCAGAAGAGCCTAAATATTTTTTTGAAACAGCCAACAAGACATTCTGTACAAGAATAATATACTAACAAACTTTATTTTGAAATTAGAACTACAGAATGTTTGAAAAATGTTTTTTCTAAAAAGAAAGCATTAACATTTTTTTCTCGAAAATAATTTTTGATATATTCATTTATCTAAATTAAAGTAGAAATAATAAAACTTTCTGCGAAAGTATAAAATAAGGCACGTATAAGGTTTTCCTGGAATCTATAAAAATAAAAAGAAATATATTTTCATATGACTTTACAAATTAATAGTATTGAAAATTTATTATCGTACATAAAATACAGGTTTGATTATATTATTTCAAGAAACGTTACTAATGTAATCATTGTATCGAGCTCCTTATAGAAACATTCAAATTTAAAACTTTTATTGTGACTAACAATACTTCTATTTAATAATAATATTAAAAATGTACTATATAATAAACTCTCATAACATTATACAAATGTTTAAACTAAGGCAAGTATTAGCCTCTCTCTCTCTCTCTCTCTCTCTCTCTCTCTCTCTCTCTCTCTCTCCCCCTCTCTCAACCAACATTCGTCAAACTGAATACCAAAAACTTTAATAAGAGCTTAAATATTTTTTTTAAACAATAAACACGTTTTCAGAAGAAGAAATTTTTTAAGTAAGTTTTAACAACACAATTTTTAAGCAGTCCTTTTATTTCTTCGAATCTTATCAAGTCAATAAGCACACTTTGCAAATGGTGATAATTTTTTCATAACTCTTCAAATAATAATATTGTTAATATAAAACTTTCTATGAAAGTATAAAATGAGGCAAGTATAGTATATTATCCTACGCCTAAATCGATTTTTCTGCTATAGCCGTTTCCGAGAAACGTGCTATCTGCTAGCTTATAAAATTAAGCTAGCAGACCGCTTTCGGGTAACTTTGCGAGTATTCGATTTGGCGATTATGGAAAAAGGACATATTTTTGTGCTTATTTTCTGCTGTCAGATAGCCGAAGCTAAAAATCACAAAATCATTTGGGAGTCCCAGTACGAGACATATAAGGGAGTTACGTAGACGTCGAATAATTAGGAAAGATAATTATTAAAATAATTCTTAATCGCAAGTAGCAGGGAAAAGCAAGGTCCCCGCGTATAAGGGAGTTACGTAGATGAGTCAAATTAGGCTACAAAATTATTTAAATAATTATTAATTCTAAGTAGCGGGGGAGGGGGGCGTACGTGTGCCCAATTAGTCAAGAAAATTATTTAAATGATCCTAAAATCCAAATAGCCGGGGGAAGCGAGGTCCACGCGTATAATGAAGTTAGGTAGACGTGCAAAATTAGGCAAGATTATTATTTAAATAATTCTTAATCGCAAGTAGCCTGGGGAACAAGGTCCTCGGGTACAAGGGAGTTACGTACTCGTGCAAAACTAGGCACAATCATTATTAAAAAATTCTCAAACCCAATTAACCGGGGAAGCAAGGTTTACGCATATAAGGAAGTTACCTAGACGTGCTAAATTAGAGAAGACAATTATTTAAATAGTTTTGAAACCCAAGTTGATGGGAAAAGCAAGGTCCACGCTTATAAGAAAGTTATGTAGACATGCATAATTAGGAAAGACAATTATTTAAATATGTTGAATGTATAACGCCATCCATTTTTATATTAAATAGTTGAGGACGATCTTTGGAGGCAAAATGAAATGATCTTATTTCTTTATGGCAACGTTCCGTTGGCTTAGTACGCCAACCTCATCAGGTCGAAATTATAAACGTATATATCATACGTCGATCAGATGTTATTCTCGACTCAATGAGGTTGGCGTACTATAAAGAAATAAGATCATTTCATTTTGCCTCCAAAGATCGTCCTCAACTATTTAAATTATTTAAATAGCTCTAAAACCTAAGTAGTCGGGGGAGGCCAAGTCCACACGTACAAGGGAGTTACGTAGATGTGCCATATTTGACAAGACAATTATTTAAATAATTCCAAAATCCAAGTAGAGTGGAAAGCAAGATCCGCGCGTATAAGGAAGTTACGTAGACGTGCAAAACTAAGCAACATCATTATTGAAATTATTCTAATACACAAGTAACCGGGGAAGCAAAGGCACCGCGCAGAGCAAAGTTACGTAGATGGACCAAATTAGGCAAGGTCATAATTTAAATAATTCTAAAACCCATGTAGCCGGGAAAGCAAGGCCCACGCGTATAAGGTAGTTACCAAGACACGCTAAATTAGGGAATACAATTATTTAAATAGTTCCAAAACCCAAGTTGGCGGGGAAAACAAGGTCCACGCATATAAGGGAGTTACGTGGACGTGTATAATTAGACAAGACCATTATTTAAATAATTCTAAAGCCCAAGTAGCCAAGGGAAGCCAGGTAGGTACTTGCGTATAAAGAAGTTAGGTGGACATATTCAATTAGGCATGATTATTATTTAAATAATTCTTAGTCGCAAGTAGCAGTGGAAAGCAAGATCCACGCGTATAAGGAAGTTACGTAGACGTGAATAATGTGGCAAAACAATTATTTAAATAGCTCTATAAAACCCAAATAGCCAGTTGAAGTGAGGTATAGTTGCGTATAAGAGAGTACGTATGTGTGTAAAATTAGGCTAGATCATTATTTAAATAGCTCCAAAATCCAAGTTTCCGGGGTAGCAATAGGGCAACGCGTACGGCGTATTTTCGTAGGCGTACTAAATTAGATGAGGTCATTTTTTAAATAATTCTAAAATCCAAGTAGCCAGAAAAAAGGTCCACGCGTATAAGGATATTACCTAAACGTGCTAAACTAGGCAAGGTCATTACTTAAATATTTCTAAAGCTCAAGTAACCGGGAGAAGCGAGATCCTCGTGTATAAGAAAGTTACTTAGCCGTGCAAAATTGTCGCAAGATTATTATTTAAATAATGCTTAATCTTAAGCAGCCGGGGGAAGCAAGGTCCACGCGCATAAGGGAGTTACTTAGACGTTCAAAACTAGGGAAGACAATTATTTAAATAGTTCCAACACCCATGTTGCCGGGAAAGCAAGGCCCACGTATATAAAGGAGTTACGTGGACGTGCATAATTAGGCAATACCGTTATTTAAATAATTCTAAAACCCAAGTAGCCAGTGGAAGCGAGATACTTGCGTATAAAGAAGTTACCTTGACGTGCTGAATTAAGTAACAAAATTATGTAAATAATACTAAAAACATTCTAATGCCCTCCTTTACGTGGACCCGCCGTCCTTCGGCTACTTGGTTTTTAAAATTATCTAAGTAATTATTTTGCCTGATTTTGCATGTCAACATAAGGGGATTTTGTGCGTGGATCTTGTATCCCCGAATATTTAGATTGTAGAATTATTTAAATAATGATTTTGCCTAATTTTGCACGACTATAAATCCCTTATACGCGCGGACCTTGCTCACCTCAGTTAGTTTAGTTTGTTAGACGTAGAAAATTAAGCAAGATCATTATTTAAATAATTCTAACTTTAAATAAAGTGAAGCGACCTTCATTTGTAATGATGGGAAGTCGGAGAGGTGGCTGCGAGAGGCAGTGCCGTCCGTCAATCTCGGTGTCGTGACTCTGGCGAGGATTGTCGTCCCGGAGGAACTCATCAAGAGAGTCAATGTGACGGCACTGGTACCGCCGCCAAGAAGAGAAGCCTCCCAGTTGGTCAAGCTCCTGGGGCGCCAGAACCCGGTGTTGGATACGTCAAAGTGGAGGATTCTCCAGTGCTTGGAGGGGGCCCGGCTTGCCTCCTTCGCCTGGGGGTTGACGAGGCCCCTCTGGGTGTTCTAGAGGCCAGGGTTGGCAAGGCCTTCCTGGGGACAAGCGAGATCACCTTTAGCTGGTCTTCGAAGAATCCGGTTGGCGAGGACGCGAAAGGAAAGCAGGATGATGTAGGGGTGGATCAGCATTGAAATGGTTGATACGCAAGTGGACATCCTGCAAATTAACTTGCATCACAGTAAAAGCGCCTCAGTGGTATTAACCAGGTGCATGACTGTCAGACACACATGCCCAGCTATTGCGCTGGTGCAAGAATCCTGGCTGGTCAGGAACGAGATAAAGGGACTATCGGTCACGGGGCGTGTCTACGCGAGTGGGGAGCATGTCGGGCAAAGAGCGTGCGTGGTCGTGAAAGGGCTGGAGGCGACGCTCATGCAGGAATTCTCAACGAGAGACCTAGCGATGGTAAGAATTCGTGGGAAGTACGGCGTCAACAGGGGCAAAGAGTTCATCGTAGCATCTGCTTACTGTGCGCATGAGAGAAAATCTCCCCCAGAGGAGGTTAAAAGGTTAACCAGGTACTGTAGGAAGGAAGGACTCGGGCTCATTGTTGAATGTGATGCCAACGCCCACAATGAGGCGTGGGGTAGCACGGACACAAATGAGCGGGGGGAGGAACTCCTGGAGTACCCGATTGAGAAAAACCTCATGGTTTTAAACACAGGTGCGGAACCGACCTTTGTCACGTCTAACAGAAGCGAGGTACTCGATACCACCTTCTGTTTCGGACTGCTGAAGGGATGGGTTCACGACTGGAGAGTCTCTGAGGAGCCCTCCATGTCGGACCATAGGATTATCAGAGCGCCACCTTAAGGGGCATTGTCCCCAACGTGGTCTGGAATAGGGATCCCAAACAAACAGACTGGGATGGCTTTAGAGCCTCAAGACGGCGATGCACAGTCAGATTCAGGGGGCGAGATATGGTACACCGAACGAGCTGGAACGCACCGAAGCCTTTATCAGGACGGTGATCACAATCGCGTTCGAGGAAAATTGTCCCATCACTCAAAAAACCACTGGACGCAGCAGGCGGAGTGGAGTAAAGAGGGGGGGGGGTCCAGAGTTTCGACGATTCACTATAAAATTGAAGTCAACCATAGACGTTTTTCAGTTCGACATATGGTAATGCAGATTGCTCTTAATTTCGACGTTCTAAATTACGAAAATCATATTTTTCAATGTAACAGTTCACCTACTGTCCAAAACGTCGAATTTCATTAATACGATCTCAAACCAAATATAACCTGTTTCTAATGATTTATTTCGAAATGTCTATATCGTACCCCTATTAAAATTCTATTAATGAAATTCGACATTTTGGACAGTAGGTGAACTGTTACATTCGAAAATACGATTTTCGTAATTTAGAACGTCGAAATTAAGAATAATCTGCATTACGATATGTCGAACTGAAAAACGTCTATAGTTGACTTCAATTTTATAGTGAATCGTCGAAACTCTGGACCCCCCGTAAAGAGTCGGAGGCAAGGCGGAAGGAAGCAGGTAGGCTCTTTAATAGAGCGAGGAAAAAGAACACGATAGAGATTTGGGAAGCCTACAAGCTTAGTCAAAGACTATAAGAGCCTCATTAGAGAGGAAAACCGTGACTCTTGGAGGAAATGGTGCTCAGAGTGTAGCACAATAAGCGACACGGCTAGACTTTTCAATGTCCTAGCGGGGGCTCCAAATGGGAAACTAAGGCTAATAAGGAAGGCTGATGGGAGTTTTACTAGGACACCGGAAGAGACCCGGCAGTGCTGCTGGAGACCAATATCCCTGACTTCAGGCGGACGGGCGGGGCGGACGAGCCCCCTCCCTCCCGGAGGGCTGGTAGAAAGGCGGATTGGAGCATAGCAGAGCAGGTAGTCACAGCGCAAAGGGTCAAAGAGGCTATCATGTCCTTTCAGCCATACAAAGCACCATGCCTGCAGGCATGGATAACATCACCCCAGTGCTGCTGCAACAGGACCTGGAGGAGATTACGGGACTGCCTACAGGGGTACTGAGGGGCTGCATAGCCCTTGGGTACACATCCAGGCAGTGGCTTAAAACAAAGGTGAATGTCATCCCCAAGCCAGGGAAGAAGAGTTACACGGATGTGAAAGATTACAGGCCCATTAGCCCACGTCATTTCTTTTGAAGACGCGATTGAAAAGCTTGTGGATGGCTATCTTAAAGAAGGTCCTCTGAAGATCTGTCCGCTTCACGAGGAACAACACGCGTATCGCACGGGCAGGTCAGTGGAAACAGCGCTCCTTTCGGTGGTCAACTACGTTGAAGAACAGCTTGAGCTGAAAGGAGTATGCATAGGAGCCTTTCTGAACGTTGAAGGAGCGTTCAATCGGACCTCTAGAGAGGCGATCCGGAAGGATGCGGTAGAACATGGTATCCCTAAGAGCATCATTGACGGGATCATGAGCTCCTTCATGGTGACTAGGGAATGGTGAGTAGGGAATCCTGGATGGGACACTCGATCGGTGGGCGAGTATCCGAAGGCTGTCCCCAGGTTTTGTCCCCCTACTGTGGAGCCTGGTGGTAGACAGCCTACTACGAGTACTAAACGGGGTGGGAGTCAAGGCGGTAGGATATGTGGACGATATAGCTATCCTAGCGAGGGAAGCTTATGAAGAAGTTCTTAGGGACTTGGTTCAAGAAGCCCTCAAGGCAACGAAGGAGTGGTGCAGTAGCAAAGCATAGCGAATTCATGGGGATAAATCGGTAGCCCTTATCTTCACAAAGCGCTATAAAATTAGAAAGCTGAGGAAGATGAAGGCGGGGAACTTAGAGATTCCTTTCGCGGAGAAAACCAAATATCTGGGAGTTATCCTCGATAGAAAGTTACTCTGGCGCAGGTATCTCGAGGAGAAATGTAGAAAAACAATCTCCACTTTCTGGCAATACAGAGGAGCATTGGGTTCAGGTGGGGAGTGGATCCGCGGCAAATGCACTGGATCTACTCTGCCATTATTGTGCCGAGGTTAACGTTTGCCTCAGTAGTCTGGTGGAGCAGAACACTGCGGAGCACGGATTGCGCGAAGCTGAATCGGGTACAGGCGCTTTTCTTAAGGAGCATAACTGTCACTAGGAGGAGTACGCCCTGTGCCGCTATGAGGACCATGCTGAACCTACCGTCTCTGGCACTGCACATCAAGTCTGAGGCAATGAATACGGCATACCGGTTAGGTTGCGTCGGTCTGTGGAAAACGGACAGCAAGAGGCATAAACGGCTGTTCGGGGATTCACTGAGGGAGCTCTGGAAAGAACCGCAGGATATAATACGACCTCAACCGGGAAGGAAGGGGAGATGCAAAATCCACATTCCGGAGAGGGTGAGGTGGGAGGAATGTAGACCCAAACACGGCGAAATTTGGTTCACGGACGGGTCTAGGGCAAAGGAAGGGGTGGAAGCTGGCTTCTGTGGACCTAGGCAGCAGGACAGCTTCTGCTTTAAAATGGAAAGCTACAACACGGTTTTCCAGGCCGAGGTACTCGCGATCAAGTCATACGCGGAGGGACTAACAAGGGCTGGCAAGTCGGGCTAGATTATTTGGATCTGCTCGGACAGCCAGACGGCATTAAGAGCCATCGAGAAGACCGTTACTTGCTCTAAGTTAGTAATGGAAACAAAGACCTCGTTGGATGCACTAGGTATGGTTAACCTTCTCAACTTAACCTGGATTCCGGGTCACTCCGGGTGGAAAGGTAATGAAAGGGCGGATACTCTTGCTAAACAAGGGGGTCGCACTCACGGCCCCATTAGACAGCAAGCTGGCATGTCGGCGCAAGAAGGCCGGAGCAGAATAGCTGCTCACATCATGAGCCTATGCGAAATGAAGTGGCTCGCGACTGAGCGTTGCAGCAAATCCAAGGCCATGTGGGGAGTAACGGGTGACCAATGGGGCCGAGAACTTCTCTCCCTCGGCAGGTGGCAACTCAGAAGGGCAGTAAAACTGATAACAGAGCACTGCGACCTGCGGGGTTTCCAACACCCAGGTGCGGGGAAGACTGTGAGGAAACGCCAATCCACGTGATCTGTGAGTGCCCTGCACTGGCGGAATCCAGAAGGAAGTGGTTTGGCAGGGCGGTGTCAATACCAGAAGAGATCAGGGAGCACAGAATTAGGGGGGTCCTTGACTACTGCTCTGCAGTTGGCCTCCCCTAAGGTGGGACCCGAGGTAGGTGGGGAATAGCGTACAATGGCAAGCAAGCTAAGAGCGCTACACCGTTATGGTCCCCACGAGTTTACAATCTAATCTAATCTAATGAGGGAGTTACGTAGGCGTGCAAAAAATAAGCAATGTCATTATTTAAATAATTCTTAAACCCAAGTTGCCACGGGTAGCGAGGCACTTGCGTATAAGGGAGTACGTAGGCATGGACAATTGGGCAATATCATTATTTAAATTATTCTAAAAATGAAGTAACCGGGGGTGTAAAGACAGTCCGAATAAGGAAGTTACGTAGACGTTCAAAATAAACCAAGATTATTATTTAGATAATTTTTAATCATAAGTTGCCGGGGGAACGAAGTACACGTGTTTCAGGTAGTAACAGAGACGTGCAAAATTAGGCAAAATCATTATTTAAATAATTCAAATACACAAGTAGCTAGGGAAGGCAACGTCCATGCGTATAAGGGAGTTACGTAGACGTGCAAATTAGGCATGATTATTATTTCAATATTAGAAAACTCCGGTTCCCGATGGGAGGAAGGTCCACACGTATAAGGGAGATACGTAGATATGAAAAATTATGCAAGATCATTCTTCAAATAATTTTGAAACCTAACTATCCGTGGGAAGCGAGGTCCACGCGTATAAGGGAGAGATAGGCGTTCAAAATTAGGCAATTATATGATTGAAAAAGTTCTTAAACATATGTAGCCGGGGAAGCGAGGTTCTCGTCTATAAAATGGTTACGTTGACATGCACAATCAGGCAAAACAATTACTTAAATAATTTTGAAACCCAAGTTGCGGGAGGATGGGAGGTCCACGTAAACTAGGGCATTAGTTTTCCAAATTATTTACATAATTTTGTTGCTTAATTCAGAGCGTCTGTGTAACTTCCTTATTCGCGAGGACCTGGCTTCCCCGGCTACTTGGGTTTTAAAACTATTTAAATAATTTACATCCCTAATTTTGCACGTCTAGGTAATTAACCTAATACGCGTCGACCTCGCTGTCTCCGACAACTTGGGTTTCAAAACTATTTAAATAATTGTCTTCGTTAATTTAGCACGTCTACGTAACTTATTCCTTATACGCGAGGACCTCGCTTCTCCCGGTTACTTGTTGTAGAATTATTTAAGTAATGATCTTGTCTAATTTTACGCGTCTAGGAAACTTCCTTATACGCGTGAAACTTGCTCTCCCCGCAACTTGGATTTGAGAATTATTTAAATAAGTGTTTTGCATATAATTTAGCATGTCTAGGTAACTTCCTTATACGCGTGGACCTTGCTTTCCCGGCTACTTGGGTTTTAGAATTATTTAAATAATAGTCGTACTTGGCTTTGCACGTCTATGTACTCCATTATATGCAAGGACCTCGCTTCCCCGGGCTACTTGGGTTTTAGAATTTATTTACTTTGGTTTATATAATTGTCTTGCCTCATGGTGCACGTCTATCCAACGACGTCATACGCATGGATTTTGCTTTCCCAGGCTACTAGCGATTAAGAATAATTTAAATAATAATCTTTCCTAACTTTGCTCGTCTTCGTATTTCCCTTATACGCGTGGACCTCCCCACCCCCGTCTACTTGGGTTTTAGATTTATTTAAATAATGAACTTGCCTAATTTTCCACATATAGGTAACTCCCTTATCTGAAAAATCTCAGGTGAGATCTCAGGTGATTTCTCAGGTGAGATCTCATGTAAAATCTCACGCCAAAATCTCACCTGAGATTCTGCTCCAGATGCTCCAGAAAACTTACGTTAATTAAAAATCAGCTTCTTCAGTATTGGAAATTGCCTTTTAGGATGTTTTACCCCCAGAAGAGCTCAAAAATACATGTTTAAAAGCATTTTATACAATTTTTCAATTTTTAAAAATTGATACATGAGATCTCAGGTGATTTCTCAGGTGAAATATCATGTGAGATCTCAGGTGAGATATCATGTATCAATTTTTAAAAATTGAAAAATTGTGTAAAATGCTTTGAAACATATATTTTTGAGCTCGTCTGGGGGGTAAAACATCCTAAAAGGCAATTTTCAATACTGAAGAAGATGATTTTTAATTAACGTAAGTTTTCTGGAGCATCTGGAGCAGAATCTCAGGTGAGATTTTGGCGTGAGATTTTACATGAGATCTCACCTGAGAAATCACCTGAGATCTCACCTGAGATTTTTCAGTAGTGACGTAGATGTGCCATATTAGGCAAGACAATTATTTAAATAATTCCAAAACCCAAGTAGAGGGGAAAGCATGATCTGTGCGTATAAGGAAGTTACCTAGACGTGCTAAATTAGGAAAGACAATTATTTAAATAGTTCCAAAATCCAAGTTGGCGGGGAAAACAAGATCCACGCGTATAAGGGAGTTACGTGGACGCCCGCGTGAAAATATAATATGAGATCTCATGTGAGATTGTAATTGAGATCTCATATAGATTTCATATTAGATCTATATGAGTTCTCATATGAGATATCATATGAGATCCTTATACGAATTTCAGACATTATATCTCATGTGAGATCTCATATGGGATCTCATCGGCCATTTTCTATTAAGTGAAAAAATTTGAGACGTTAGATCTTATCTGAGATCTCATATGAGATCTCATCTGCAATTTTATAATTAATAAAAAAATTTCAGACCTTAGAACTCATGTAAAATCTAATATGAGATCTCATATGAGATCTCAGATCTCTGCAATTTTAATTAATTAATAAATAATTTATTGTTAATGTAAAAGTATGAATAAACAGTATATTTTAATGAATCTTAAAAAAAAGCAATAAAGTTTTATCAATACGTTTTACTAATGTTAATATTTTATTTCATTCTATTTCTAAATATTCCATAAAATATAACATTTATTAAAAAATAAATATTATAAAAAATAAATTTATTGCAAAAATAAATTATTTATTAACTAAGGAAAATTGCAGACGAGGTCTCATATGAGATCGCAGATGAGATCTAATGTCTCAAATTTTTTTACTTAATAGAAAATGACTGATGAGATCTCATGAGATCTCACATGAGTTATATAATGTCTGAAATTCGTATAAGGATCTCATATGAGATCTCATATGAGAACTCATATAGATCTCATGTGAAATCTATATGAGATCTCAATTACAATCTCATATGAGATCTCATATTACATTTTCACGCGGGCGTGCATAATTAGGTAAGACCATTATTTAAATAATTCTAAAACCAAAGTAGTCAGTGGAAGCGAGCTAGGTACTTGCGTATAAAGAAGTTAGGTGGACGTGCTCAATTAGGCATGATTATTATTTAAATAATTCTTAGTCGCAAGCAGCAGTGGAAAGCAAGGTCCACGCGTATAAGGAAGTTACGTAGACGTGAATAATTTGGCAAAACAATTATTTAAATAGCTCTAAAACCTAAGTAGCCGGGGGAGGCGAGGTTCACACGTACAAAGGACTTACGTAGATTATGTGCCATGTTAGGCAAGATAATTATTTAAATGATTCTAAAATCCAAATAGCCAGTGGAAGTGAGGTATACTTGCGTACAAGAGACTACGTATGCGTATAAAATTAGGCAAGATAATTATTTAAATAGCTCCAAAACCCAAGTTTCCGGGGAAAGCAATGTCCACGCGTATAAGAGAGTAAGTGGGCGTATAGATTAGGCTAGATCATTACTTAAAGACTTCTAAAACCCAGGTTACTGGGGTAGCAATGGCAACGCGTACGGCGTAGTTTCGTAGGCGTACTAAATTAGGCGAGGTCATTTTTTAAATAATTCTAAAATCCAAGTAGCCAGAAAAAAAGGTCCACGCGTATAAGGACGTTTCCTAAATGTGCTAAACTAGGCAAGGTAATTACTTAAATAATTCTAAAACTCAAGTAACCGGGGTAAGCGAGGTCCTCGCGTAAAAGAAAGTTACGTAGACGTGCAAAATTATGGCATGATTATTATTTAAATAATCCTTAATCTCAAGTAGCCGGGGAAGCAAGGTCCACGCGCATAAGGGAGTTACTTAGACGTCCAAAACTATGGAAAACAATTATTTAAATAGTTCCAAAACCCAAGTTGCCGGGAAAACAAGGTTCACGCATATAAGGGAGTTACGTGGACGTGCATAATAGGCAATACCATTATTTAAATAATTCTAAACCCAAGTAGCCAGTGGAAGCGAGATACTTGCGTATAAAGAAGTTACCTGGACGTGCTGAATTAAGTAACAAAATTATGTAAATAATACTAAAAACATTCTAATACCTTTCTTTACGTGGACCCCCCGTCCTTCGGCTACTTGGTTTTCAAAGTTATCTAAGTAATTGTTTTGCCTGATTTTGCATGTCAACGTAAGGCGATTTTGTGCGTGGATCTTGTATCCCCGGATATTTAGGTTGCAGAATTATTTAAATAATGATTTTGCCTAATTTTGCACGACTATAAATCCCTTATACGCGTGGACCTTGCTTACCCCAGCTACTTTAGTTTGTTAGACGTAGAAAATTAGGCAAGATCATTATTTTAATAATTCTAAAACCCAAGTAGACGGGGGAGGCGAGGTCCACTGCACGAATATAAGGGAGTTACGTATACGCCGTAAATTGGGCAAGACAATTATTTTAATAACTCAAAAACCCAGGTATCCAGGGAAGGGAACGTCCACGCGTATAAGGGAGTTACGTAAACGTGGAAAGTTAGTCTAGATTATTATTTAAATTATTCTTAATCGACGTGCTAAATTAGGCAAGGTCATTATTTAACTAGTTCTAAAACCCAAGTAGCCGGGGAAAGCAACCCCTATTGAAAAATCTCAGGTGAGATCTCAGGTGATTTCTCAGGTGAGATTTCATGTAAAATCTCACGCCAAAATCTCACCTGAGATTCTGCTCCAGATGCTGCAGAAAACTTACGTTAATTAAAAATCAGCTTCTTCAGTATTGGGAATCGCCTTTTAGGATGTTTTACCCCAGATGAGCTCAAAAATACATGTTTAAAAGCATTTTACACAATTTTTCAATTTTTAAAATTTGATACATGAGATCTCAGGTGATTTCTCAGGTGATATATCATGTGAGATCTCAGGTGAGATATCATGTATCAATTTTAAAAATTGAAAAATTGTGTACAATGCTTTTAAACATGTATTTTTGAGCTCATCTGGGGTAAAACATCCTAAAAGGCGATTCCCAATACTGAAGAAGCTGATTTTTAATTAACGTAAGTTTTCTGCAGCATCTGGAGCAGAATCTCAGGTGACATTTTGGCGAGAGATTTTACATGAGATCTCACCTGAGAAATCACCTAAGATCTCACCTGAGATTTTTCAGATAAGGGAGTTACCTAGATGTGGAAAATTAGGCAAGATCATTATTTAAATAAATCTAAAACCCAAGTAGACGGGGGTGGGGAGGTCCACGCGTATAAGGGAAATACGTAGACGAGCAAAGTTAGGAAAGATTATTATTTAAATTATTCTTAATCGCTAGTAGCCTGGGAAAGCAAAATCCATGCGTATGACGTCGTTGGATAGACGTGCACCATGAGGCAAGACAATTATATAAACCAAAGTAAATAAATTCTAAAACCCAAGTAGCCGGGGAAGCGAGGTCCTTGCGTATAATGGAGTACATAGACGTGCAAAGCCAAGTACGACTATTATTTAAATAATTCTAAAACCCAAGTAGCCGGGAAAGCAAGGTCCACGCGTATAAGGAAGTTACCTAGACATGCTAAATTATATGCAAAACACTTATTTAAATAATTCTCAAATCCAAGTTGCGGGGAGAGCAAGTTTCACGCGTATAAGGAAGTTTCCTAGACGCGTAAAATTAGACAAGATCATTACTTAAATAATTCTACAACAAGTAACCGGGAGAAGCGAGGTCCTCGCGTATAAGGAATAAGTTACGTAGACGTGCTAAATTAACGAAGACAATTATTTAAATAGTTTTGAAACCCAAGTTGTCGGAGACAGCGAGGTCGACGCGTATTAGGTTAATTACCTAGACGTGCAAAATTAGGGATGTAAATTATTTAAATAGTTTTAAAACCCAAGTAGCCGGGGGAAGCCAGGTCCTCGCGAATAAGGAAGTTACACAGACGCTCTGAATTAAGCAACAAAATTATGTAAATAATTTGGAAAACTAATGCCCTAGTTTACGTGGACCTCCCATCCTCCCGCAACTTGGGTTTCAAAATTATTTAAGTAATTGTTTTGCCTGATTGTGCATGTCAACGTAACCATTTTATAGACGAGAACCTCGCTTTCCCGGCTACATATGTTTAAGAACTTTTTCAATCATATAATTGCCTAATTTTGAACGCCTATCTCTCCCTTATACGCGTGGACCTCGCTTCCCACGGATAGTTAGGTTTCAAAATTATTTGAAGAATGATCTTGCATAATTTTTCATATCTACGTATCTCCCTTATACGTGTGGACCTTCCTCCCATCGGGAACCGGAGTTTTCTAATATTGAAATAATAATCATGCCTAATTTGCACGTCTACGTAACTCCCTTATACGCATGGACGTTGCCTTCCCTAGCTACTTGTGTATTTGAATTATTTAAATAATGATTTTGCCTAATTTTGCACGTCTCTGTTACTACCTGAAACACCTGTACTTCGATTTCACCGGCAACTTATGATTAAAAATTATCTAAATAATAATCTTGGTTTATTTTGAACGTCTACGTAACTTCATTATTCGGATTGTCTTTACCACCCCGGTTACTTCATTTTTAGAATAATTTAAATAATGATATTGCCCAATTGTCCATGCCTACGTACTCCCTTATACGCAAGTGCCTCGCTACCCGTGGCAACTTGGGTTTAAGAATTATTTAAATAATGACATTGCTTATTTTTTGCACGCCTACGTAACTCCCTCATTAGATTAGATTAGATTGTAAACTCGTGGGGACCATAACGGTGTAGCGCTCTTAGCTTGCTTGCCATTGTACGCTATTCCCCACCTACCTCGGGTCCCACCTTAGGGGAGGCCAACTGCAGAGCAGTAGTCAAGGACCCCCCTAATTCTGTGCTCCCTGATCTCTTCTGGTATTGACACCGCCCTGCCAAACCACTTCCTTCTGGATTCCGCCAGTGCAGGGCACTCACAGATCACGTGGATTGGCGTTTCCTCACAGTCTTCCCCGCACCTGGGTGTTGGAAACCCCGCAGGTCGCAGTGCTCTGTTATCAGTTTTACTGCCCTTCTGAGTTGCCACCTGCCGAGGGAGAGAAGTTCTCGGCCCCATTGGTCACCCGTTACTCCCCACATGGCCTTGGATTTGCTGCAACGCTCAGTCGCGAGCCACTTCATTTCGCATAGGCTCATGATGTGAGCAGCTATTCTGCTCCGGCCTTCTTGCGCCGACATGCCAGCTTGCTGTCTAATGGGGCCGTGAGTGCGACCCCTTGTTTAGCAAGAGTATCCGCCCTTTCATTACCTTTCCACCCGGAGTGACCCGGAATCCAGGTTAAGTTGAGAAGGTTAACCATACCTAGTGCATCCAACGAGGTCTTTGTTTCCATTACTAACTTAGAGCAAGTAACGGTCTTCTCGATGGCTCTTAATGCCGTCTGGCTGTCCGAGCAGATCCAAATAATCTAGCCCGACTTGCCAGCCCTTGTTAGTCCCTCCGCGTATGACTTGATCGCGAGTACCTCGGCCTGGAAAACCGTGTTGTAGCTTTCCATTTTAAAGCAGAAGCTGTCCTGCTGCCTAGGTCCACAGAAGCCAGCTTCCACCCCTTCCTTTGCCCTAGACCCGTCCGTGAACCAAATTTCGCCGTGTTTGGGTCTACATTCCTCCCACCTCACCCTCTCCGGAATGTGGATTTTGCATCTCCCCTTCCTTCCCGGTTGAGGTCGTATTATATCCTGCGGTTCTTTCCAGAGCTCCCTCAGTGAATCCCCGAACAGCCGTTTATGCCTCTTGCTGTCCGTTTTCCACAGACCGACGCAACCTAACCGGTATGCCGTATTCATTGCCTCAGACTTGATGTGCAGTGCCAGAGACGGTAGGTTCAGCATGGTCCTCATAGCGGCACAGGGCGTACTCCTCCTAGTGACAGTTATGCTCCTTAAGAAAAGCGCCTGTACCCGATTCAGCTTCGCGCAATCCGTGCTCCGCAGTGTTCTGCTCCACCAGACTACTGAGGCAAACGTTAACCTCGGCACAATAATGGCAGAGTAGATCCAGTGCATTTGCCGCGGATCCACTCCCCACCTTGAACCCAATGCTCCTCTGTATTGCCAGAAAGTGGAGATTGTTTTTCTACATTTCTCCTCGAGATACCTGCGCCAGAGTAACTTTCTATCGAGGATAACTCCCAGATATTTGGTTTTCTCCGCGAAAGGAATCTCTAAGTTCCCCGCCTTCATCTTCCTCAGCTTTCTAATTTTATAGCGCTTTGTGAAGATAAGGGCTACCGATTTATCCCCATGAATTCGCTATGCTTTGCTACTGCACCACTCCTTCGTTGCCTTGAGGGCTTCTTGAACCAAGTCCCTAAGAACTTCTTCATAAGCTTCCCTCGCTAGGATAGCTATATCGTCCACATATCCTACCGCCTTGACTCCCACCCCGTTTAGTACTCGTAGTAGGCTGTCTACCACCAGGCTCCACAGTAGGGGGACAAAACCTGGGGACAGCCTTCGGATACTCGCCCACCGATCGAGTGTCCCATCCAGGATTCCCTACTCACCATTCCCTAGTCACCATGAAGGAGCTCATGATCCCGTCAATGATGCTCTTAGGGATACCATGTTCTACCGCATCCTTCCGGATCGCCTCTCTAGAGGTCCGATTGAACGCTCCTTCAACGTTCAGAAAGGCTCCTATGCATACTCCTTTCAGCTCAAGCTGTTCTTCAACGTAGTTGACCACCGAAAGGAGCGCTGTTTCCACTGACCTGCCCGTGCGATACGCGTGTTGTTCCTCGTGAAGCGGACAGATCTTCAGAGGACCTTCTTTAAGATAGCCATCCACAAGCTTTTCAATCGCGTCTTCAAAAGAAATGACGTGGGCTAATGGGCCTGTAATCTTTCACATCCGTGTAACTCTTCTTCCCTGGCTTGGGGATGACATTCACCTTTGTTTTAAGCCACTGCCTGGATGTGTACCCAAGGGCTATGCAGCCCCTCAGTACCCCTGTAGGCAGTCCCGTAATCTCCTCCAGGTCCTGTTGCAGCAGCACTGGGGTGATGTTATCCATGCCTGCAGGCATGGTGCTTTGTATGGCTGAAAGGACATGATAGCCTCTTTGACCCTTTGCGCTGTGACTACCTGCTCTGCTATGCACCAATCCGCCTTTCTACCAGCCCTTCGGGAGGGAGGGGGCTCGTCCGCCCCGCCCGTCCGCCTGAAGTCAGGGATATTGGTCTCCAGCAGCACTGCCGGGTCTCTTCCGGTGTCCTAGTAAAACTCCCATCAGCCTTCCTTATTAGCCTTAGTTTCCCATTTGGAGCCCCCGCTAGGACATTGAAAAGTCTAGCCGTGTCGCTTATTGTGCTACACTCTGAGCACCATTTCCTCCAAGAGTCACGGTTTTCCTCTCTAATGAGGCTCTTATAGTCTTTGACTAAGCTTGTAGGCTTCCCAAATCTCTATCGTGTTCTTTTTCCTCGCTCTATTAAAGAGCCTACCTGCTTCCTTCCGCCTTGCCTCCGACTCTTTACGGGGGGTCCAGAGTTTCGACGATTCACTATAAAATTGAAGTCAACTATAGACGTTTTTCAGTTCGACATATCGTAATGCAGATTATTCTTAATTTCGACGTTCTAAATTACGAAAATCGTATTTTCGAATGTAACAGTTCACCTACTGTCCAAAATGTCGAATTTCATTAATAGAATTTTAATAGGGGTACGATATAGACATTTCGAAATAAATCATTAGAAACAGGTTATATTTGGTTTGAGATCGTATTAATGAAATTCGACGTTTTGGACAGTAGGTGAACTGTTACATTGAAAAATATGATTTTCGTAATTTAGAACGTCGAAATTAAGAGCAATCTGCATTACCATATGTCGAACTGAAAAACGTCTATGGTTGACTTCAATTTTATAGTGAATCGTCGAAACTCTGGACCCCCCCCCCTCTTTACTCCACTCCGCCTGCTGCGTCCAGTGGTTTTTTGAGTGATGGGACAATTTTCCTCGAACGCGATTGTGATCACCGTCCTGATAAAGGCTTCGGTGCGTTCCAGCTCGTTCGGTGTACCATATCTCGCCCCCTGAATCCGACTGTGCATCGCCGTATTGAGGCTCTAAAGCCATCCCAGTCTGTTTGTTTGGGATCCCTATTCCAGACCACGTTGGGGACAATGCCCCTTAAGGTGGCGCTCTGATAATCCTATGGTCCGACATGGAGGGCTCCTCAGAGACTCTCCAGTCGTGAACCCATCCCTTCAGCAGTCCGAAACAGAAGGTGGTATCGAGTACCTCGCTTCTGTTAGACGTGACAAAGGTCGGTTCCGCACCTGTGTTTAAAACCATGAGGTTTTTCTCAATCGGGTACTCCAGGAGTTCCTCCCCCCGCTCATTTGTGTCCGTGCTACCCCACGCCTCATTGTGGGCGTTGGCATCACATTCAACAATGAGCCCGAGTCCTTCCTTCCTACAGTACCTGGTTAACCTTTTAACCTCCTCTGGGGAGATTTTCTCTCATGCGCACAGTAAGCAGATGCTACGATGAACTCTTTGCCCCTGTTGACGCCGTACTTCCCACGAATTCTTACCATCGCTAGGTCTCTCGTTGAGAATTCCTGCATGAGCGTCGCCTCCAGCCCTTTCACGACCACGCACGCTCTTTGCCCGACATGCTCCCCACTCGCGTAGACACGCCCCGTGACCGATAGTCCCTTTATCTCGTTCCTGACCAGCCAGGATTCTTGCACCAGCGCAATAGCTGGGCATGTGTGTCTGACAGTCATGCACCTGGTTAATACCACTGAGGCGCTTTTACTGTGATGCAAGTTAATTTGCAGGATGTCCACTTGCGTATCAACCATTTCAATGCTGATCCACCCCTACATCATCCTGCTTTCCTTTCGCGTCCTCGCCAACCGGATTCTTCGAAGACCAGCTAAAGGTGATCTCGCTTGTCCCCAGGAAGGCCTTGCCAACCCTGGCCTCTAGAACACCCAGAGGGGCCTCGTCAACCCCCAGGCGAAGGAGGCAAGCCGGGCCCCCCTCCAAGCACTGGAGAATCCTCCACTTTGACGTATCCAACACCGGGTTCTGGCGCCCCAGGAGCTTGACCAACTGGGAGGCTTCTCTTCTTGGCGGCGGTACCAGTGCCGTCACATTGACTCTCTTGATGAGTTCCTCCGGGACGACAATCCTCGCCAGAGTCACGACACCGAGATTGACGGACGGCACTGCCTCTCGCAGCCACCTCTCCGACTTCCCATCATTACAAATGAAGGTCGCTTCACTTTATTTAAAGTTAGAATTATTTAAATAATGATCTTGCTTAATTTTCTACGTCTAACAAACTAAACTAACTGAGGTGAGCAAGGTCCGCGCGTATAAGGGATTTATAGTCGTGCAAAATTAGGCAAAATCATTATTTAAATAATTCTACAATCTAAATATTCGGGGATACAAGATCCACGCACAAAATCCCCTTATGTTGACATGCAAAATCAGGCAAAATAATTACTTAGATAATTTTAAAAACCAAGTAGCCGAAGGACGGCGGGTCCACGTAAAGGAGGGCATTAGAATGTTTTTAGTATTATTTACATAATTTTGTTACTTAATTCAGCACGTCAAGGTAACTTCTTTATACGCAAGTATCTCGCTTCCACTGGCTACTTGGGTTTTAGAATTATTTAAATAACGGTATTGCCTAATTATGCACGTCCACGTAACTCCTTTATATACGTGGGCCTTGCTTTCCCGGCAACATGGGTGTTGGAACTATTTAAATAATTGTCTTCCCTAGTTTTGAACGTCTAAGTAACTCCCTTATGCGCGTGGACCTTGCTTCCCCGGCTGCTTAAGATTAAGCATTATTTAAATAATAATCTTGCGACAATTTTGCACGTCTAAGTAACTTTCTTATACACGAGGATCTCGCTTCTCCCGGTTACTTGAGCTTTAGAAATATTTAAGTAATGACCTTGCCTAGTTTAGCACGTTTAGGTAATATCCTTATACGCGTGGACCTTTTTTCTGGCTACTTGGATTTTAGAATTATTTAAAAAATGACCTCATCTAATTTAGTACGCCTACGAAAATACGCCGTACGCGTTGCCCTATTGCTACCCCGGAAACTTGGATTTTGGAGCTATTTAAATAATGATCTAGCCTAATTTTACACACATACGTACTCTCTTATACGCAACTATACCTCACTTCAACTGGCTATTTGGGTTTTATAGAGCTATTTAAATAATTGTTTTGCCACATTATTCACGTCTACGTAACTTCCTTATACGCGTGGACCTTGCTTTCCACTGCTACTTGCGACTAAGAATTATTTAAATAATAATCATGCCTAATTGAATATGTCCACCTAACTTCTTTATACGCAAGTACCTACCTGGCTTCCCTTGGCTACTTGGGCTTTAGAATTATTTAAATAATGGTCTTGTCTAATTATACACGTCCACGTAACTCCCTTATATGCGTGGACCTTGTTTTCCCCGCCAACTTGGGTTTTGGAACTATTTAAATAATTGTATTCCCTAATTTAGCGTGTCTTGGTAACTACCTTATACGCGTGGGCCTTGCTTTCCCGGCTACATGGGTTTTAGAATTATTTAAATTATGACCTTGCCTAATTTAGTACGTCTATGTAACTCCGCTGTGAGCGTTGCCTTTGCCTCCCCGGTTACTTGTGTTTTAGAATAATTTCAATAATGATGTTGCTTAGTTTTACACGTCTACGTAACACCCTTATACGTGAGGACCTTGTTTCACCAGGCTACTTGCGATTAATAATTATTTAAATAATAATCTTGCCTAATTATGCACATCTACGTAACTCCCTTATACGCGTGGAACTTGTTTTCCCCGAAACTTGGCTTTGGAACTATTTAAATAATTGTCTTCGCTAATTTAGCACGTCTAGGAAACTTCCTTATACGGGACGACCTCGCTTCCCTCGGTTTCTTGAGTTTTAGTATTATTTAAGTAATAATATTGCCTAATTTTACAAGTCTAGGTAACTTCCTTATACGCTTCGACCTTGCTCTCCCGGCAACTTGGATTTTAGAATAATTTAAATAATTATTTTGCCTATAATTATGCACGTCTGCGTAACTCCCTTATATGCGCGGACCTTCCTTTCCCGCCAACTTGGGTTCTGGAACTGTTTAAATAATTGTCTTCCCTAATTTAGCTCGTCTAGGTAACTTCCTTATACGCTTGGGCCTTGCTTTCCCGGCTACTTGGGTTTTTGAATTATCTAAATTATGACCTTGGCTAATTTAGTACGTCTATGTAACTCCGCTGTGCGCGTTGCCTTTGCATCCCCGGTTACTTGTGTTTTAGAATAATTTCAATAATGATGTTGCTTAGTTTTGCACGTCTACGTAACACCCTTATACGTGAGGACCTTGTTTCACCAGGCTACTTGCGATTAAGAATTATTTAAATAATAATCTTGCCTAATTACGCACATCTACGTAACTCCCTTATACGCGTGGACCTTGTTTTCCCGAAACTTGGCTTTGGAACTATTTAAATAATTGTTTTCGCTAATTTAGCACGTCTAGGTAACTTCCTTATACGGGATGACCTCGCTTCCCCGGTTTCATGAGTTTTAGAATTATATAAATAATGAGCTTGCCTAATTTTACACGTCTAGGTAACTTCCTTATACGCGTGGGCCTTGATTTCCCGGCTACTTGGGTTTTAGAATTATTTAAATTATGACCTTGCCTAATTTAGTACGTCCACGTAACTCCGCTGTGCGCGTTGCCTTTGCTACCCCGGTTACTTGTGCATTAGCATAATTTCATTAATGATGTTGCCTATGTTTGCACGTCTACGTAACACCCTTGTACGTGAGGACCTTGTTTCACCAGGCTACTTGCGATTAAGAATTATTTAAATAATAATCTTTCCTAATTATGCACATCTACGTAACTCCCTTAAACGCGTGGACCTTGTTTTCCCCGAAACTTGGCTTTGGAACTATTTAAATAATTGTCTTCGCTAATTTAGTACGTCTAGGTAACTTCCTTATACGGGACAACCTCGCTTCCCCCGGTTTCTTGAGTTTTAGAATTATTTAAGTAATGATCCTAATTTTACAAGTCTAGGTAACTTCCTTATACGCGTGGACCTTGCTCTCCCCGCAACTCGGGTTTTGGAACTGTTTAAATAATTGTCTTCCCTAATTTAGCTCGTCTAGGTAACTTCCTTATACGCGTGGACCTAGCTTTCCCAGCTACTTGGGTTTTAGAATTATTTAAATTATGACCTTGCCTAATTTGGTCCATCTACGTAACTTTGCTCTGCGCGGTGCCTTTGCTTCCCGGTTACTTGTGTATTAGAATAATTTCAATAATGATGTTGCTTAGTTTTGCACGTCTACGTAACTTCCTTATACGCGCGGACCTTGCTTTCCACTCTACTTGGATTTTGGAATTATTTAAATAATTGTCTTGTCAAATATGGCACATCTACGTACCTCCCTTGTACGTGTGTACTAGTCCTCCCCGACTACTTAGGTCTTAGAGCTATTTAAATAATTTAAATAGTTGAGGACGATCTTTGGAGGCAAAATGAAATGATCTTATTTCTTTATAGTACGCCAACCTCATTGAGTCGAGAATAACATCTGATCGACGTATGATATATACGTTTATAATTTCGACCTGATGAGGTTGGCGTACTAAGCCAACGGAACGTTGCCATAAAGAAATAAGATCATTTCATTTTGCCTCCAAAGATCGTCCTCAACTATTTAATATAAAAATGGATGGCGTTATACATTCAACATATTTAAATAATTGTCTTTCCTAATTATGCATGTCTACATAACTTTCTTATAAGCGTGGACCTTGCTTTTCCCATCAACTTGGGTTTCAAAACTATTTAAATAATTGTCTTCTCTAATTTAGCACGTCTAGGTAACTTCCTTATATGCGTAAACCTTGCTTCCCCGGTTAATTGGGTTTGAGAATTTTTTAATAATGATTGTGCCTAGTTTTGCACGAGTACGTAACTCCCTTGTACCCGAGGACCTTGTTCGCCCAGGCTACTTGCGATTAAGAATTATTTAAATAATAATCTTGCCTAATTTTGCACGTCTACCTAACTTCATTATACGCGTGGACCTCGCTTCCCCGGCTATTTGGATTTTAGGATCATTTAAATAATTTTCTTGACTAATTGGGCACACGTACGCCCCCCCCCCCCGCTACTTAGAATTAATAATTATTTAAATAATTTTGTAGCCTAATTTGACTCATCTACGTAACTCCCTTATACGCGGGGACCTTGCTTTTCCCTGCTACTTGCGATTAAGAATTATTTTAATAATTATCTTTCCTAATTATTCGACGTCTACGTAACTCCCTTATATGTCTCGTACTGGGACTCCCAAATGATTTTGTGATTTTTAGCTTCGGCTATCTGACAGCAGAAAATAAGCACAAAAATATGTCCTTTTTCCATAATCGCCAAATCGAATACTCGCAAAGTTACCCGAAAGCGGTCTGCTAGCTTAATTTTATAAGCTAGCAGATAGCACGTTTCTCGGAAACGGCTATAGCAGAAAAATCGATTTAGGCGTAGGATAATATACTATACTTGCCTCATTTTATACTTTCATAGAAAGTTTTATATTAACAATATTATTATTTGAAGAGTTATGAAAAAATTATCACCATTTGCAAAGTGTGCTTATTGACTTGATAAGCTTCGAAGAAATAAAAGGACTGCTTAAAATTGTGTTGTTAAAACTTACTTAAAAATTTCTTCTTCTTAAAAACGTGTTGATTGTTTAAAAAAAATATTTAAGCTCTTATTAAAGTTTTTGGTATTCAGTTTGACGAATGTTGGTTGAGAGAGGGGAGAGAGAGAGAGAGAGAGAGAGAGAGAGAGAGAGAGAGAGAGAGAGAGAGAGAGAGAGAGAGAGAGAGAGAAAGAGAGAGAGAGAGAGAGAGGCTAATACTTGCCTTAGTTTAAACATTTGTATAATGTTATGAGAGTTTATTATATAGTACATTTTTAATATTATTATTAAATAGAAGTATTGTTAGTCACAATAAAAGTTTTAAATTTGAATGTTTCTATAAGGAGCTCGATACAATGATTACATTAGTAACGTTTCTTGAAATAATATAATCAAACCTGTATTTTATGTACGATAATAAATTTTCAATACTATTAATTTGTAAAGTCATATGAAAATATATTTCTTTTTATTTTTATAGATTCCAGGAAAACCTTATACGTGCCTTATTTTATACTTTCGCAGAAAGTTTTATTATTTCTACTTTAATTTAGATAAATGAATATATCAAAAATTATTTTCGAGAAAAAAATGTTAATGCTTTCTTTTTAGAAAAAACATTTTTCAAACATTCTGTAGTTCTAATTTCCAAATAAAGTTTGTTAGTATATTATTCTTGTACAGAATGTCTTGTTGGCTGTTTCAAAAAAATATTTAGGCTCTTCTGAAAGTTTTTCGTGGTGTCGTTATACAGTTGTTAAGTAAGAAAAGATGAGAGAAAAGGAGGGGACGGGGGTGCTGAATTTTTTTTACAAAGCGACTTAACGGTGGTTTAGAGAGATAATAAAAATAATTTATTTTGGGTAGCATATAAGTTTTCCATAAACTTTTCATTTTTCTTATTTAAATATGTTTTATGTAATTATTGTGTTTCGAAAAGAAACTTTGCAGTTGTTAAGAGAGATAATAACAATAATTTATTTTCCAAACACGTAGGTTTTGCGTGAACTTTTAATTCTTATTAATAAATTAAAGAATTGGCAAGGAATGATAATATACACTTGTCTATAAGTTATGACTTTCGTAGAATACTTGTGGATTCCACAACTTTTTAAGAGACTATGTAAGAATAGAAAAATTAAAATTAGAAAAAGGAAAAAATTTATGCAACTTTTTGTAGAAATTTATTTATACTTAAAATTATTAATATTTAATTTACAAGTGCCATGATCAAAATAGTAAATGAAATTTTAATGTTCCTTATTTTGTATTATATTAAGGAGCTTCATTCACGTCAACCATTTATTCAGAATTCTTACCATTCTCGTTAATTAACTTTCTTTGCTTTTCTTTACTAACTTGCTTTCGTTCTTAACTATTATTTTGGTATCCAGATATTTCTATTTCATATGTATCTAGTTGTTGCCTGTACATGTTGCTTTCTCTTGTCACAAGTTGCATCTTTTTCTGTAGCCTATTTATAAATCTAGATATTCTGTCATGCGAGTTATTTGTATCTGCAAGTGTCTTTTTTCGTTCTTCATGACGTTGTTTCATACCTTCCAATTTTATTTAAACATTTAAACTGATTCTACTTGAGACCTTAAGTGATCTTCTTTAGATGCTAACAGAGCTTTTGAGTGTTGTAATCGATTTATTTCTCGTTTAAGCCCAAGCCACCAATTCCAATTGCCTCATATTTAGCTATTTTTGACAAAAAGCTCAGCTTTGGTCATTTTCAATTGAGAAATCCCTTGCTCCAAATTTCTAATATTTCTCCAATCTAGGAACCAATTTAAATCGAAAATATTTAATAATAACTTTTATCTTAATCAAAGTTATTCGCACCACCAGTCCAGATATGATTATCATTTGTATTAAAGCTTTCTTGACATTCTTGAATTGATATCACTTTTTGAAATTATTATCTGAATCTTGTGTAGAAAAATATTTACTAAGAACTCCTCTGAAACATTTTGACGTCTCCCACTGTGATAAAATTATAAATTAGATTAACTGAGCACTTTTATTCACTAAAATTTTCACAATAACACATCATTTTCGCTTTTTAAAATATTTCAATATTCATTTAACATATTCTTTTAATTGGTGCTTGAGTAAATATGTACAATGGCACAGCGCACTGATATCAACTAATTTTGTTGAAGATGACAAATTCTTTTTAAACCAATTTAAGTCTCAGACCAATATTTCAAATCAGCGTGATAAATTATATTGTATATTTATGCTCACGTGTCACTCACCAATATTTTCTTCTATGCAAAAGCTTATTATAAAGTTTATGTACCTCATAATATTTATGCTTGCGTGTCACTATACTCACTAATATTTTCTTGTGTGCAAAAGGTTATTATAAAGTATATGAACCTCATAACACATAATTATTCACTTCCGTTAAACATGATAACTTTTATCTTGGTCAAAGTTATTCCCAAGAGTCCAGATATGATTGCCATTTATGTACATAAAACATCACTTTAAATCCTCAATTCTTGAAAAAATCATTCAGTTGTGAACACTATAGAGAACTTTTGAAATTATTATGGATTGAAACAACTTAAATTAATAACCCATAATTGTCACAAATAATCTAGTAAAATTAAGAAACACAACCAGTTTATGAACTAAGAATCACTGAGAATTATTAAAGCTTTCTTGACATTCTTGAATGGATATAACTTTTTCAAATTATTATCTAAATCTTATGTAGAAAAATATTTACTAAGAACTCATCTGAAACATTTTGACGTCTCCCACTGTGATAAAATTATAAATTAGATTAACTGAGCACTTTTATTCACTAAAATTTTCACAATAACACATCATTTTCTCTTTTTAAAATATTTCAATATTCATTTAACATATTCTTTTAACTGGTGCTTGAGTAAATATGTCCAATAGCACAGCGCACTGATATCAACTAATTTTGTTGAAGATGACAAATTCTTTTTTAAACCAAGTCTCAGACCAATATTTCAAATGAGCGTCATAAATTATATTGTATATTTATGCTCACGTGTCACCAATATTTTCTGTTATGCAAAAGCTTATTATAAAGTATATGAACCTCATAACACATAATTATTCACCTTCTTTAAACATAATAACTTTTATCTTGATCAAAGTTATTCGCAACAGCCCAGATATTATAGCCATTTGTAAAACATCATTCTAAATCCACAATTCGTGAAAAAATTATTCAGTTGCAAACACTATAGAGTACATATGAAATTATTATTGATTGAATCAACTTAAATTAATAACCCATAATTGTCACACATAATCTAGTAAAATTAAGAATCACAACCAGTTTAGGAACTAAGAATCACTGAGAATTTTTAAAGTTTGTGTAGAAAAATATTTACAAAGATCTCCTCTGAAACATTTTGACGTCTCCCACCTTGACAAAATCATAAATTAGATTAACTGAACACTTTTATTCACTACATTTTTCACAATAACACATCATTTTCTCTTTTTTCAGTATATCAATATTCATTTAACACAATCTTTTAACGGGTGCTTCAGTAAATGTGGACAATAGCCCAGCACTGATATCAACTAATGTCGTTGAAGATGTCAAACCAAAGCTCAGACCAATATGTCAAATCAGCATCATAAATTATATTGTTTATTTATGCTCACGGGTCACTCATCAATATTTTCTTCTATCCAAAAGCTTTTACATAAAGTTCCATAAAGTTTATGAACCCGATAACACATAATTATTCACCTCCCTTAAACATAATAACTTTTATCTTGATCAAAGTTATTTGCACCAGTCCAGATATGATTGCCATTAATCATTTTCAATCAGTTCTCAGCTCCAAAATTTAGTCCTATGGCTGGCATTGCAATGTACACGTTTTTCTGAAATGAAAAATAAAACTCACAAAGTATCTATTCGAATAATTTTTATTCACCTTGTACTAAATTATTAATGTCAATAACAGTTAATAATTGTCAACAATTACTTAAAACTATTTGTAACTGTTTATAAATGTTACGAAATATAGGATTTTGAACGCAGTTTCAAATAGTTTATACGAGTTTGAAACACTTTCAAATAATTTTTAATGACATTTAAAATGAATTAATAATTGGTAATTAACAGTTTATAGTAAACTCTTACCAACAGTTTTTAAAACTTTATAGAACAAAAATATTTCCGCTAAGGCAAAAACTAAAAAATTATTAGAATATAATAAGTATATAATACATATCTGAATTCTCTTCATCGCTGCTAAAATATGTTCTTGTATGTTAACATCATAATTTCCACAAATTTACTCTTGTAAAAAGGAAAACTCAACAGAACACTTGATTCTTTGCTATAGTATCTGCTCTCTTCGCCGCGGTCTGCCGGAGCAGCGCTCGAATCTGAACTTAGTCAAATGATTCCGTTCTGGTTCGCTCTGAAGTTAATCAAATGATTCCGTTTCACCGGGAGAATCCTCGCGGGGCCAACGCTGGTCAAAATGCTGCTATGCGTGCGACATGTGCGGCAGCACTGTGCTGTCCAGGTACATCCGCTTTGAGACGGCACAGTGACGGCACGCATGAAAAAGCACGCATGCTGTCAACGTGCTTGTATATTGCCATAAGTCTTGCCGCTGCTTTTTTAAATAGAAATAGAAACCAGTGCTCGCACGTGGGCGGCAAATTGCAAGCACGCGTGTAATGGCATGCATGTCATCAAAATGCTTGCAAATAAACTACACGCATGATACTTATTGGATTTTCTATTTATCCTTATTATTTTTATTAAAATTAAATTTTTCTATGAATTTATAAATAAGACGACAAAAATATTAATAAAATTAATTTATTAATCAGTTTTTACATATTTTACAACGTAAAAATATTATTATTGAAGAAATAATATTTCTGAAGAATTGTATATATGTATGCATAAAGGAAAAAAATATTTAAAAAGCAAAAGAAACATTAATTATCGTTAATTAGTAAGAAAAAATTTAACCATGTAATGATGATTATAATATAACTTTAAGAAATGAACGTTAGATTGTCAATAAAGAATTATTGTTTAGTTATTGTTTCAACTATGTAAAATATGAGCTGAATAAGTATTAAGTAAATAATATAAGTACACACGCTAATAAGAATCACGTTCATAATATACAATAAATTATATTAAAAATTTTTTTTTCCGAATAAATAATTGCGTACTGCTTCGGTGCCCTCATCATCGTCTTCAGTACTACTACAATACTCGTTTTCGTCATCGGCATTATCCGGCGTCATACCATCGCCGACGCTTTGTTCTTCATCACTAAGAACAATTTCCTGGACAGACAAGCCACCTCCATTGTTGTCTCCAAGGCTATTGTCTCCGTTGTTTTCTTCATAGTCATCGCCATAGTTATCTCCATAATTATCTTCATAATTATCTTCATTGTTGTCTGATCCATAGTCATCTCCATTATTATCTCTATTATAATTATCTCCATTATTATGTACATTGGTATCTCCATTGTTGTCTTCATAGTTATCTTCATAGCCTTGTGTCTGATCGTCGTCCAATGAAATTTTCTGCTGTTTTCTTAATTCACCGCCAGCTGCTACTTTTTCTTCCTGATCTTTCTTACGACGAACGCGTTCCTTCATGCTTTTTAGGGCCTTTGTCATAGCCCATGCAAATTCACTAAACGTTGGCTTCTCGAAAATTGATGGGTGTAAAGACAGAGCTTCTGTAAAATATATAGAATAATATTATATAGCAAATATAAAAACGTTGATAACATTTTCAGAATTGTTATTGATATATATAATTATATTGTCGCTATATGCATTAAATAAATGTTAAGTAAGAACTGCATCAAATGTGGATAAAAATGTACTTTAAAGGTCCGAGCAAACGACATCAATGAGGGAGAAATATTTCGTTAGTGCAAAGTCATTGTAAGTAAAATAAAAAATATACCTTCACATGCTTTTGCAAATCGCGTATCTTTAAGAGATAATACGCCTTTAGACCTTAAACCAAGCCAGGTTATTTCTTTAATAAAATCAGAAACTTCAAAACAAGCGTGAAAATAGCGTGAGGTCGCGTCACATGTGTTGTGACCCCCCAAATATGCTAGATAATTTACCTGAAACAAATATATAAGAAATTTAATTTTAAAATATAAAACAAGTAAATTTACGAATACGTGCTTTCAAAAATATGATTGTTTATAGACACGTGTTTTATTAGATGTAAATGTAATTTTATTTTACTTACAACTTCACTGTACAAATCCTGATCAATCTTTTCAAAATTATGAAGATCCTCCAAATTTTTGAACGGGAGACATCGTGGCACATCTTTGATAGTTTTCGATTTTCTTTTTACTAGTTGAATTAATCTTGCAGTATTTTCGCTTAAATAAAAAATGTAATATGTACTAATTTTGTATCATAAATAAATACTTTTAAATTACGATTCCAAATTTGTTATACATACTTTGATTGTTTTTCCAGAAGTATAATCTTTTCGAATATTAATCTATATAAATTAAAAATAGTTTTATTATCTAATTATGAAGTATACTTAAAAAAGTAGTTATAAATGTGATAATACGTACTGTATGGAGTCAGTTATAAATCGTTCAAATGGAGTTCGTGGCATAAAAGTAGTGACCGTCTCACTTAATCCAGATAATTCTGTAATTACCTCTTCATTCATTCCCTCACTTTGTTGTGAGCTTTCATCATGACGATTTTTGTGATTTATTTTCACATATGGTTCTTTTTTTTTTTTGTTGAATGATTTTTATCGAGTGGCTTGCCCAACTGATTTCCTCTGTTTTGCTGATTCACGTGCGGGAGTGATTTTGGTTCGGTTTATCTGAAGTGCCTGGATGATTTTCTGAGTTTGACATCATGTGGCTCACCCCCGATAACTCTATGAAATTTTTTTTTTATTTCCAAAAATTAAATCTTGATAGTGTAACGTGCGAGAGAGTAAACTATGCGTGAAAATTTAATAAATATTACCTGAATTATTAAAACTTAATTTATCAATCCCTTCCGAGTGATATTTTTCCTTTGGTTGTTTTGGAGTGCGTGAGTGATTTTGGTTCTGTTGATTGGGGGTGGATAAATGATTTCGGCTTGATTGATCTGAAGTTCTTGAATGTTTTTTTGAGCTTGGCATCATGTCGCTCAATCCAGATAATTCTATAAAAAATGTTTATTTTATTCACCAAAATTAAATCTTGATAGAAAAAAAAGTGTAACAAATTAAACCAGTATTACCTGCATTATTAAAACTTGATACTTGCTTAATCTTTGTAGAGCAATTTCCTGCGTTTGACTGTTTTGGAGTGCATGAGTGATTGTTTACTTTAGATTTAGTTGAAGTATGTGAATGCGTTATTTGTATGGGTGGTGATTGATTTTGTACAACATTTTTGTTGATATTTTTTCCTTTTAGGTTTTGCAGGCTTATATCTAAATTATTTTGGCTAAATTTTGCATTTTGGGTGCACGGTATTTTTTTTTTTGGAATTGACTTGTATGATTGTATTCGATTTTTTTCTAAAATAACGTCACTTTTAATTCTTGGTAATTTCTGCATACCTGATTCTAATGCTGCTGAAGATAATCCAGATTTAAATTTTGTTTCTATTTCCATCATTATATTAGACTTGGCACAGTTAGGAGGTAGTGCTCCAGTGTCATTTTTTTTTTACTGTTCATCTGTAAACTTTTAATATTTTAATATCAAATCAAATAATTGAAGGGAATTTTTTTATAATATTAAAATTATTTGTATTATATTTTAATGATTTTCTTTCTTATCATCGTTAAGTAAACATAAATTTTCAAAATTTTAAGATCGTATTTCAAATTCGCGCCTTGAAGGAGAGAGACAAAGGGAGAAGAGAGAGAGAGAGAGAGAGAGAGAGAGAGAGAGAGAGAGAGAGAGAGAGAGAGACTGCATGAGCTTGGATCATCGTAGTCATATAGGTGCTAAAGTAAAGAACAGCTGTTATGCTATGTACTATAAATTTATAATCGGTTCCTCTTAATAATTGGAAAAGTTATATAAGTATAGATAAGTAAACTATATATTTTCTTATTGTAACATTTAAAGAATATAATTAAAATAAGAGAACGCGTTACTTTGTGGTTATATTTTTTTCAGGTTCTTATCAATGTAATTTTAATCTTCGTTAATAGAGAGATGTGATGACAAAATAGTTATAACTACAGATATTCCTGGTTCACAATGCTTTGTAGCAATATTAGACCAGTAAGGCATTCGAAAACATTTATATTTCACTTGGTTTAAAGAAACTAAAGACACTTCTGTGGATAAATTTGAACAAACAAATACTCCAACCAATGAAGAAGAGCAACCAGTGCTAAAAAATTCTTGTGCTTTTTGAAAATGCTTTACGAGCATATAGCAATTTTTATCATTAGATTGTAAAACATTCTGTATAATACAGATTGTTTCATCATGCAGAATTACAGTATTATCTTGATCAAAGATCGATAAGTATACTTCGTTTTTAAAAATTTTAGCATATTGGCGATAATTCTGATTTCCTTCAGGAAGTGGTCCTTTTAAGTGAGTTTCGGTTAATTTTAAAGACTCATTTACATGCTTTTTAACATTAACCTTACAATTTTCAGCTTGTCGTCTAGCAATTTGTTGTAAATGTTGGTTGGGTTTTCTGCACATTTTCTTAAGGTATGTCATGTTGTTTTCATATTCAAAAGCAGAATAAGAGTCTAATGCTCCAAATGATTTGACATCGTTTGCAAGATGTAATACAGCATGCATGTTATATGATATGAATTCAAAACCGTACACATCCGCAGCTTTCTCCACAAATATTTCAATGCATTTTTCAGCAATACTAATTGTGTCAGGCGTACTTAAAGGGTTTATGAAAATTCTCATAGCTGTGTGAAGCAAAAGGAAATGTACATAAGCACCAGCGTTCATCAAACCATAGAAGATAGCAGGTCCAGTATAAACAAGTATTTGTCGATGTTCAGTAGCTTTGAATTTACCATGTTTCATTATAGCAACAGGTTTTCTTGCAAAATCTCTGGGACAATGCATTTTTACCTGCTCTAAGCGATCAGCTAGTATTTTAATGTTGTCAGAAGATAATTTAGCTGATGCTGCATACTTTCCATCAATTATGGCTTGAAAAATTTTTTCCATTATACCAAGGCAAACAAGATGCATGTAGTCAAAAACTGTTTGACAAACTAAATTCATAGGCAATTTCGCAATAGGACATTCCCTCAGCTTGTGGTGCTGAATATCAATTCTTTCAGAATATTCAGTTTCTGTGCGAGCATCATTGTGAGTGTTAAGGTATACCATGACTCCAGGCCGAAGGTACTCGCCACGTACCCAGCACTTAGAACAAGGTGCTGTAGAACCATGTCCAAAATGACCCAAAACGAAAGCTCGAGCTGGAGCATCTGCGATGAAGCATCTTAATGAAACAGGTATGTTTTTCCCATTTAAATCTATACCATTTTGCAAAATTATTAATAATTCATCTACAAATAGCTTTAAGAAATCTGATGCACTTGTAGGTTTACTTGCACCTTTAAATACTCTCACAATCTCTGGAGCACTTCTTGGAATGTTCGCTATTCTAATTTGGATGGGCCACATAAGAATTTTACTAGCTTTATCTAGTGATGCTTCATCAGTACTGAAATCAACTTGAATTACAGCAGGAATTTTAGTTGGATGAATTGATTGCAAAATGCGGGTTAATCCTACTTTAACACCTATGTGTAAGTATTCACCTCCAGCAATTTCCATAATATTAGAAGTATAGGCAGGAGTCTTCAAAATTGTATGTGGGTGAACATGAATATTTGAGAAGCACGAATGGCTCTTAATAACTTTCAAAACAGCTTTCATTTGTACTTGATTCATGTTAGTATCTGTAAATGCCTTTGCTATCCTAGATTCAAAATCATTTGCAGTATCTGATTTTTTAGAGTTTGACGAACAAGAAGTTATGTCCGGTGGATCAAAACATTCAGGAGAAGATGAAGGTACAAAATTTCTAATTTCATCTTCTTTAATTGTAGAATCACTAAGTGAATCTGATTCTACAGCCATCATTAACGTATCATCATCATATATATAATCATTTCCTGATGCACTTTCTCCAGATCTTACAAGACTATGAGTTTTTTCAGAATGACAATTTTTAAGATTCATAGCATTTGTGTTAGTATTAGAAATCAAACGATTCATGCGAATCTGATACTCATAGGAACACTGTGCCAAAAGTTTGTGAGTATGGAAATTTTTGAATTTATACATTCTCGTTTAATCAAGTAAAAAGTTAAAAAATTAAAAAGAACCTGTTGTAACGGAACCGCCTACGATGGGAAAATTTTTTTTTTGTATATATTTTTATGCGATGAACCATAGTCATAACCCTGAACACCTACTACCCTACCGACACTATTGCACCAAGGGTTGTAGATGTAACCTGCGCTTCTCGGAGTCTCAAGCTGTCATAAAACCATAGAGATAATATAGATAGAGTGGAGAAGCCATAGGCTCTTCTGTAAGTGGAACTGACGCGCTGTTAGAAAGAGAAAGAAAACGAGGATTACTTCCTCTCTTTGTCTAACATCAGCAGAGCGCATGCGCGGCATTATTTCGTCCCGTCAAGCTGACATGTGTTATTGGTGGTTATGTTTATGGTCATGGTGGAAGGAAATATGGTAGCGTTTTACGTTGTTATTGTAAACAAGTTACAATATTAAGGAGAAATAAAATATTGATTCGCCAGTGAAAAATGTCATGTATTGTCTGCAAGAAGTTATGGGTACCAGGATCTGCTCGCAGTTTTCATAAGTATGTTAAATTGCATGCATAATTAAGTGAAAAAATACAGTATTTAAAAATAATAAAATATTTAAATAATACAACACCAACGTAATTTGGTGGTATATTTGCTGTAATTTCTATTTTTTTTTTTTTTTTTTTTTATTTGAAATTATTTGTTTTGGAGAAATATTTTTGAATTATCTTATCTGAAACTGTATCTACAAACAAATTACATAATCTGATTTTATTTTCTCTTAGATTTCCAAAAGATCTTCAACGAAAACAGAAATGGATGGAAATAATTGGAATTTCAAAAGTAACGAGTAACTCATTAGTGTGTAGTGATCATTTCGCACTTGAATCCTACCATCAAACTAATGGATACACAACAGTAACAAGGTTGTTATCAACTGCAGAGCCTGTAATTAATATGAATGCTACAGTTCTTAGTGATGTTACAAATGAAGTAATTACTGTAAAGAATATTCTTCAGAATAAAAGCAGTAGTTCTACTGAGTCTATGAAAATTATTGACAGTGATAGAGAGTCAAACAAAATTGTTGAAAATAGTATATTAGTGAAATCAATAAATGAAGTTGCAACAAACATTGATAATAAGTCTACCAGCGTCAATGAAAAAGGAAGATTATTAACTAGGTTAATATTTCTAATAATACTTATTTTATTGTTCATAACTCTTATTTCATAAAAAGATGTTAAAAATGTTGTAATTTAAAATTTAGACTATACCCTTTGAATAATATGATCAATGGTACTCCCACAGAAGAAATGTGCCTTGTAAATAATGCCTTGAATGTTGTAAAACCATTAGAAAACATTAATCAAGTGGAATCAAATATGAGTCGCAAAAGGTATGTTTTGTAGTTTAAAGAACTATTATATATGTAAATATATAATTTAAAAATCAAAATATTTTTTACTTTCAGAAAAATAGTAGGAAATGGCCAGGAAATTTATCCAAATAAAAGGTTTCGCTTCATGGATGGGTACATAGTCAAAACTATTTCAAGGGAAGACTTTAAGACGAATAAAGGATGGGATACTTTTATGAGATTCGTAGCCATTCAAAGAAATAAAAGTGCGGTTAATCGTCGCAAGATATTGAGGAAGAAAAGTAAAATTGAAAGCTTCAAAGACCTTATCAACAGTTTGAAAGAAAAGGAAACTGAAGCATCAGCAAAGTATTTAGAAGTAAGCCGCAGTATACATTCCTAATTTGATAAGAGTTAGATTAGAAATACAAAAAATCATCTATTAATTATGTTCTGTGAAAATTTTTTCATACAATAAGCAATTTGGCAGACAAATGTCCATCATAGAATATTGTACATAGCACATAATAATGAATTCTTAGGAAAATGATTTTTAATTCTTTTTTATATCGATCAATTTTAAGGTAGATCCTATTGTTAAAATAAAGAAGATAATTTTTATCCTCGATCAATGTTATGTTAACTTTAGATATAGTAGAATAATGCTTTTAAAAGGGTATCAGATATGTAAATGAATGTAAACCCCGATAGAAATGAAAAATGTATATAAATATAAATAAGTGTAAGTAAAGGTTGCGATTGAGACATCTCATACATTTATATATACTTTTTTACATTTATATATATTTTCCTAATAGTATAGAAAATAAATATATTAATGTATAATTATGAGAAAATGTTAAAAAATAAATATGCCATGCAGATGACATTATCATATTATAATGTAATTGTAAGGAAGTATAAATAAATGTAAAAAAAGTTTAAATATTTGTATATAAATGTATATTATGCATGTCTCAATCGCACCCTTTATCTACATCTATAAACAGTTATTTACATTTTCTTACTCTTCATTACACAATCGGGGAAAAGTTTCTTATGCGTATAGGTATGCCTAGTGGTGTTTAAATTATGTACTTTTTGATTTTCTACTGTATGTTTACTTTTATAATTTTTTTATTCTTTCTTTTTACATGTGGAATACTTCTTACTTAACAAAAAGGTGGCTGCAATAGATTTTTTATTTATTTTCATAGTCAAATTTTTTTGATCATTATTTTATACTTTTAATTTAATAGATTTTTACAAAAGATACACAATGGTAGTCAATCGTGAAAATTCCATAAAAAACTATTTTCGTCCAACTTTTTTTAGCTAAGTTACGTTCTTTTGCATAATTCACTCACTCTTCAATTTGTATTTTATAAAATATGTACATACGTATACTTATATTTAAAATACTTATATTTATAAATTACAATAAAAAATATTAAAAATAATGAATAAATGATTTTAGACAAAAATATATTTACATGTACGCACTCTTTCTATTCTTTGGTAGGGCTTACCTGAGACAATGAAGCAGCTGATTACAAGAATGAAAGAAAGAAAACGAACAGCTCCTTTTCCTTCTACATTAAAAAATTTTGCAAGAACTTTGCATTTTCATAGCCCAGCTGCTTATGAAAAAGTGAGGAGTACATTTCTTAAATGTTTACCTGCTATTGAAACATTAAACAAATGGTACTCTTCAAAAAATTATAAGCCTGGAATTTGCGAAGGGATAATAACAAAAGTTTCCGAAATAGTTAATAATGAAGTAAAAAACGGCAAGAAACTTGTTTTCAACATCACTTTTGACGAGATGAGTATTAAGCAGTGGACTAATTATTGCAAGCAATCACACGAATTTCAAGGATTAATTGATCTGGGAGGACAAATTGAAGTGGATACTGATGTTAAAGACAGCGAAGAACCTAAGTCTGAACAAAAAGCTAGTAAAGCACTAGTATTTATGCTCGTTAATATAAATGGTGGATTTAAAACACCCGTAGCTTATTATTTTACGAATTCACTAACAGGAAATCAAAAATCAATACTTTTAAATGATTTACTTCTGAAACTTCACGAAAATCATATTGATGTAATTAGTGTAACTTTTGACGGTGACGAGTCCAATCAAAAGTCATGCAAAATTTTAGGTGCAACTTTCGACTTCAATGACAAAAACAACTTTAAACCGTTTTTTAATCACCCAGCAACTTTTAAACCTGTTTTAGTATTTTTTGATGCGTGCCATATGATGAAACTTGTAAGAAATTATTTTGCCTTAAAAGGTCCAATAATTTACAACAAAACTGATATTATTGATTGGAAATATATTGTAAAACTAAATGAAAAGCAATATGACGAAGAAATGCATTGTGCGAACCCAATTAAAAACAGACATGTCAACTTCCAAAATGAAAAGATGAAAGTGTTTCTCGCTGTTCAGGTCTTAAGTTTTAGTACGTATACCGCCTTACAATTTTTAGAGAAAGAAATTAACGATGTCGAATTTAAAGGTGCTTCTGCGACTGCTGAGTTTTGCAAAATTTTGAATGATGCTTTCGATATTTTAAATACGAAAAATAAATTTTGCAAAAATCCTGGTCGAAAAGCAGTAACACCTGAAACTTTAGTTGATTTAGAGAGAAAAATTAATGAAACTATAAAATATATTGAAAATTTAGAAGTCAATGATCCACTTAAAGTAAGAAAAAATAAAAATAAAAATAAAGAAAATAAAAATGAAAAACAATCAAAAATCGTACTATTCCAAAAGAAGTCTGTTTTGAAATCAACCTCTGTACGAACGGGTTTCTTAGGATTAATCATTTCTTTAACAAATTTTTATTCTTTATGTGAGATGCTTTTCAAAGATAAAATTTGTGAGTACGTCTTATCTTATAAATTATCTCAAGACCACGTTGAGATGTTCTTCGCTTTAATTAGACGTATGAATGGATATACAAATAACCCGACCACGATTCAGTTTAAGTCGGCATATAAAAAATTATTATTGAATAATATTAACATCTCAGTTTCGGAATCTGCCAATTGCAAACCCCAAGATGATACTATGCTTATAACTAATGAAAGTGATATTTGTAGTGAGATAATTCGATAAAAGAGGCGAATAATGAAATTGATGAAGTATCTTGTATTAAAGTACAAAAGAAAAAAAGGGTCAGAGCTCCTCGACAAAGTAAAAGCATTATATCTTCGATTGAAATTAATAAATATTTACATAGTAATGTAATTATTGCAGAGCATGACTACTCCAAACACGATTCTTGGGTACAATCGGAGTACCTAGATCACGTTATCAAACACACGTGTGGTGCAATACTACATTCGATAATTAATAAGGTTAATTGTGAAAAATGCGTAAAAATGTTACAATACCAAGGTTCCGCTAAGTCTAAACTCACTGTTTTAAAAAATTGGGGTGGCTTAAAATTTGCGTCTGATGATGTTTACTTCATATGTCTCAGCGCAGAAAAAGTTATTCGAAAGAACAAAGCATCCTTATTATCTAAAAATATTTATGAAAAGCTAGTAACTGAAACATTAAAAATTATACCTTCTTCAGTTTTAGACGATAATGAACACTCTTTGGAACAACCATTTTTACGTGATCATAGGCAAAAATTAATTTATCTTATTATTGAAAACTCCGTTGATAAAAGACTTAAGCATGAAAGTAATAAAATGGGAGATATAAAATTTAGAACGCGTATGTTGTACAATAAACTGACTATTTTTAAAGGCGAATGAAATGATTTTAAATAATCTGTGATTTTAGATAAGTACTGTTATTTAACTAATATGAGCGTTATTTCGTCTAAAGAAATAGTTTCATATTCAGTATTGTTGACAACCAAAAGACTTTTTCTAGTAAAAAATTAAGGAACATTGATTATTTATTTAAAAGTATAAAATGAGTTTTAAGTAAGAATTTATGACATTCGTTAAAAAATAATAATTTTAAAAATATTGTTAAACAGTATGTTTATATTTTACTTACACGTCCATTATTAATGTGAATAGATTTGCGATACTTATATGTTACATGTATTAATTTTAAAACATAACTTTGTACTACTTAATAAATAAATTATTTACAAAGAGTTTTTAAATGCCCGATCTTTAAAATATCATTTAATAGTTTTTAAAATTCAATATATTATCCATGTATATTTGTGAATTTTAATATTTAATATTCATGAGCCTACAATTTTATTATAAAAAATAAAAGTACCTTGTTTATTAAATTTCCTTAAATATAATTAATTTAATCTAACTCTGTCGAAGCGGGAACGTGTTCGAACCCATATGTTTATACGTTATGTGAGTACTGCGCATGCGTCGTTAGAGAGAGAGAGGTAGTAAACCTTGTTGTCTTTCTCTTTCTATCGGCGAGTCACGTTTGAGGTTGGCTCCCCTACTCTATCTATATTATCTCTATGCATAAAACACCGACGCGGCGCATGCTTTAAAATTTCTGAATTTTTAATCTTGTAATTTCCTTTTCCTTAAAAGGATATATTTAGACTTAATATAAAAACGGACTGTAAACTTTCCTTTCTTCTTGATAAAGACAAACACTACTTTTAAATAAATAAAAATTATATCCGATTATACCTACGATCACAGATACTGTAAAATTATAATACGCAATTGTTTATCGAAGATTATTATATTCTCTTGTACAAAAGTAAGTAACCTCACTCTAATAAAAAAATGTTCAATAGTAAAACCTTTAGTTGAATTACAATATTTCTGCAATACAATTTTATTTAGAAATACTTCAGTTGTATTAATGAGTTAGTTATAAATTAGGGTTAATTTTCTACAAGGATATATTTTAAATAATAATTTAAGTACGAATTGTTAAACAAACCCTTGTGCAATAATCACAATTGTAATTCTTCCTCTATACGTTTGACCTAAATAGCAAACCGTTCCAAACGCGAGGTATAAGAGTTTATAAGGTTTTCCATTCACAATCACAAACAAATATAAAATTACAATAACTACTTTAAGACACATTCATGAAAGAATATTTTTCCTACTCAAATAATGAAACTTATTCAACCTTCTGTTTTTCTTCTGCTATAAATAAATAAACTGTTTTATTACATATCACAAATTTAACAAACATTTTTGGATTTTGAACAATTACATGTGAGTTGGAAATATTCCTTCAAAATGTGGAATTAGCCTTAAGAAGACGATAGCCCTAGCGGATGCGTAATCTTGGGGCTGTAAAACACATGGCCCATACTAAATATAGATACGACGCTTTCCCACGCAGGGACGCGCTTTTCCGAGTTTTTCAAAACATGACTTATACTATACATTGAAATATTATTTTACATTATCTCTCAAACCGTTATTATTTTAACAACAACCGATATTAAATATAACAGTAAGGAAATTAGGAAAAATAATATTAATTATATATATTCTTTGTTAAATTGCAATCAACAGCTTTGTTGTTTTTGTATTAATAATACAAAGATCTAGTAACAAAAACCCAAAAATATAGGCATGGTGTGGTTTGTGCACATAAGAATTATGCACATATTTATTGTGCACACTTTAGCATTGGTGTATATCTATATCTATGTGTATACTCCAATGCTAAAGTGTGCACAATAAATATGTGCATAATTCTTATGTGCACAAACCACACCATGCCAAAATATAGCTCTATGAGTAACCATATGCATTTTATAAACGCAACCTATGTAAAAAAATCTTTATTAACCAACGATAAATAATTACTATAATAGCTATTATATTATATAAATCAACAAGTTTTGATAACAAAGCATTTAGGTTTTAGTTTATTTTAGATAATTGACTGTTATTATAAATTTATCATATATGATTTCATTGTAAATTAAATTATTAAGTTAGTAAAATTTTGTATTCCGAATAACTATCATTAAAATAGTCGTAGCATTTTCATTCAAGTTGTAATATCTTGCTACATAATTATTTAGTAAGATAAATAATTCAATTCATGGTAGAATATCTAGATTGTTAATTATAGGAAAAACCGAGACAAAGAAGATGTTTGTCAGCTACATCAGCCCCAAAACACATGGCTCGTCTAAAAATAGATTTTTCTCAGTCTTCCTGCGCGGAGACGCATTTTCCAGCATCTTTTGGGACTCAATGTACTATAGCATAAGAGTATTTTTTTAGAATAACGCTAGATATCTCATTAATTACAATTAGAAAAATAATTTTTGTTTAAGATAAAAGTTGCATTACGTTAAGTAAAAATTAAGAGATGAGAAAATCCATTATTATAATATGTTTTTATAGTAATAATAATCCATTTGTCTATTTCTACTAGATTAACTAACTAGACTTTAAGTTTAGATGATAAACTGTTTAGAATTTGAATAATACATTTGTAATTCGTACGTTTTCTTAATAATAATTAACTATTATGACTATTTATAAGTAATTTTCATTGTTAATGCAAGTTTTATGAAATATACACATTAGATGAAACATTTTACTGGACAATACCAGTATTTTAACACATTGTTACTTACGAAAACTAATTAAATTTCAAATATTTTAAATAAATAATAGGAAATCTAAGGAAAATGTATTAATTTAATAAAATAACTTAATAATATGATTGATATATTGGCTAGAATGAATAGTCTAATGTTTTTATAAAGTTTGCATAAGAAATTTCATTGTTTAATGTATAATTAGGTTTATAAAATTTGTAATGCGTTTAACTCCTGTTGTAATAGACCGATAACTTCCGTTCAAATTTGTATTTTCATTTTAGAACAAAATGTAATAGAATAACATATTTTATAATTTATAAACTGCCAACATTGTATAATTTTCAGCAAGTAACAGAAAATTGATCATTTTTGACTCGAAAGAAAGAGAAGGATATATCTTTTGTCTCTCTCATCTCTCTTTCTCTGTCGCACATATATCGTTCTCTCTCGCTCCTTAAAGAAGATACGAGCCGCCGGAAAATACCCTAGAGAAGGGATAAGGGACCGCTCTCTGCCGCTCTCTGTGTTAAAACATAGGATTTTCCCCACTATCACAAAAATCGACGTTTGGAAGGGATGACACCCCCGCACCATTGGACACCGTTTTCTCACACCACTAGCCACAATTAACACTACAGGATACATGACTATCAACCGCCGCCGAAAAATATCATCGATGACTCGTTGACCCAAGATGACGCAACTACCCGATTCGACACCGCAGTTTTTCCAGCCGAAGAAGAGGAGGAGCAACGCATTTAAATACGCTGAACGCGCACTGCTCGCCGGTCAGTCAGATTTACAAGCCTCACAAGCTTTGCTGACTGGTCCAGGGTGCAGTTCACCACAAGCCTCACAAGCTTTTCTGAACTGACCAAGTCAGATCAACACAAGCCTCACAAGCTTTGCTGATACTGTACAATTAATAAGAAAGAGAGAATTATTTTCAAATAAAGAAAAATCAAATTAAAAATTCAGAATTTCACTATTATTCAAATTTTCCAAATATCCAAATCATATTAAATTCAAAATCTTCAATTTAAGATACTCTAAATTATTTTTCCAAGCCATATGTTGTTACGACCCTACGGGTAAGCATACTCCTATTGGTTTGGAAAAGAATTAAAGTAAACATAACTTTGATTGTACGACCTTAAGGGTAAGCGCACTGGTTATGTTTACGAAGAACATTTAAATTTATAAGAAAGTTTAAATCTTCGATTTGTTTACAATCGAAATTTTATAAAGAAAAAAATTATATAAAACCAAAAGATATAAAAAGGTAAATAAAATTTTCAGTTTAACATTTTCTAAATTACCTTTCCAAACCATATGTTGTTACGACCTTAAGGGTAAGCATACTCCTATTGGTTTGGAAAAGAATTAAAGTAAACATAACTTTGATTGTACGACCTTACGGGTAAGCGCACTGGTTATGTTTACGAAGAACATTTAAATTTATAAGAAAGTTTAAATCTTCAATTTAAGATACTCTAAAATATTTTTCCAAGCCATATGTTGTTACGACCCTACGGGTAAGCATACTCCTATTGGTTTGGAAAAGAATTAAAGTAAACATAACTTTGATTGTACGACCTTACGGGTAAGCGCACTGGTTATGTTCACGAAGAATATTTAAATTACAAAGATTCAATTAATTTACACTTGAAATTACATAAAGAAAAGAAAAATCTTCAATTTAAGATACTCTAAATTATTTTTCCAAGCCATATGTTGTTACGACCCTACGGGTAAGCATACTCCTATTGGTTTGGAAAAGAATTGAAGTAAACATAACTTTGATTGTACGACCTTACGGGTAAGCGCACTGGTTATGTTTACGAAGAATATCTAAATTTATAAGAGAATTCATATCTATCTATGAGAATCAATTTATTGCTTGAAATATTTCCAAAATAAAGGAAGGAAAAGTGAGGAATATTAACTACAAAAATTAAAAAGGGCGAATCTGAGAAACTGAGATTGGATAAAATTAGTTTTTCCCACACACATCATTTTCCTGGGTTCGTGACCTTATTCCTTGTCCATACGGGGGTACGTGCGGTCAAGAAAACGATCTTTACAAGACGTTCGTGCTACCCACCGTTGGTCCTTATAAAAACCCAAAATCCTAAATCCAAAAAAAAATTAGTCAAAATTTTGTTTCAACGATAATAGTGAAATTTGATATTACACTCCTTTCCTCAGCTCGTCCAAGGTTTACTAGCTAGCGCAGCTAAGGCCTAAAAAGAGCATAACTCTTAGTTGAGTTAAACATCCCAGTCGTGTCGTGTCTTAGGACGTGACACTGTATTATATTATCTGTATATGTATATACTATTTGTAATAATTACTTTTGTATTAACTATTTTCAATAAATATTAATTTAAAATTTGGCAATTGAATGTCTAAACTTAAGGATTAGACTGTAAATTGAATTACAAAATCCATGTAGGTAAAAGTAAATGTTTTAAGCATATAAAATTGTGTACTTTTTCGAGTAAAAACTCGAAAAAGTTCGATTTTATTAGTTTACTAGATTAATGTAATGGTTAGAAAATGTGAGTGATTTCGATACGCTATTTTATCATTTGCACTATGATTTTTATGTTTATTAAAAAATAAGAAATTTTGGAGCTACTCGTCCCACCCCTATCTAAAATTCTATAAACTAAATTGTGGCAAATGAATCTAAGAAATATTTTTGTACCTTTTATATGGCGTATACGTATATACGTTGAACGGTCGAGTACCTTTTTTTATACTTAAAAAAAAAAAAAAACAAACAAAATTTATAATTAATATTATATTATTCTTATGATAATTGTCAAAATCTCTGTTGTAAACATACTGGAACAATTAATCTTGAAATCACTGTCGTTTCCAAAAATACAAAACGCTGTTAATTTCCGAATGACACTTATTATACATAAAAAATATAGCCAATTGTTTTTAGCTAATGAGGAGGAGTCGAATTAGAATATGGCGTTTTGATTCAAAATTCATGAAAAATTTCATTTATAAAAAACGAATATAAAAAAAAGTATAAATATTACATTCAAAACAATTACAAATCAAAATTTACTATTCAATTGATTATAATATTATCAACATATATTTTAATGTAATATTGTTATCATAATAATTATTATACATATATTTTAATAACAATTAATAAATACAATGTTCATATGTAAAATAAATAAATACAAATACATTCATGTTTTTGGAACAAATTCAATTAAAATACATTTATTATATTATAACTTATATTAAATACATATATATGAATAATAAATATAAAATAAATTATTATATAAATAATGATAGTTCCACCTCTTCTTAATGCTGACACTATGATACCATGCGTGTTAAGATACTATCGATAGCATTTTGCCGTCATTCAGTGAACATGCATGCTGCAACATTTTCAAAAATTTTCTCCATTTCACGAAAGCATGTTGACAGCATTTTGACGGCACGCATGAAGTGGTGTTATGTGATCGCACGCGTGACAACACAATGACGGCAGATGGACGACACGCTGTGCCGGATTGCGTGCGCTGAATCTGCCCGGCACGCGCTGTTATCTGGGATTAAACAGACTTCGACAATTTATTTCAAATTGTCCAATTTGAAAATGGTTCGAATATATGGGATTCGTCATTTTCTTTACATATATATACTTTGCAACCGCGAATCCGGTGCATCGTTGAATTTGATCTTTTTGCTTTGTCGGCTTGATGATAGCAAATATTAAAATTCCTGCCTGAATAATAGTTTATTACAAATAATTATTCATTGGAATTTATCACAGGGACTACGATCACAAACTTAATTTGGTAAGTGAAAATATACAATTATTTTAACGTGTTTATTTTTCAAATTTTAATTTCGCGATATAGCTAATTTTACACGTGTTTGTAATTAATATTGATGATTTAATTAACCAAATTAGCATAAATATTAATTAAACTCAATCCGTGATTACAAATAAATCAAAGTGTTAATAATTATATATGCATATTATTGAACGCCGCAATTAGTAACTATATATGATTATTAACAAGGTTATGTTCACCTTTTTTTACAGTTTCAGCACATTCGAGCGATCAACAGCTAGTTCGTGGATACTGCATTGCTTCGACCCTCATCTTCGACCCTCATCTTCGGCCACCTAAGACTTGAGGGAGCTGCACCTGTCTACGAAGAAGCTGCCACCTTACTCTTCGGCTACACCTTAACTCTTTTTTTTCTATTCTTATTTTTATTTCATCTATTTCATCAATTTACTTCTATAACTCAATATATATCTTTATTCTTATTACATTTTTTATTCATTTTGATAAATATTTTATTGCTTATTTCATTTTTTATTAAACAACTGCTGAGGAGAAAACTGCAGTCAGTCAAGGGTCCCTCATCCGCATCTGGCCAGACACTGAAGGAGAAGCTGATAGTTGAAACTTTAAGGTACAGACAATTGTAACTTTTTTCATTTATTTATATATTCATAAAAGTTAATACATTATTACAATTTTATGGAAACTTTGCAGCCATTATACTTATTTTATAGACACGTATATTTGTTTGAAAATGTTATCAGCCTGTCGTGTGCTTCTTCTAAATCATTTTTTATTTATGCAGGTTTTCAACGTGGAAGCATTTACCAAGCAGTCCAGTTCCAATTAGTTATTTTCCCAGGAAACTTGAGCAGCGTCTCTTCAAAAGCATCGAAGAAGCCAATTTCACTTGTAAGATATTTTAAATTACTTTATTAATACTCCACTCATTCATGATTTATATTGCTAATTTCAAAAATTGCAATAAATTACATAGCAAAACTTGTGAGGCGTACCAATTACATGTATTATTTTTGGGACATTCTATATCGTATTAAAGCTGGAAGTATGAAATTTTATGTAGATGTTTAAAAAATACTTAATAAACTACAACATTTATGCTTTTTATACAAATATCTTTGTTCTAATTTTCAGCCAGAGATCTATATATACACATGTTAATTTAGCGGGTAATATTTAATTATTATATGGATTGTTACAGAGAATTTCTGAGCTGCAGCAACTTATATTTCTTTTTTCTATTGTATTTTTAGGGTTACAAAGTTATAATTACTTGTTGCATCAGTATTAAAATTATAGTTTTTACCTTTATACATACTAATAAGGATTTAACACTTCAAAGTGAAAATTGTTATTACAATAGTGATGCAAGAAATTAAGTAATTATAACTTTCTAGCCCTAAAAATGCAATAGAAAACAAAAAGATAACTTTTTTGGGCTAAGAAATTCTCTCTTACAATCCTTCTGAAAAATATCACCCGCCAAATCTTGCACATGCATAGATCTCTGGGTCAAAATTAAAATTGAGATAGTTAAGTACAAGCTGTTAAGGTTATCAGTTTTGAAACTATTTTTCAAACATGTACACAAAATTTCAGACCTCTAGCTTTAATACAATTATTCAAGTTGTATTATCAAATTTCTTAAATTTGAGATGTAACAATATTAATTAAGTCTAGCATTTACATGCCATTCTGATTATATTAAAGCTAGAAGTCTGAAAGTTTCTGAAGATGTTTGAAAAATAGTTTTAAAACTGACAACATCAACAGTTTTTACTCAAATGTCTTTGCTTTAATTTTCACCCAGAGATCTATCCATGCGCATGATTTGGCGGATAATATTTCTAAGAAGGATTGTTAGAGAAAATCTGTTAGCCCTAGTAAGTTATACTTCTGTTTTCTATTGTATTTTTAGCTCTAAAAAGTTATAATTACTTTACTTCTTGTATCAGTATTATAATAATAATTTTCACTTTTATATATGCTAATAAAGATTTCCTGTAACACCTAAAAGTGAAAATTATTATTATAATACTGATGCAAGAAGTAAAGTAATTATAACTTTCTAGACCCAAAAATACAATAGAAAACAGAAATATAACTTACTAGTGCTAAGAGATTCTGTCTTATAATCCTTGTAAGAAATATCACCCGCCAAATCATGTGCATGGATAGATCTCTGGGTGAAAATTAAAACAAAGACATTTGAGTAAAAACTGTTGATGTTGTCAGTTTTGAAACTATTTTTCAAACATCTTCAGAAACTTTCAGACTTCTAGCTTTAATATAATCAGAATGGCATGTAAATGCTAGACTTAATTAATATTGTTACATCTCAAATTTAAGAAATTTGACAAGACAATTTGAATAATTGTATTAAAGCTAGAGATCTGAAATTTTGTGTAGATATTTGAATATTCAGTAATTTGTAATTTGTGTCGAAACTTTTTAAAGTTTTTTTTATTCTGTGAATGAATTTATTACTTAGTTTGTAACTAATGTGTCTTGTGCTTCTTCTCGGATCGGATCCAGAAAGTCATTGGTGTATGTGTCAGAGTTGCAATCAACTACATCAGCAGCAGCCTTCCTCTGGGCATCTTTATCAAGATCCAAAAGGATATTGCCACAGCGGTATAAGATATATATAATTGGGTTAGAAGGTACATTTTTTAGTATTTGTATAAAAATTTGTATAGAAATCTTAGATGTAATTTTGTAAAAATGAAATTGCTCGAATACACTCATGAAATTTGATCAAGTACTTGTCATGCCATTTTTTTATATCACACTTTCAGATCTGAATTTCTATACAGATACTTAATAATTCATGTTAAAAGAGTTTACTTTTACAGTAACAAAGAACAGACACGTAATTTTATTTGTATTGATATTATATATAAAGTTTTATATACGTTAATTCTCTGCACTAATTGAAAAAGATGACTCTTTTAATTTTTATAGTATTATTTCTTACTTAAATTACTTGTAGTATTATGTAGTTGTTATCAATTTAATTAATTATTTATATTTTCTTTACTTTACATACATTAAAAAAGATGTCAAAGGTGTAGTGCAATTGAATTGTTTTATTTATATAGTATTGGGCTAGTTATGTAGTTATAGTTATTCACTTTTGCACTTCGCTTTCTTTTTTCGTTGCAGCTGTGTAGATATAGAGCGCTAACAATGTACGCAGTGAAGAAATTACGTACAAGAAAATTACTACAGGATTTATGTCCTGAATATAGAGCACGCGTCACTCGATTTTATAATAAAGCTCGTTCAGATGATTTGTGTAGACAGCCCGTTCAAGTTGAGAATGTATCTGTTTCTCATCAAGAAACACTTGCTGATTTTCAGTTTGATTGTGCTCCTCAGAATAATGAAGTAGGCTTTCCCAATCAATCGTCTCATTATAATGAAAACTTATATTCAATGGAGAATGCTAGTGGTATTGAAGTAGATTGTGGTTTAGCCGATCATACTTCCGATATAGATGGTTATGATTCATCCTCATCTTCTGCAACATCTGAACCTGATGAAAGTTTGGAAGCTTTCGAGGCAAAACTCGCCTCAGTTTTCACTGAACAAAACACGACCCATCAACAAATAAGAGCTGTTTTGTTGGTCTTGAAAAGTCATTCTTGCTTCTCAGCCCTGCACGTCGATCCTCGAACCATTTTGAAAACCCCAGCTTATTCTTTGCCGATAACCAAGGTCGCTGGAGACGAGTATCTGCACTTGGGCGTTAGAGTAGGTTTATTTAAAATTCTTCAATCGACTCCAATACACATCATGATTCCCAATGTTCTCGAATTAGATTGCAGCACAGATGGTGCTTCACTGGATAAACTGAGTAAGATTGTTATTTGGCCTATACAAATTCGTGTAGCCAACATTACTACTTGCTATCCGGAGATCGTTGGTGTTTTTAAAGGATCAACAAAGCCAACGAGTGCTACTGAATTTATGAATCCATTTGTGAATGAGTTGCTTTCCATTTTGGAAAATGGAATTGAATTCGGCGGCAAACAAATATCTGTGCAATTAAGATGTTTCATCGCTGATGCTCCAGCTCGATCTTTTATTTGAGGCCATCGAGCACATAATTCAAGAGCTCCTTGTTCCAAATGTCATGTTGTCGGTGTATCTGTTCGTTCAGGAGTAATGATTTACAAGGGAACCGACCATGCGCCGCGTACGCTCGAAGAATATGCTTCAATGATGGATGTACTTCATCATAAAGAACGATCCGCTCTTGTTAGACTTCCGTTGAATGTAGTTTCCAGTACCGTATTTGATTATATGCATCTAGTATGTCTAGGTCTCATGGAGAAAATCCTGCAAGGGATAATTGATGGCAGATTTGTGGAATCAGCCAAGATCTCTCTCGATAACGTACAAGTTTTAGAGAATCGACTGGAACAAGTAAAGAAGTTCTGCCCGCAAGATTTTGCTCGGAAACCTGAAAACATTCGCAGACATGAGAAATTTAAAGCTACCGAGCAAAGGCAAATACTACTTTATAGTGGTCCAGTCATTTTTTACGGCTTGTTGAACGATGCTGTTTATAAGCATTTTCTTTTGCTCCACACAGCCATGAGGATTCTTGCAAACCCTTTTCATACGCAGGAATACATAACTTATGCGGAGTACTGTATCAAGATTTTCGTTGAAACAGCTTCTGATGTGTACGGTGAAGAATTTCTATCGTACAATACACACGCTTTGTTACATCTTCCTGACGATGTCCGATCTTTTGGGCCCTTAGATTCCTTCTCGGCATTTCCTTATGAAAACAACATGACTTACTGTAGAAAGTTATGCCGTAAACCGAATCAACACCTGCAACAGATTGCCAAAAGGAGAGGCGAAAATTGTTGTACGGCATCCAAAAAGTACGTTGATCCCAATGCTTTAAAATTTGTTACAAAACATTGTAATGGTCCTGCACCCTTGCTTGATAATTGTATTGATTATTGTCAGTATAAGAAAGTTATCACGGGGTCAATTCACTTGTCAGTTCTTCAACAGGATAATACTGGCATTCTAAAAAATGGGTCTATCGGTGTTATTAAGAATGTAATACAGTATAGAGAAAATGATTGTTATCTTCTTTTACAATTATTCTCAAAAGTTCAAAAGATTCATCTTTGTTGCAGGTATTTCTTTGCTCTGCACCGAGCACAAGATTATTATTCGTAAAACTCGATAAAGTCGTAGAAAAATGTTTTAAAATGCCTTACTGGCCGCCCGACTTTCCAACCACAGAGCACAGCTCTGAATATTTTGTCGTTTTTACTATTCTTTCATCACATTTAGAAAATTAAATAGATCGATAGTATTTTAGAAATTTTAATTTAACGAATTTCTTTCTTCATTCAATTTATTCTTTCGTTTTTCTTCATTTTCTGAGAAAATAAAATTATTATTATTATTATTATTATTATTTTAATCTCTTGATTTAAAATTTCTAAACAAATTTTAGAATATGAGTAAAAAAATGAGCCAGAACAAGGGAGCACTTCCCCCTAACGAATCGGTGGCCAAAATGGTGGAAAGGATGTCGTCCGTTAATAGTTCTTCTGCTTCGGGTTTACCACAAAAAAGGATTAGCCAGCCGATATCCTCGAAGTCAAATTTGCAAAAACACCAACAACAGCAACAGAAAAAAACAACAACAACAACAAGTACGGCAACAAAAAAATCGGTCAACGGTCGAACCTAATTGGCATTCGCAACCGACCTTTCCATCGTCAGCATCATTGTACCACCAAAAATCGCAGGAGCAACACAAACAACAGCAACAACAGTCCAAGCACCAGCTGCAGCATCGGCAACATCAGCAGAGACTACAACAGCAGAAGCAACAGCAGCAACAACCAAGGCAACGCCAGCAGCAGCAACAATCAAGGCAACAGCAGCAGCAGTAACAATCAAGGCAACAGCAGCAGCAGCAACAACCAAGGCAAGAGCATCAGCAGCAGCAACAACCAAGGCAAGAGCAGCAGCAGCAACTACAGGCATCAATTACGTCACAATCCATGAGCGACGCTATTGAGCAAATACGCCAAACATTAGAGTAAGTCCATTTATATTTAAATGTTATAATTAATGTAAATTCTAATCAATTTAATTCGAATTGTGGCTTGATGAACAGAAAACTGACCGATGTGCAAGGTTCAATCAGGTATACACTGCATTTATTATTTTTAATAACTTTGAAATATGTTTAATTAATTTTACTTATTCATTTATTTTTAGTTTAACAAATACAAGACTTGATATATTGGAAAATGTTACAGAGTATGTGATAAATCATATTATTATCTTTTTATTCATTCCATACGCGTATTACATCTACATGTTTTCACTTTCAGCTCCTTTGATGCGAGGCTCAAAAATTTGGAAACAACAACAAGGTATGCCTAACCGTTATTCAACGTGAAACTAAATTATTTTATAATATTCAATAATTATTTTAATTTTTTAGTTCCATTTTACAAATTTTGAAGGATTTAACGTCAAGGCAAACGCTCAAAGCGAGGACTCTTCCTGCATACCTCCCATTTCGATCAACAGCCGACCTTGTTGCGTTTGATCATATAAATAACGAAGAGTTCAATAATCTCGTAAGTATTATTTACATGTTTTACAGACTAATTTTTTGTGATCGATAAATTTTTGATAACTAACATTTTCTTAGGTTAATTATCTGCGCTACCTCGGAGGAGAAAATTCCACAGACGCCGCGGCCAAATATTTCAAATGCTGCGTTGAAATGAGCGAAGATTTGTTCAGTAACGTCACTTGGCTGGGATCAAAAACGGACGCTAATATGATGGCGTTAAAGACAAGAAGATTTGCTGCAGCTTGCGAAGGTGCGTATTTAATTAAAATTTGTTGTTTTATTATTCATTTTAATATTTTTTTTTTACAGATGCAATGCCAATTTCTCTGGATACTTTGAATAAACCTAACTACCAAGAGTTCACCTGGGCAATGACGAAAGCTCTGAAGAGTGCCAAAGAGGGCTATCGTCGCCAACGTGCGGCTACAAAGCATCTTCATCGACAAACGGACCCTGTCATCGAGCCGCAACGGAAATACGCCCGCAACAGCCGGACAGAAGCTCGTCATCAGCCAACGATGGATGTAGAGAATAATTTTAACCGTACCGACGCCATGGACGATTACACTGGCGACAACGACAACAACAATTACAACAACCACGCCAACGACAACGACAATTACAACAACGACGACAATTACAACAACGACGACAATTACAGCAACGATCCCAACGACGCCAACGACAACGATGCCAACGACAACGATGCCAACGACAACGACAATTACAACAACGACACCAATGACAATGATAATGACTACAGAAATGATAATTACATTGATGATGACAACAGCAAGAACGGTGACTATACTAACGAGACGAACCATGGCGTCGTTGACCATGAGACCGACGACGGCGACTATACTGACACAACTGTATTCAACGACAACTTAAACGATACCACTGAACAAAACGACGACTTTGATGCTGATGACTTATTTCAGGAATAATAATATTTTTTTTACAGGTTCATAAAAAAATACAGATTTTTTTCTCATTTTTCATCGTTTTCAACTTACATTTTTTAATTCATAATCTGTATTTTTTTATCAAACGCTCTCTTACATTTTGTTTATTTAAATTTTTATTCTTTCAATTTATTCTTCTTTAATTTTTATTAATTAATAAATTTTTATTCTTTTATATTAGTTTAAAAAATTGTAAGAGAGCGTTGGAGGGGCTAAATAAATGGATGAGCCTCACAGAAGGGGGCGGTGGTCGGGGCCTCCTTCATTTTAACAAATAAAACATTTTTTTTTCAGGGCAACCAGTTAGTAAGATTAATGTTCTATCGCTCATACACATACACACACACACGCACACACACACACACACGATTATTATAATTATTTTTAGCAGAGGTTGCAAAAGAAGTAATAACAGCAACAGCAGCAAAAGGAACATCGTTAAGAGAAGAAAGGATTATAACTATAAAACAAGATTATTATTATAGAGCATCCCCTGCAAGGCAGCGCAAGGATTACAAGAAGATTGAAAAATTATAAGTATTTTAAGATTATTATTATCAATAATAATATTGTATTAGAATATTAGTAATATAATTATTTTATTTTATAGCAGCAAAGACAGCGGCATCAGGGATAAGAGAAACAGCAATAATGGCAACAGCAGCGGCGACTTCAGCGAAAGTATTAGAAGTAGCAACAAAATAACACATTTAAGTATTTTTATTATCCTCTACTATAAATTTTTATTTCTTATTTGTGTTTGGCTTTTTTAAAATATTTTAAAATTATCTTTTTCAGGAGCATCGGCAGTATATAAACGAAAGTAGCAACAATTTGTTTCGTTGTTTATTATTTTTTAGTATTTTAAATTGTTAAATTTCTTTTCATTGTTATTTTTTTTCTGTTAAAAATGTTTGTTTTTTTAAGATTTATAAAATTATTTAAAATTGTAATTATTAATAATAAGTTTTAATAAAATGTTATTAAATTTATTTGTTATTTATTTATTTCCAAAAATAATTTTTAGGTTAGGTGCACCTAAAAAAGCGTGCAAGATTTCAAATGCTCGCAAATCGTCAGCAAAATGACGCCACGAGTCTGTGCCAAATGCTGGCACACAAGCGGCACGCATGCTGCTCGTTTTGAGATACGCATATGCTTTCGGCACATGCTCGTCATATGCCGAGCATATGCGGAGGTACCTGGACGTCACGCGTGCGGCACGGATGTTGTCGTAGTGCCGTCATTTTGCCGAGGCAATGTTATCTGGGTGGGTTTATCCTTCTTCTTTCTTCCTTTCTCGTGGCGCTGGTGTGGCTGCTGTTACGCAGCCTGTTCCACGGGCCATCAACAGGCGGTGCGCATGCGCGCGAGGTGGCGGGTTTTTTGAGATGCAGATATCTGAAAGCAGAAATACGAGGGCGCCGCAGCTCACCCCCTTTGCAGGGGATGAGCGGCAGCGCCCCAGGCGCTTGTCCACCATGGCTCCCCCCTGGGGGAGGGCCAGGGTGGGGTAGCGCCGAGGGATTTTGTAGGAGGAAGCAGAAGTGTAGTATTCTAGGGAGAGTATGGGGCTGGAGGAATAGTGAGGATGCTCAGGTTTTTAAAGGCGAATTTCGCAACTCTTCAAAAAGCCGCATAGGAGAGAAATAATGTATGGTTTAGGAGCGTGCAGGAACTGTGAAATGATGTATGGAGGGAAGATTTTTTGTTTGATTAAAGAGCGTGTGAGAGTGGTGCGTTGGTTGACGTAGCGGGGGCAAGACCAGAACACATGGTTGAGGTCTTCTGTGTCCCCGCACTGACAATCTGGGGAGTCGGAGAGATTTTTTCGGAATAGGCTGAAAGCTAGGTTGTAGTGGTTACTACGCATACGGCTAAAGGAGGTGATGTGGTCTCTAGGAAGGTTGCAGGAGAGGAACCAAGGTTTAGGAGAGGGGGAGAGATAGTTATCAATGTAGAATTGTCCCTTGGGGCAATTGGGGTTGGTGATGGAGCGAAAGACTTTGTCCTTAATATCTAGTGTGATTTGATGATGAAAGTCGGAGTGTGGAAGGGAATACTCGAGCGTAATGCCAGTACGAGGAGCCTCCTTGGCCAATGAGTCAGCCCTTTCGTTGCCAGGGATACCCTTGTGGCCGGGGATTCAGGCAAGGATGACGGATTGACCTTCAGCTTCAAGTTCCAGCAGTATACTCTTGATTCTGAAAATGATGATGTGGGAAGATTTGATGACGTCGGAGGTGTTAGAGATAGCTTGAAGGGTGCTGAGAGAATCAGTGAAGATGATTGATTTTCTTATGCTGTTGGTTTTGATGTTCTCGAGAGTGAGCAGAATAGCTAGGGCCTCGGCGGTGAAGATGGAAGCGTAGGAGGATATGCATCCTTGGAATTGAAAGAAGGGAGGATTGGGGGAGAAGATGGCTATGCCGACGTAGCTTCCTGCGTTTGTTTTGGAGCCGTCTGTATAGAAAGAGGTGTGGGAAGAGATGGCTTGAGAGAATTTTTCCGAGAAAGTACGTTTACAGACGTTTTCGGGTAATCCGAGGTCGCGTAGGGCATGCGCCAGCAACCCAGGATCGACCCTATCAAAAGCCCCTTTGACGTCGAGAAAGAGTGCTGCAAGAAAGCTGTTGTTGAAGAAGGCTTTATAGATGGAGGTCGTGAGGATTGAGAGATTGTCGGTGCAGGATCTATTTTTGCGGAAGCCGAATTGGGTGTTGGGAAGGAGAAGGTTGTGTTCGAGCCACCAGATAAGCCTGCTGTGAAGCAGTCTTTCTAGCAGCTTGAGGAGGGATTGGGCTAAGGAGATAGGGCGGAATTTGTCTGGAGGACCTTTTGGGATGAAGAAGACGAGGAACTCGTTCCAAGATTTTGGAAACTTGCCGGAGGAAAGGATTTGGTTGAAAGTGGTGAGGAGAGCGCTGTGTATGTTGTCTGGAAGGTTAGAGAGAATGAGGTTGTCAATTTTATCTAGTCCGGGGTCGGATTTTGATATAGCGCGACATTTGGAAAGGGCTGCGTTGAGTTCGTAGTTGGTAAAGGGTTTCGAAAAGAGTGCGAGTGTTTCTGGAGAGGGGTTAAAGGAGGAGGGAAAGTTGGGGAAAAAACACGAGGGGGGGCAGATAGTAGGTATAAGCTCGCGGTGGATCTCAACCGTGCGGAGATTTGAGGGCGCCGCTTCCGCGGCGAGAGCTCTGTGTCTGAATCTTTTCACTGTGTTCCAAAGTTTTGAAGTTGAAGTGAACGGGTTCAAGCTGGAGCAAAACTCTTTAAACGAAGCTACTTTATGTTTTTAGAAAATACGTTTGGCATTTCTTTCGATTGAGAGTAGGTTTTCATAGGTGTTTGGATCGCGTCTGAAACATTGGAGTGCTTTCTTTCTCTCGTCGTTGGCAGTGGCGCACTCTTCGTTCCACCACGGGGGAGGGGGAGGGTGTTTGTGAGAGGATGACCGCGGATTGGGATTAAGTTTGGTAGATAGAGTAGAGGCAGCCTGTAGAATAGAGGAAGAGAGATAGTGGTATTTTTCAAGAGGGGAAGAGACATAAATGGGAGCGTTGTTAAAAGAGAAACTTGAAAGATCTTTGGTGAATTCGGACCAATGAAGTTTGGTGGCTTTTTTAAAATTGAAACGGAGTGGTGTGGTGGAAGTGCGCGTTGGAGGTATGCCTATGGAAATGGAGATAGGGAAATGATCGCTGAGGAGATTGTCGTCCAGTACATTCCATGAGGAAATAGAGAAGAGTTGGGGGGAGACGAAAGAGAGGTCGATGTTAGATAAACTACCGGAGTTCGCTTTGTTCAGGAAAGTTGGTGAGTCGTCATTTAGGAGAAGAAAACTATTGTCGAGAAAGTATAGAGGAATTTGTTGGCCTACCTGGCAGGTATGGGTGCTGCCCCATATAGGGTTATGACAGTTGAAGTCCCGACCGATGAAGATGCTGCTGAAATTAGAAAGAGAGTCAATGAAGCGTTACCAAAGATGGGGATCGAAGGTTCTGGAAGGGGGGTGATAGACGGTGACCGTCAGAAGATCGCCTTGAGGAGAAAAGGTGGAGATAGCCAGAGTTTCCAGGTCCAAAGGAGCGTGGAAAACTATGTCAATGATCCTGAAGGGAATGTCTTTGCGGATGAGGATGGCTATGCCTCCTCCTCCGCCTTCCAGACGGTCCTTTCTGATCATGACAAAGTTAGGAAAGGAAGGATGGTTTTTTGGGGAGAGTTTGGTTTCTAGGAGGATGATGATGTCGTAATTGGAAGAGATCGCTGTTAGGTGAGCCTTACGCTGGGTAAAAGAAAGGCAGTTCCATTGTAGGATGCGGAGAAGTCTGTTGGGATTGTTAGAACTGGCCATTGTTAGTTGGAGAGAAGGTTAGGTTATCCAGGTATGTGAAGATGAGAAGAAGAATGTTTAGTTGGTTAGAGGGGTAGAGGAGCGGTGAAATGCAGCGTTGTAGGATTTCTCTGATCATTAGAATGATTTGATGAATTGGGTTTGTGTGGGGAGAATGCTGGTAGAAGGGCATGTTGGAAAGGAGAGGAGTTGAGGGTGAGGGGGGTGAGGAGGTGAGGGGAGAGTTTGAGGCTGAGAGATCCGGGTTACAGTTTTGGTTTTGGTTTTGGTTTTGGAGGAGCCGTGGGTAGTGGTGGGTTGGGGATGAAGGTTGATGGTGTCCAGCAGGAGAGTTGGAGAGGTTTAGGGATTTGTAAGGAGGATGAGTCGGGGTGTCAGGGAAGGAGGGGGAGGCGGGACTTTTGGACCCATAACTCTGGAATAGAGCACGTTGCCTGAGGTAGTCTTTGGGGTTTCGAGAGATTGCGAGTAGTTGAGAGCACTTGGGTGAGAAAGCGGTGGGAATGCACTAGAGTTGGTCGAGAAGGCATTGTTAGGTAGCGCTAAGGGGCTTGGTCTTACACCAAACTTGGACCGGAGGATGTGGGTTGGAGGATCAGACCTGCGAAGAACGATGCACGCTTCGTGCAGCGAGGTGTTGTGCATAGCTGCATACGAACGTACCTTCTTTTGGAATAGGAGCTCTGGGCATGCCTTGTCGATGGGTAGATGGGACCCTTGGCAGTTAATGCACTTTGGTTGTTTGCCTTTGTTGGGGCACTCGTCAGGAGCTTGGTGAGAGGATCCCCCACATCTCATGCAGAGAGCTGCCTTGCTGCGGCACAGTGTCTGAAGATGTTCATACCTAAAGCATTTGAAGCACATTTTAGTGGGAGGAACATAAACTTCTAGGTTATATCTGACTAGAAATAGGAAAACGTCACTGGGAAGTGACTGACCTTTAAAGGTTAAGAGAATAGTGCGGGTGGGAATTAGTTCTGGTTTGTTGGCAGCGTCTTTAGAGAGGACTTTTCTGTTGAGCCTTCTGACTCCGAGGATGGGTACGGAGGATTGCAGATAGTCAAGAATCTCTTCTTCTGAGTATTCCACTGGGACATCCCTTATAATGGCCTGTCTGTTGAGCTTGTGTGCTGGAATCGAAGCCTTAATGTTGGCTTCAATTAAACAGGGATTGTTGAGGAGCTTGTTCGCAGAAATTTTGTCTTCAAGAGTTACGGAGACCTTGTGCGCACCAGACGAAGATAGAGAAAGAATATTACCTTGAACAAGAGGGGCAATGATGCGTCCTACCGTAGTAGGGTGAAGATTCCCTGGTCTCAGAGTGATGTCTGCTGTTTCTAAAAAGACAGTGAATGGGCCATCAACACAGCTGCTATAGAGCGCTAGAGTAGATGAATTTCCGAGTGCAGGTTTTTTGTTAAAAAGTGAGAGGTTGTTGTCTGAGTCTCTGAGCCTCTTGTTGGAAAGAGGTGTATTGGTCTGGGTGAGGGTTGCTTGCGTTGCGTTTAAGTATTCCTTGTTGCCACTGGAAGAGATTGCCTCTTTTGAGAGTGCCAGAGAGTGCTTCGTTGAAAGAGGTAGTCCTGATGCGTTGAAGGATGCAGAATTATCTGTAATGTTTAAAAGATTGTTAGCACTGAGGGAACGGTGTAGAGAATTCTGAGGGAATGATTCTTGGAAAAGGGAGGTTAGAAGGGTGTTTTGGGGAGATTTAAGCGGAAATGAGGTAGAAGGGTTTGTGAGGCAACCAGATAGGTTAGGGTTGTCGTTTAGCTAAGGGCTTGTTGTTTCCGAGGATTTAGTCTTGGAGGCTGAGCGGAGACGAGAACGAGAGCGTGAGCGCGAGGAGGATACGGAACTAGAGTCTTCATTGTCGACATTGTCGTTTTTTTTCTTGCTCTTATTCTTGCGTCCACCTTTGCCTTTCTTAGACATTTTCTCTGATTGAGAGGAGGGATCTGAAGGATCCCTTCTCCCTTTGAGAAATTGGCTCTTGCTGAGGTCTTTAGAGACCTCAGGCATGGCCTCGCACTGGGGTGTGAAGAAGACAGAGGCAGGAGGGCACTTGTAAGATTTGGCGGGAGAGAAAACTTGGCGGCCGGCGGCCGCCGAGGTTAGGTTAGTTTTTAGCGACAGACTTAAAATTAGTTGATGTTAGTTAAATAAAAGCTATGAAAGTTAACACAGATAAAAAATATGCTAAACAAACATGCAAGGTTAGTTATAATGTAAAAAAAACTGTTTGGATTTGACTTTCGAGAACGATTTATCAGAGAGAGCGCCGCTGCGTGAGGTGCACCATCCGAGTAGTGATGGGCGATTATACTCGATACTTCTAGAATCGACCGATACTTTTTGAAACGAATCGATTATTTAATCGATTATTTTTATAAGTCGATTCTGGAAGATCGATTCTTTTTTAAGCGAGAATCGATTCAAGTTGGGGTCAAAATTGGAATGACTGAGGAAAAATGCGCGACTGCCGCATCAGAAACTCAGATGCCCTAATCACATAACCGCGTACGATCGCGTACGTCTACGCACAACCGCGTCCGACGTTAAGGAAGAATCTAGTGATTTTCGCTGTTGCCAACAGCGGCAATGTCAGTGCAATAACTAGTACTTTCGAGGAACAGACCTACTCACACGAAGTGCAGTAGATCGGAGTAACGCTTGCTTGTTTATGTCTGTTGTCGTTGGTGTAGTAGCCGACTTTCGTATACGTAGGTCTGTTCCTCAAAAGTACTAGTTATTGCACTGACATTGCCGCTGTTGGCAACAGCGAAAATCACTAGATTCTTCCTTAACGTCGGACGCGGTTGTACGCAGATGTACGTGATTGTACGCGGTTATGTGATTAGGGCAAGAATGATACGGACCGACGGGCGACACGCAGTGCGTCGATACTTTACTGTAGTCTGCGAAAGACGTGCGAAACTAAGCGAGACAATTATTAAAATTATTTCTAAACCCAAGTAGGCGGGGGACGCCAGGTCCCCGCATGTAAAAGAGTTGCGTAGAACTGCAACATGATTATTTAAATAATTTTTAAACCCAAGTAGCCGGGGGACGCGAGGTCCACGCATATTAGGGAATTACGTAGACCTGCAACAATAAGCAAGACAATTATTTAGACAATTTTTAAACCCAAGTAGCGGGGGTATGAGGTCCAAGCATATAAGGGAGACATGTAGACATGAAAAAATAAGCAAAACGATTATTTAAATAATTTTGAAACCCAAGGAGGTGGGAGATATGTGGTCCACGCATATAAGGGAGTCATAAAAAAATAAGCAAAACGATTATTTAAATAATTTTTAAACCCAAATAGGCGGGGGATATGTGGTCCACGCATATAAGGAAGTCATGAAAAAATAAGCAAAACGATTATTTAAATAATTTTTAAACCCAAGTAGCCGGAGGACGCGAGGTCCACGCATATTATGGAATTACGTAGACGTGCAACAATAAGCAAGACAATTATTTAAACAATTTTTAAGCCCAAGGGATCTCATATGCCCCCACTGAAAAAAAATTCTATTTTCAAATAAATATTTATTTGAATACTACTATATAAATATTTATTTAAATTAAAACAATATTCATTTAAATTTAATGAATATTTACTCAAATCAAAATTAATTTTTTAATTTAAGTTGGTTCCCTCGAGATAAGAGTTAATTCAACACATACTTGGAATTACACATAACGAATGTCATATTCAAATTTCAGAGCATTTTATCGTTTGGCTTCTGAGTAATTGCTGTGCATAGTTCCACGGATTACACGGGAGATATATCTATATATATCAAAACTGTCGCGTTTTGTACCTGTTTACAACAATATCTATGCAACGAGATTCAAAACAGACTTGGAATTTTATGTACACATAGAATATATAACAAGGAATGTTTTCGCGCAAGAGTGAAGTAGATTCATCGTTTCATTATTAAAATAGAGCGTCTTAAAAAATCTCGCTTTCGCAGACTTGATATGTTTCGAGGGTTATGGACGCTCAGCGTGCACTCTCTATCTCTCTCGCTCAAAGCTGTCTGTCTCTCTCTTACCGAGGGAACCACCTTAAATGAATATTTTTTAAATTTAAATAAATATTGTTTTGATTTAAATAAATATTTATATAGTAGAATTCAAATAAATATTTATTTGAAAATAGATTTTTTTTTTCAGTGCCGCCTACTTGGGTTTAAAAATTGTTTAAATAATTGTCTTACTTATTGTTGCACGTCTATTTAATTCCCTAATATGCGTGAACCTCACGTCCTCCGGCTACTTGCGTTTAAAAATTATTTAAATAATCGTTTTGCTTTTTATCATGACTCCCTTATATGCGTGGACCACGTATCCCCCGCCTACTTGGGTTTAAAAATTATTTAAATAATCGGTTTGCTTATTTTTTCATGACTCCCTTATATGCGTGGACCACATATCTCCTGCCTACTTGGGTTTAAAAATTATTTAAATAATCGTTTTGCTTATTTTTTCATGTCTAAGTGTTTCCCTTATATGCTTGGACTTCATATCCCCCGCCTACTTGGGTTTAAAAATTGTTTAAATAATTGTCTTGCTTATTGTTACACGTCAACGTAATTCCCTAATATGCGTGGATCTCGCGCCCCCCGGCTTCTTGGGTTTAAAAATTATTTAAATAATCGTTTTGCTTATTTTTTCATGTGACGTAACACGTGACCAGTGCTCCGCAACGATTCTCCGATCCTTCGATACTTTTTTGAAATAATCGATTATTCGGTATCGATAAAATTTCAAAGGCGATTCTAAAGTATCGATACTTTTTAGGAGAATCGCCCATCACTACATCCGAGAGCTTGTCTTGGAATCGCTGCAGCGACTACGACTTAGCCAGTGCGCCGATATGCTGTTATGACCCGAGTCGGGGTCTCAGAGCAGAAAGGTGCTTCTGCAATGGTCGCCGGGTTGACCAATTAGAATTTGGAAATGTTGCTCAATTAAGCGCTAAAGCGCACAGAGTTGCGGGTAGTTTGAAATAAACACTCACGAGAATATTAAATTTAATGATGTAATTTATTGAAATAAATTACACTTTAACGATTCACAATATTTCGTTTAATGTGTTCGTGATTCTATATAAACTTAATCTGGCAATAAGATAGAGCCGGATTACGCGCACTGGTGCGATATTGTTACAAAGCTTAGAGCGCCTGATAACTTCCGACTAAAAGCTCAACGGCGCAACGTACACGGTAACAAAGACCAGACTAGTTGGCAACCGACTGTTAGAGCTTCTAGGCGCAACGTAAACGGTAACAAAGACCAGATTAGTTGGCTTGGATCGCAACGTACACGACAAGGACCAGATTAGTTAGCGATGACCCAGATCTCAGCTACAAAGCGTCTCATGTGCTCAGTAGCGACTGACTCTGGCGGCCCAGGGCTCTTCTTTTATATCCCTGACGCGGACCTCGAACCATTGACGAGAGGGTATGGGAGGAGCCAGTTCCTCTGGTGGCGGAAAGCTGAAGTCGGTTCCGAGGCCTATAGGTGCCTAGAAGGGCCGAGTGCTTCCCTCTCTTCTCTCAATCACGAGCGAGCTTCGTGGTGGGAGAACACCTGTAGATTCTCAGATCCTGGCCGAAAATCCCCTCTCGACTTGCGGCGCTTGTGCCTGCCTCCCGATTGGTTCTCCTCTGTAGACCGTTGTGCTCTGTGACGTAGTAGCCCCAGGTTGGTAGTGGGGATAGTATGGTGTAGAGGCTGTAGGACGCCAAGTTGCCTCGGAGGCCTCCCCCCACTCTGAAGGAGAGAGAGCGGCGGTGGAGGGGCTTCAGACCTGAAAATAGGGTCGAGAGCGCCGAGCGGAGAATGACGGTTGGTGGTGGAGGGGGCACTGATCTCTGATTGGCTGCTCCCCTACCAGCTGTTACACTCCGTGACGTAGTAGTTCCTGGACTTGCTGTAAACAGTTCCCGGACTTGTTTTCGCTCTCGCATTCCTTCTTGTCGGGTAAGCACTTCTCAGAATTGCTCGTGCTCTCCTGGCTCGTTTGCTAATAGATTGCGGGAACTGGTTGGTCGTTGGTGATCATCCCGGCCTGCTTGCTAATGGACTGATTGGCAGTTGATTGTCGTCCTGCTCAAAATAATTCCTATAACAGAGCTTTCCCTACCTGAGCGAGCTTTTCCCTAACTATTATTATTATTACGGTTCGTCTTGAGCATTGACGACGAAATTCTTATTCATTATCGCAATAGTTATTAATTTAATCGCAGATTGCTACTGCTATTTGGTTTTATTGTCAATCTCAACGCGTTGACCTTGCTATTGTTTAATTCAAATTATACGGTCGCAATTATTAATTGTTAAAGGTAATTAGTTAATAAATTCATTATCGCTTGTTTATCATTGATTCTTATTCGAATTATTGTTTACAACTAGGTTAAATTAATTTATAGATTTTTTAGACCGAGATTGTTATGGGAACGCATTCAATTATTATTATTTAATATATTATTTTATTTAACTTTTATCATAAATCAAGGTTCCATTGTAGAATTGCCTTTATATGTTGCACGACTCGTCTACGCAAACGCAGTTCATAACAATGCTACTGTAGTCTGGCGCCTGCGCACTAGAGCTCTTCGCTGATTGGGCGCTCGGTAGGCGGCCGAAAAGTACGAGTGGCACGACTGGAGCGCGCGCGTTCAAACAGCGAGCGGAGGACTTGGCGCGTGACACGAGGTGCACACATATAACGGAGTTACGTAGATGCGCGGTACTAAGCAAGACGAGAATTAAAATCATTTCTAAACCCATGTAGGCGAGGGACGCAAGGTCCATGCATATTAGGAAATTACATAAAAGTGCTACAATAAGCAAAACAATTGATAAATAATTTTTAAACCAAAGTTGGCGGGGGAACCGATGTCCACGCATATTAGAAAATTACATAAAAGTGCTACAATAAGCAAAACAATTATTTAAATAATTTTTAAACGAAAGTACCCGGGGGAAACAAGGTCCACGCATATTAGAAAATTACATAAAAGTGCAACAATAAGCAAAACAATTATTTAAATAATTTTTAAACCAAAGTAGCCGGGGAAAACAAGATCAACGCATATTAGCAAATTACATAAAAGTGCTACAATAAGCAAAACAATTATTTAAATAATTTTTAAACCAAAGTAGCCGGGGGAAACAAAGTCCGCGCATATTAGGAAATTACATAAAAGTGCAACAATAAGCAAAACAATTATTTAAATAATTTTTAAACCAAAGTAGCCGGGGAAAACAAGGTCCACGCATATTAGGAAATTACATAAAAGTGCTACAATAAGCAAAACAATGATTTAAATAATTTTTAAACCAAAGTAGCCGGGGAAAACAAGGTCCACGCATATTAGGAAATTACATAAAAGTGCTACAATAAGCAAAACAATTATTTAAATAATTTTTAAACCAAAGTAGCCGGGGGAAACAACGTCGTCCACGCATATTAGGAAATTACATAGAACTGCGACAATAAGCAAAACAATTATTTAAATAATTTTTAAACCAAAGTAGCCGGGGGCAACAAGGTCCACGCATATTAGAAAATTACATAAAAGTGCTACAATAAGCAAAACAATTATTTAAATAAATTTTAAATCAAGGTAGCCGGGGAATACGAGGTCGACGCATATTAGGGAATAATGTAGAAGTGCAAGAATAAGCAAAACCATTATTATAATAATTTGTTAACCAAAGTAGGCGGGAGATACGAGGTCCACGTATGTGAGGGAATTACATAGAAGTGCTACAATAAGCAAAACAATTATTTAAATAATTTCTAAACCAAACTAGGCGGGGGATACGGTGTTCACGCATATTAGGGAACAACGTAATGTTCTACAATAAGAAAAAAAGTTTTTAATTAATTTTGTAACCCATAGGCGGGGTATACGAGATCCACGCATTTAAGAGGATTGAGTTGACCAGCAATGCGATTATTTAAATAATTTTTAAACCTAAGTAGGCGGGGGATGCGGGGTCCATGCATATAAGGGAATGGCGTTCGCTGCGGTAGCCACCGGGGCTTATTGGTGCGGGGCTATACTTCAGGTCTTGATATTTTTTTTTTTGGATATTAAATAAAGTATATTGAATTGTCTAATAGTCATTTCTGTATTTGGTTTTTTAGTTTCAAAAACAGGTTTCATTTTGCTGTTAACAATAATTAATAATTGATTTTTACGAAATTCAAAACATTTTAGAAAAAGTAATTTTAATTTCCTTGTATGGAAAACATTAAATTTTGCAGTTCCGAAAATTTTAATTGTATCTAATAATGTTAAATATATAAAATTTTTCCGAGTAACGGTAGAAATTACGAGCTTCTACTAAATTGGAAATAACACCTATTTTTTTGTAGGTTAATATTTTAAATATTATTATAATAAGTAGAATTTACCATATTAGTTTATGTATAACTATTATAATAATTAAAATAATTATAAAACAATCAACTTAAAAAGCAATTTCCACGCTACCCATGAGGTACTGCTATTAGCGCGTTGGACTTTTTTTTAATTCATTCTTACAAGGAAAGTACCCGAACTGTCAAATTAAAAAAAATTCCAAACCCATATTAAAAAGTAGACCTCCATACGAGATTCACGAAACCATTTTTTTTATCGGCTGAGAAGCGCTTTATAAGGGTTAAAATCACCCCTAAAGTTTACCCTCAAGAAACGTTTTTTTTATATATCTCGGCTTCTACTTAACTTTTTTTAACGAAACAAAATGGAAAGAGTTTCTTATTAAAAAGTCAAGAAATCCGTGGTAGTATGAACATTAAGGGTTGCATCCCTTATTTTTTAGAGGGTGAAATTGTGTTTTTTTAAGAATAATTTTTGTTGTGAGGATTCATAAAATAATTAAAAATAGGTCAAAACATTATTTTTGCCAACTACAATAAATAACAATTGGTGTGTTTGGGCATTCTTCGCGAAACAACCCCTTAAGAGGTGGTAAACCACCCCTAACACAAATGAATTAGGTATATTTTTTTGGCAATTATTTTTTTCCTTAAAATGGGTTCTTGAAGTCGTTAATCGAAATCCACAGTTAGATCCACAATAAAAATTTGAAAATAGTGAATTCAATATGGCGAAAAATTTTTTAGAAATATTTTAAATTCCACGAAAAATAGTATGTAGACGTAGACCCCCTAGCGGAAATTATATTATGTAAATAAGTGTATAATAATGTAACAATGTTTTGTTATGTTATTGTATTATTTATTATTTTTTTATCATACACTTGTTTATCGTACGATAAACAAGTGTATGATAATGTAGTTGTTTGTAAAGAAGTGTAAGAAAACGTAACAAATTGTACTTTTCTACTGGATTTCGGACGCTTTTACATTTTACCACAGTTTATACCATTTTTTAATAATTTCTTACTTTTCCTTACATTTGTCTACGTTTTATTACTTTTTAATTTGTACTCTTAATTCAAATTTTATAGGCATTCTTACACTTTCGTACATCTTTTTACATTTTATTATATATTTGTACTTTTAATTACATCTTTTTACGTTTATATACAAATTTTGATACACATTTTACATCGTATCACATATTTGTACACTTTTTTCAAATAGTTCATAATTATACTTTTATAATAATTTATAATTGTACTTTTATTTAAATAAAGCTATAAATAAAATATTTTCAAAGATGTAAAGAAAAAATACTAAAACGTAATAAAATGTAAATTATTATGTATTAGAAATATAATTAATATATGTTACAAAATGTAAGTTACTGTATAAAAGTTTAAATTTTTACAAATTCTTACAGATTTTTCTAACAAATTAATTCTTACAGATTTTTCTAACAAATACTTCCTTATAATTTCATAAAAATAAGCTACACAAGGAAATATTTAGAAAACGTAAGGAATTGAAAGAAAATGTAAGAAACTTTAACAACTTGTTAAATATGCCCGAAATCCAGTATCGTATGAATTCTTACATTGTTTGACAATTTATTCCATTTTATAAGTATTTTCTTATTTTCTTTCATATTTTATAATTTCAGCTAGGAGAGATTTTCATGCTTGTTGAAATTATGATAGGTTTTAATAAGAAAAGTTTATTTATGATTTATTAATATAAATTAATATGAACAACATTTTTAATATAATGATAATTTTAGCAATTCATGGTTATTGCGCAATATACAAGATTACGTACACTTGCATTGATATGGCTTATCTCCCGATTCCTCCTCTTTTATTCATAAATAAGTGAAACATCGGTCAGTCGAAAACAAATATACGTTACTGAACATTTTTCTACGCTCATGTTAAATTAATATTCAATGTCAACATTATTTTATGGGTATTAATTGAAAATATAAGTGTCTGGAGGTACTTGCATCATATTTTTTAATGGCAAGTAAACATTTTACGAGTACGAAATCCTATTTGAATTGAATGATAACAACAATAATAATAGTCGTAAGTAACCATATAATTGAAATTTTTTTCTTCTTCATAATTATTCAAAATATTTCTAATAGAAGGATATAATAGATATAATATTGAAAAGTTAAATAAAATGCAGCATTTTTAAATATAAAACTCGTCAAAATATACAATAAATTTTGAACAAATGGCCGAAGTTAAGAAAGTCAAATTCAGTAAAAATCTATTATAGAATCTTTATTGTACCAATTGTAAATATTTTGATAGTGAAACTTTACTCTTAATACATGCATTGAATTATTTTATGATAGTAAAAATTATGTTTTGATTTTAATTTTTAGAATTACTGTTACATTACTGTTATTCTAATATATAAAATATGACATACTGACGATTTAATCAGTTAAGTTAAGTGTAAAAAAATATTCATACGAGTGAATAGAAGCAGTACTTTGTTTATAATAATAACGTTTAGCAACTATTTAATGCTAATAAAATAGTGTATCTTGTAGACAAAACATTGACAAACAATAACGAATTCCCATGCACTTACAAAGGAATTTAGTAAAATGTTTTCCTCAAAAGTTTTGGATGTCTGAATACTTTTTACACTTACTGTACATTCATACTATTGTACATTCCTATACTGTTATGGCTATAAAAAGGCTATAATAACTAAAACTTTTACAGGTTTACACTGCGACTCAACGTATCTAAAAGAAGAAAGAAAATATTTTCCATAAATATGAATTTGGTAAATGCGACGAATGTTTTATTTATTTTAAACAGTATGTTTCAAGATCAAGAAAATAAATTACCTGTTAATGACGCTGAAAGAAATGTTGCTAATATAGTGTATAATATTATAATATCAAGTATAAATGATCGTAGTATTTACGAAGAAACGGAAGAATTTCTATATTATGATGATACCTACGAACGTTACGATGACATACCTGCAGATGATTTACATGAAGATATCGATGCAGAAGATATGATAACACCCGAAACTGAAAATCAATGTAGGACCGAATCAGACAGTATTAATTTTGACTACAAAAAGCAAGCTGTGGAGTATTGGTTAAGTAGTAAAAACAAGTTAAAATTTGAAACAGTCCAAAATCGATCGAGAAAATGGAAATTGTTACCCTCGCAAATATTTAAATGACTAGTAGCGGCTTAGGGTTACAGATGACAAATTCAGATGAATCGGAACTTGGAGCGAGTACGCCGATTTGCGAGTATGATACTCTATATAGTATAACTGTTATTATAACTGTTAGAGGTCTGCGTTTATTACAGGGATGCAACTGTCTCCTCTATTTCCTCTTTTTTTTCAATCTCCTATTTTACCCTTTTTCCAAGTTACTCCTCTGCTCTATAATCAGCGATCTCTCCAATTTACCGATGAATTGCAATGAAAAAGACGCGCGGACTACAATTTGAAAAGACTTGGTCGTCTCCTGTAGGTAGGGTTGCCACCTTTTACATTTGAAGTTGCTGGCCGACTGATGACTGGCGGTGGGGGGGGAGGCAAGTAGGCGGGGGATATGGGGTCCATGCATATTAGGGAATTACGTAGCCCTGCAACAATAAGCAAGACAATTATTTAAACAATTTTTAAACCAAAGTAGGGTGTGGATATGTCGCCAACGTATATTAAGGAATTACGTAGATATGCAACAATAAGCAAGAGAATTATTTAAACCATTTTTATACCCAAGTAGGCGGGGGATATGAGATTCACGCATACAAGCAAGTCATGTAGACATGAAGAAAATAAGCAAAACGTTTATTTAAATAATTTTTAAACCCAAGTAGGATGTGGGAAAACGTCTATTAAGCTAGCAGATCACTTTTATGACCCGGGCTTATAAACAATGCCATAATTTTCTGCTAATTTTCTGCTAATTTTTGCGCCCATCCGGATTTTTCTGCTCCAGCCGTTTTCGAGAAACATGCGATCTGCTAGCTTAACATTAAGCTAGCAGACCATTGTCGGGTATCTTGGCGAGATTTTGCCTTAGCCAATTCGGAGAGGCGGCATATTTTGGTGCTAATTTTCTGCTGTAAGATGGTCCGAGCCAAAAATCCCAAAATCCTTCGTAGATCCCAGAACTGTACGTAGGCCCAGATTAATACTAAGCTAGCAGACCAGTTTCGGTTATCTTGGCGAGTGTTTGCAATAGCGAATTCAGAGCGGCGGCATATTTTGGTGATAATTTTCTGCTGTATTATAGTCGGGGTCAGAAATCCCAAAATCCTTCGGAGGCCCAGAATTGGACATAGGCATGAAGCTGAACCTACCCGCTACACATTCTATCCGCCCGAAGACCCGCACTGAAATAGTGGGGCAAAATGAGGCATGTAAAAATTTCGCATTAAATATTGTTTACAAGCACGCGAGTCACATATAAGTGATGACAACCCATAGTAGCAATGATAATATATATATCAGCGACAAAAAATTTTTGGTGCTAATTATTTAAATAAACAATTAAGCAGCTTAGTTGCATAAAAAGCAAGGATATCCGCAGCTTTGCGAATTTTGGAGCTGTAACTCCGGCTCAAATTATGACAGGATAACAAAACTGCGGAAAAACGATCTTCTGATCTAGGCAAACACCTGCTTGTAGGAGAATTTGCGGCACCAAATATTGAAATAAACAATAAAGGGGGTCAGACACCTTTACAATTTTCTTCATAAAATGACCTGAAAAAAATTAATTTTCATAATTAGAAATATTTAGAAGTAATATCCTAAAAATATATTCAATTTATGATAAAATGAGATCCAAAAAAAAAATTTGGATCGATTTTAACCAATTATGTGGCCATTTCAAAATTTTTGCTCTGCCGTCGACTCCAGATTCAGGTACTGCATATATTTTAATGGGAGAGGTCCTAAAATTTTGGTATTTTATATGACTATTGACTGAAGAGTTGTATGTATCCAATTTATTTGATTAAATAATTTTTTACGGTCAAAAATTGCTAAAAAATCTTAAATTTAAGTGAAATTCAGATTTTTTACCAATCTTTGACCGTAAAAACTTATTTAATCAAATAAATTGGATACATACATGTCTTCAGTCAATAGACATATAAAATACCAAAATTTTAGGACCTCTCCCATTAAAATATATGCAGTTCCTGAATCTGGAGTCGACGGCAGAGCTCAAAATTTTACATTATGTAGAAAACAGCTTTAAAGATAAAATTACTACGATACTTCTTTATTTCTTCTTCTTTATTTCTTAACTCCATCTCTGCCCTGAAATACAAAAAAATATTGTTTTTCGCTCAAAATATTTTACATTTAGACCAAATATTCTGATACCTCAGTATACGATCTATCAGACTTGTAAGCTATGAGCACGCGTAACAGTCATATCCACATCAGTTAGTCAAGTTTGTTAAGTGGTTTAATATGTAGATCCTTTGGTGCTTTTAAATCCATATGTTTTTAATAATCTTTATCACATATATTAGATTCTTATACGTATACTGAGGTAAATAAAGAATGTATTGAGAAATCCAAAATCCTTCATGCATGTTATGAAGCCAGTATCGCCATAGCCAAATGCTTGAAAAAAATGTTTATAGCAGCAACATTCCTATATTGATCTTTTTTTAATGTCTGATAAGGTGAACTTCTTTACTTGTCCTTCATTTTTCTTTTTCACATATAATATTATTACTTAATAAAGAGAATACGACTGATACATATTTATTGCAGTGCATAACTGTTTTTACTTCAGAAAATAAAATGTCAATTATATCATAGTGAGATTCAGGCAACGGCTGATAATGGTAGCTTTCTGGGAGAAACGAAGGTTCCATGAAATTTTTCTGCACAATAGCATATCTTTCCTTCCTTTAAAAGTTGATTTAAACCTGCACACTAAATGTTTTTTGTAATAGTCAATATAGACTTTATTTTTCTTTAGTATCAATCCCTGTTATTTTAAGTATAAAGTTTCCAATAAAAGTTCAAGTACTAAAAGCTATTTCTAAAACATTAATTCAACTGTCATACATATTATTCAAACACTTTTAATAACTGATTTAAAATACTTTTACTTATTATAATACACTAAATGTTTACTCCAAAATCCGTTGGAAACAATGAAAATTAAGAAGAACACTTTGTATAGAAAAGGTGCTGGATGCTGATATCACAGTGTTTATATGAAATAACAGCTGTGCATGTTTACATTGCTTGCGGACTTTTACATAGGTTAAAATCAGCTCTGTTACAGTGAATCTACATTGCATGCCGTATGCCGTATGCCGTCAGAAAAAAAGTTGTTGTCTGAAATCTATAGGATTTATAATTCTATGATTATAAATTCCATAGGAATTGTTTAAATAAACAATTAAGCAGCTTACTTGCATAAAAAGCAGGGATATCCGTGGCTTTTCGAATTTTGGAGCTGTAACTCCGTTTCAAATTATGACCGGCTAACGAAACTGCTGGAGAATGTTTTTCTGATGTAGAAGAACACATCCGCGTAGCAAAATTATCGGCACCAATTATTTAAATAAACAACTAAGCATCTTACTTGCATAAAAAGCAAGGATATCCGCGGTTTTTCGAGTTTTGCAGCTGTAACTCCGTTTAAAATTATTACAGGATAACGAAACTGCGGGAAAATATTTTTCTGATGTAGACGAACACCTCCCCGTAGGAGAATTAGCAGCACCAATTATTTAAATAAACAATTAAGCAGCTTACTAACATAAATAGCAGGGATATCCGCGGGTTTTCGAATTTCGGAGCTGTAATCTCGTTTCAAATTATGACCAGCTAACGAAACTGCGGGAGAATGTTCTTCTGATGTAGACGAACACATCCGTGAGGAGAATAAGCGGCACCAATTATTTAAATAAACAATTAAGCAGCTTACTTGCATGAAAAGCAGGGATATCCGCGATTTTTCGAATTTTGGAACTGTAACTCCGTTTCAAATTATGACCGGCTAACAAAACTGCGGAAGGATGTTCTTCTAATGTAGACGAACACATCAGCGTAGGAGAATGAGCGGCACCAATTATTTAAATAAACAATTAAGCAGCTTACTTGCATAAAATTTCGAAAAACTGCGAATATCTTTGATTTTTGTGTAAGCTGATTAATTGTTTATTTAAATAATTGGGGCCGCAAATTCACCTACGTGGATGTGTTCGTCTAAATCAGAAGAACATTTTCCTGTAGTTTTGTTATCCTGTTATAATTTGAAACGTAGATACAGCCACCAAAATTCGAAAAACTGCGAATATCCTTGCTTTTTATGCAAGTAAGGTGCTTAATTGTTTATTTAAAAAATTAGTGCAGCAAATTCTTCAACACGGGGTGTTCGTCTAGATCAGTAGAACGTTTTCCCGGAGTTTCTTTATCCTGTCATAATTTGAAACGGAGATACAGCTCCAAAATTCATAATGCCACGGATATCCTTGCTTTTTATGCAAGTAAGTTGCTTAATTGTTTATTTAAATAATTGGTTCCGCAAATTCTCCTACGCGGATGTGTTCTTCTACATCAGAAGAACGTTCTCCAGCAGTTTGGTTAGCCGGTCATAATTTGAATCGGAGTCACAGCTCCAAAATTCGCAAGCCGCCGATATCCTTGCCTTTTATGCAAGTAAGATGCTTAATTGTTTATTTAAATAATTGGTGCCGCAAATTTTGCTACGCCGATGTTTTCTTCTACATCAGAAGAACATTCTCCAGCAGTTTCGTTAGCTGGTCATAATTTGAAACGGAGTTACAGTTCCAAAATTCACAAAGCCACGGATATCCTTGCCTTTTATGAAAGTAAGATGCTTAATAGTTTATTTAAATAATTGGTGCAGCTAATTTTGCTACGCGGATGTGTTCGTCTACATCAGAAGAACATTCTCCCGCAGTTTCGTTAGCCGGTCATAATTTGAAATGGAGTTACAGTTCCAAAATTTGCATAGCCAAGGATATCCTTGCCTTTTATGAAAGTAAGATGCTTAATTGTTTATTTAAATAATCGGTGCCGCTAATTCTCCTACGCGGATGTATTCGTCGACATCAGAAGAACATTCTGCCGCAGTTTAGTTAGCCGGTCATAATTTCAAATGGAGTTCAGCAACCAAATCTCGAAAAACCACGAATATCCTTTTTATGCAAGCCTCTTAATTGTTTATTTGGATAATTGGTACCTCAAATTCTTCTACGCGGATGCGTCCGACTTAATCAGAAGAACATTTTCCGGAGTTTCGTTGCCGGTCATAATTTGAAACGGAGTTACAGCTCCAAAACTCGAAAAACCGCGGATATCCTTGCTTTTTATGCAAGTAAGAAGCTTAATTGTTTATTTAAATAATTGGTGCCGCTAATTCTCCAACGCGGATGTATTCGTCGACATCAGAAGAACATTCTGCCGCAGTTTAGTTAGCCGGTCATAATTTCAAATGGAGTTCAGCAACCAAATCTCGAAAAACCACGAATATCCTTTTTATGCAAGCCTCTTAATTGTTTATTTGGATAATTGGTACCTCAAATTCTTCTACGCGGATGCGTCCGACTTAATCAGAAGAACATTTTCCGGAGTTTCGTTGCCGGTCATAATTTGAAACGGAGTTACAGCTCCAAAACTCGAAAAACCGCGGATATCCTTGCTTTTTATGCAAGTAAGAAGCTTAATTGTTTATTTAAATAATTGGTGCCGCTAATTCTCCAACGCGGATGTGTTCTTCTACATCAGAAGAATATTCTCCAGCAGTTTTGTTAGCCGTTCATAATTTGAAACGGAGTTACAGCTCCAAAATTCGAAAAACCGCCGATATCCATGCTTTTTATGCAAGTACGATGCTTAATTGTTTATTTAAATAATTGGTGCCGCAAATTTTACTACGCCGATGTGTTCTTCTACATCAGAAGAACATTCTCCATCAGTTTCGTTAGCTGGTCATAATTTGAAACGGAGTTACAGTTCCAAAATTCGCAAAGCCGCGGATATCCTTGCCTTTTATGCAAGTGAGATGCTTAATTGTTTATTTAAATAATTGGTGCCGCCAATTTTGCTACGCGGATGTGTTCGTCTACATCAGAAGAACATTCTCCCGCAGTTTCGTTAGCCGGTCATAATTTGAAATGGAGTTACAGTTCCAAAATTTGTATAGCCAAGGATATCCTTGCCTTTTATGCTAGTAAGATGCTTAATTGTCTATATAAATAATTGGTGCCGCTAATTCTCCTACCCGGAGGTGTTCGCCTACATCAGATTCGTTATCCTGTCATAATTTGAAACGGAGTTACAGTTCCAAAACTCGAAAAACCGCGGATATCCTTGCTTTTTATGCAAGTATGATGCTTAATTGTTTATTTAAATAATTGGTGCCGATAGTTCTGCTACGCGGATGTGTTCTTCTACATCAGAAAAACATTCTCAAGCAGTTTCGTTAGCCAGTCATAATTTGAAACGGAGTTACAGCTCCAAAATTCGAAAAGCCGCGGATATCCCTGCTTTTTATGCAAGAAAACGGCTTAATTGTTTATTTAAATAATTGGTGCCGCTAATTTTCCTACGCGGATGTTTTTGTCTACATCAGAAGGATCTTTTCGCGCAGTTTTGTTAGCCGGTCATAATTTGAAACAGAGTTACAGCTCCGAAATTCTAAATGCCGCGGATATTCCTGCTTTTTATGTAAGTGAGTTGCTTAATTGTTTATTTAAATAATTGGTGACGCTAATTCTCCTCACGGAGGTGTTCGTCTACATCAGAAGAACGTTTTCGCGTAGTTTCGTTATCCTGTCATAATTTGAAACGGAATTACAGCTCCAAAACTCGAAAAACCACGGAAATCCTTGCTTTTTATGCAAGTAAGATGCTTAATTGTTTATTTATATTATTGGTGCCGATAATTTCCCTACTCGAATGTGTTCGTCTACATCAGAAGAACATTTTTCCGCAGTTTTGCTATGTTGTCGTAATTTCAAATGGAGTTAAATCACCAAAACTCAAAAAACCGCGAATATCCTTGCTTTTTATGCAAGTAAGATGCTTAATTGTTTATTTAAATAATTGGTGCCGCTAATTCTCCAACGCGGATGTGTTCTACTACATCAGAAGAACATTCTCTTACAGTTTTATTAGCCGGTCCTAATTTGAAACGGAGTTACAACTCCAAAATTCGCATAGCCTCAAATATCATTGCCTTTTATGCAAGTAAGCTGCTTAATTGTTTATTTAAATAATTGGTGCCTCAAATTCTCGTACATGGAGGTGTTTGCCTAGATCACAAGAACGTTTTCCCGCAGTTTCGTTATCCTATCATAATTTGAACCGCAGTTATAGCTCCAAAATTCGCAAAGCTGCGGATATCCTTGCTTTTTATGCAAGTAAGCTGCTTAATTGTTTATTTAAATAATTAGCACCAAAAATTTTTTGACGCTGATTTATATATTTTATCATTGCTACTATGGGTTGTCATCACTTATATGTGACTCGCATGCTTGTAAACAATATTTAATGCGAAATTTTTACATGTCTCATTTTGCCCCACTATTTCAGTACGGGCCTTCCGGCGGATAGAATGTGTGGCGGGTAACTTCAGCTTCATAAATTCTGAGCCCCCGAAGTATTTTGGGATTTTTGATTCCGACCATCTTGCAGCAGAAAATTAGCACCAAAATATGCCGCCTCTCCGAATTCACTATTGCAAACACTCGCAAGGTACCCGAAAATGGTCTGCTAGCTTAATATCAATCTGGGTCTATGTCCAGTTCTGGGACCTACGAAGGATTTTGGGACTTTTGGCTCCGAGCGTCTTGCAGCAGAAAATTAGCACCAAAACATGCCTCCTCTCTGAATTGGCTGAGGCAAAAACTCGCCAAGATACCCGAAAATGGTCTGCTAGCTTAATATCAATCTGGGTCTATGTCCAGTTCTGGGACCTATGAAGGATTTTGGGACTTTTGGCTCTGAGCATCTTGCAGCAGAAAATTAGCACCAAAATATACCCCCTCTCCGAATTGGCTAAAGTAAAAACTCGCCAAGATACCCGAAAATGGTCTGCTAGCTTAATATTAAGCTAGCAGATCGCATGTTTCTCGGAAACGGCTGGAGCAGAAAAATCCGGGTGGGCGTAGAAAATTAACAGAAAATTAGCAGAAAATTATGGTATTGTTTATAAGCCCGGGTTATAAAAGTGATCTGCTAGCTTAATAGACGTTGTGGGAAATAAGGTCCACGCATATAAGGGAGTCGTGTAGATATGAAAAAATAAGTAAAAAGATTACTTAAATAATTTTTAAACCCAAGTAGGCGGGGGATGTGAGGTCCACGCATATAAGGTAGTCATGTAGATATGAAGATATAAGCCAAACGATAATTTAAATAATTTTTAAACCCAAGTAAGCAGGGAGTATGAGGTTCACGCATATAAGGGAGTCATGTAGACATGAAAAAATAAGCCAAACAATAATTTAAATATTTTTAAACCCAAGTAGGCGGGGGATATGAGGTTCACGCATATAAGGAAGTCATGTAGACGGGAGGGGTTCAAAGTTTAGACGACTCACTTGAAAATTGAAGTCAACTATAGACGTGCTCGGTTTCGATATAAGCTACTGCAGATTGTGCAAAATTTCGAAATTCTAAATTACGAAAATTATATTTTCGAATGTAACAATTCACCTACTGTCCAAAACATCGAATTTCATTAATAGAATTTTAATAGGGATACAATAAACATATTTCGAAATAAATCATTAGAAACAAGTTATTTTTGCTTTGAAATCGTATTGATGAAATTCGATGTTTTGGACAGTAGGTGAATTGTTAGATTCGAAAATATAATTTTCGTCTTTTAGAATTTAGAAATTTTGCACAATCTGCAGTAGCTTATATCGAAACCGAGCACGTCTATAGTTGATTTCAGTTTTCAAGTGAGTCGTCTAAACTTTGCCCCCCCCCCCCCCTCCCCATGTAGACATGGAAAAATAAGCCAAACGATAATTTAAAAATTTTTTAAACCCAAGTAGGATGTGGGAAATAAGGTCCACGCATATAAGGGAGTCATGTAGGTATGAAAAAATAAGCAAAAAGATAACTTAAATAATTTTCAAACCCAAGTAGGCGGGGGATGTGAGGTCGACGCATATAAGGGAGTCATGTAGACATGAAGAAATAAGCCAAACGATAATTTAAATAATTTTTAAACCCAAGTAGGCGGGAAATATGAGGTCCACGCATATAAGGGCGTCCTGTAGACATAAAAAAATAAGTCAAACGATAACACAACCCCACAAAAAAATGAAAAGGTTCTTTACTTTAGATCGGATTATCATATCTCGGTGTATTTTGGCCCCCTAAATATGATTCGAAGGTCAGGATTCGTTCATCACGTCTGAATTTGGAGATATGATGAGATATAAGATTTTTGAGATATCTTAAAAAAAAAATAAAAACAATTTTTTTGTTTAATCTTTTCTACAAAACAATGTAGCATTGTTTGCGCCCTTCAAGACCAACTTTACACCAACCCTCTACAATTTTTTATCTCGGAGATCTGAATATATAAATTTCGAGATAGAAATGAAGAATTTGATTTTAAGAGATATGTGCGAGTTTACAAAATTCAGGTATTTAGATCTCGGAGAAAAAAATTGTAGAGGGATGGTGTAAAGTTGGTCTTTAAGGGCGCAAAGAATGCTACATTGTTTTGTAGAGAAGATTAACAAAAAAATTGTTTTTACTTTGTTTTTCAAGATATCTCAAAAATCTTATACGTAATGATAAGTGGTGGACGAATTTTGACCTTGGAATCGTACTTAGGGGGCCAAAATACACCGAGATATGATAGTCTGATCTAAAGTACAGAACCTTTTCTTCTTTTTTGTGGGGCTGTGTAATTGAAATAATGTTTAAACCCAAATAGGCAGGGAGTATGAGGTCCACGCATATAAGGGAGTCATGTAGACATGAAAAAATAAGCCAAACAATAATTTAAATATTTTTAAACGCAAGTAGGCGGGGATGTCAGGTCCACGCATATAAGGGAGTCACGTAGACATGAAAAAAAAAGCCATACGATAATTTAAATAATTTTTAAACCCAAGTAAGCAGGGGATATGAGGTCCACGCATATAAGGGAGTCATATAGACATGAAAAAATAAGCCAAACGATAATTTAAATAATTTTTAAACCCAAGTAGGCAGGGGATATGAGGTCCACGCATATAAGGAGGTCATGTAGACATGAAAAAATAAGACAAACGATAATTTAAAGAATTTTTAAACCCAAGTAGGCGGGGAATATGAGTTTCACGCATATAAGGGAGTCACGTAGACATGCAACAATAAGCATGACTATTATTTAAAGAATTATTATATTCATGTAGCCCGGCCGCGAGGTCCGCGCATAGAAGGGAGTCGAGTTATAGAGGTTAAGAATTTTTGAAATAAAAGTCTTGCTTACATCGCACGTCTAAGTAACTCCGTTATACGTAATGTGTTTAAAAAGTAAGGTGACTTTATTTTTTTATCAAAAAATATTTGTTTGTTCATCAATATTCATGCTGTCCCCTTGAAAGTAATCCCCTTCAGATATAATACACTTGTGCCAACGCTTTTTCCAACCCTCGAAGCACTTCTGATAAGCATTTTCTGGTATATCCTTGAGCTCTTCGAGCGATTCAGTCTTTATCTCCTCAATCGTTGAAAATCTTCGTCCTTTCATGGGTCTCTTCAGTTTTGGGAACAGGAAAAAGACGCAGGGGGCCAAATCTGGTGAATATGGTGACTGAGGCATGATTTTGGTTTTGGTTTTGGCCAAAAAATCACGCACAAGCAACGATGAGTGAGCAGGTGCATTATCGTCATGCAAAAACCATGAATTATTTTTCCACAACGCCGGACGTTTTTTTCGTATTGCTTCTCGCAAATGGTGCATAACTTCAAGGTAATACTCTTTGTTAACCGTACGACCTTGTGGCAAAAACTCCTGATGCACTACGCCGCGGTAATCGAAGAAAACATTTAGCAAAACTTGGACATTGGAATGAACTTGGCGTGCTTTTTTCGGTCTTGTCTCTTCTAGACTCTTCCATTCGGACGATTGGGATTTGGTTTTGACGTTATAACCATATACCCATGATTCGTCACCAGTTATAACCCTTTTAAGCCAATCAAGATCATCATTGACGTTATCCAACAGCTCCTGGACGATGCTCATGCGACGGTTCTTCTGATCAAAATTAAGCAGTTTCGGAACAAACTTCGCTGACACACGTCTCATGCCCAAAACATCCGAAAAAATTGCATGGTATGAGCCAATCAAGATGCCGATGTCATCAGCAACTTGTCTAATGGTGATTCGACGATTCTCCAACACCATTTTTTTCACTTCCTCAACGTTTTCATCAGTTATTGACGTGCTGGGGCGTCCAGAACGAGGTTCGTCATTGGCATCTTCTCGTCCTTCTTGGAAGAGCTTGTACCACTTATAAACATTTGTTTTGCTTAGAGTAGACTCACCGTATGCCACTGTCAACATTTCAAGTACTTTGGAGCACTTAATTCAATTTTTTACACAAAATTTGATGCAAATTCTTTGATCCATTTTTTTCGACAGCAGAAAATCGCCGAGCACACAAAAACACTTCTAACCCTTATGCTTCTCACAAACAAACAAAGAATGCTATAAACTTGAAACTATAAACAAATGTTCGGGACGTGTGTACCAATATAAGAAAAAAAAACGAAAATCGACTGCAAGTAAGTCACCTTACTTTTTGAACACACCACGTATGCGTGGAACTCGCGTCACCCGGTTACTTGGGTTTAAAAATTATTTGAATAATCGTTTTGCTTATTTTGTCATGTCTACATGACTCCCTTATATGCGTGGACCTCATACTCCCTGCTTACTTGGGTTTAAAAATTATTTAAATAAACGTTTTGCTTATTTTTTTCATGTCTACATGACTTCCTTATATGCGTGAATCTCATATCCCTCGCCTACTTGGGTATACAAATGTTTTAAATAATTCTCTTGCTTATTGTTGCATATCTACGTAATTCCTTAATATACGTGGGCCACATATCCCCACCCTCCTTTGGTTTAAAAATTGTTTAAATAATTGTCTTGCTCATTGTTGCAGGGCTACGTAATTCCCTAATATGCATGGACCCCATATCCCCCTCCTACTTGCCTCCCCCCCGCCGCCAGTCATCAGTCGGCCAGCAACTTCAAATGTAAAAGGTGGCAATCCTACCTATAGGAGACGACCAAGTCTTTTCAAATTGTAGTCCGCGCGTCTTTTTCATTGCAATTCATCGGTAAATTGGAGAGATCGCTGATTATAGAGCAAATAGTAACGCTAAGCCGCTACTAGTCATTTAAATATTTGCGATGGTAAAAATTTCCATTTTCTATCATCGATCAACCGCGATACTTCCTCATACATTTTTTCCGAGTAACAATAGTCATACAGAATCACAACCGCACCTAGCCTGACGGGCAGTATTATTTGGTAAACGAAAGCCCAACAATGGATAATAGAATTATGATTTAAAAATATATTAAACGATATAGACTATTTACGTTTTGAGAAATAGATTTTGGCGTATGAGGTGGCTAGCGAAATTATTGCTTAAAATTGTTATAAATAATCGACTTGTACCATTTTTCATGGTTGTAAATAATTGTAAATAAATCATAGATTACGTTAGCGCTTTGAAAAATTGATTTTAGCATATGGGGGGCTGGTGAAATTATTGCTCAAAATTGTTATAAATAATCGACTTTTACCAGTTTTTATGGTTGTAAATAATTGTAAATAAATCGTAGATTATGTTAGCACTTGGAAAAATTAATTTTGGCGTATGGGGGGCTGGCGAAATTATTGTTCAAAATTGTTATGAATAATTGACTTTTACCAGTTTTTGTGGTTGTAAATAATTGTAAATAAATCGTAGATTACGTTAGCACTTTGAAAAATTGATTTTGGCGTATGGAGGGCTGGCGAAATTATTGCTCAAAATTGTTATAAATAATCGACTTTTACCAGTTTTTATAGTTGTAAATAATTGTAAATAAATCGTAGATTACGTTAGCACTTTGAAAAATTGATTTTGGCGTATGGGGGTCTGGCGAAATTATTGCTCAAAATTGTTATAAATAATCGACTTTTACCAGTTTTTGTGGTTGTAAATAATTGTAAATAAATCGTAGATTACGTTAGCACTTTGAAAAATTGATTTTGGCGTATGGAGGGCTGGCGAAATTATTGCTCAAAATTGTTATAAATAATCGACTTTTACCAGTTTTTATGGTTGTAAATAATTGTAAATAAATCGTAGATTACGTTAGCACTTTGAAAAATTGATTTTGGCGTATGGGGGGCTGGCGAAATTATTGCTCAAAATTGTTATAAATAATCGACTTTTACCAGTTTTTATGGTTGTAAATAATTGTAAATAAATCGTAGATTACGTTACCGTTCTGGAAATTGTGGTTTTTTTATGTGGGGCTGGCGAAATATTTCTCCCGTCCCCCCCCCCCTTTTGTTTGTTTATAACTTTGTTTATAGACTTGTAAAAAAATCGGTTGCGGTTGTAATTAATGTAAAAAAAGTGTTCAAAATTATCCAATTGCTTATTTTAGGATTAGTGATTTGGGGGGGCGGGGGAAATGGACGTCTTTTCTGGAGCGCTTGTTCTTTTAGTGTAACCAACATTCCAACCTAAGTCTCCTAAAGGAAATAATATCGGGAACACCATAGGATCAATATGATGCGATAATTTATTAATATATGTATTTTTTTGTTCATTATCAGGAATGTTTTTAGGATACACACATACATCGTAATTTTCTGGAATTTCATTTTTCGATACTATTATTGCTCCACATTCAGATGTTACAGGAGCATTATATCTATGCTTTTGATTATTATTTTTACGGACGAAATACAATTTATAATTTGGGTAATTTTTTAAATTTGATATTTGATATAAATGTTTATAATTTTTTGCGTATGGATTACGGTTTAATATTTCTATTAATATTCGTATATGTTCATCACTTAAGTCTTGATTTTGTTTAACCTTCGTTCAAGTGCTGTTACATTATCATAAATATATAATTGTCCACAACAAGGTTCATCTTTACCGATAGGTAATAAAGTGATTGGCGTAATGTGACAAATTTGTCCTTGAATTTATAAATTATAAATTCCTTTTTTCTTTTCATGTTCGACGTTAGCATTAAAGGTTGCAAAACAAAATAAATTATTATAATATCGTATTAAATATCTGAATATTTGATCATGTAATAACATTTCTTTCAATGTTTTATCATAATCACTTAAAGGTGAAAGTATTATTGTACCATTATTACAACAATTAGACTTATATTTTTATTCTTTCCAAAATACTGCTGAACATTTTATTCTACTATCAACGACCTTCAAAATCGGTCTGCTATTAGACCTCTAAAATTGATTAACTTTCAAAAATTGGTCTGCTACCAGCGACCTCCAAAATCGGCCTGCTATCAGACCTCCAAAATTGATTAACTTTCAAAAATTTGTCTGCTATCAGCGACCTTCAAAATCGGTCTGCTATCAGACCTCCAAAATTGATTAACTTTCAAAAATTGGTCTGCTATCAGCGACCTTCAAAATCGGTCTGCTATCAGACCTCCAAAATTGATTAACTTTCAACAACCTTTATAAAATTAGCAGACTGATCTTTTGCTTAACCTTCAAAGTCGATCTACTTTCAGAGTTCAACAACGGTTTCGATTTAAGTTTTGGTCTGCTTTCAGCGACCTTCATAATTAATATTTTTAGCGTCATATTTTGAGCGACCTTTGAAATGAATATGAAGTTCAAAAGCTTTGAATGACTTTCAAGCTTAAAATTTATGTTAATTAAATAACTATAAAAATGTTTAAAAATATAACATATGTTTATTTAATAGAACAAAAGTAATACTTGAAAATTTTACATTTTCTTTTTAACAGAGGAATAGGCCATTTTTTACTAACTTTTTATTATGAAAAAACAATGAAATATTTAATGGAAAATGAATTCAAAGATAGTAAAAAAAGGGAAACCTCTATAAAAAAAAGCGCGCCTATCTATCTACCTCTTGGGTGGCGTGGAAAAATAGACTTATTTGTGTTAAAAAAATATCAATGGTCCTCATTGTTTGGAGACAATATACAATTTTCCCATATACCTTACAGAAAGTTATTTGTGCTTAATCTTGAATTTAATTTCAGGGTCGAAAACGTCACATAACCTCATTCCTAGAAACTGCGAAGCCTATGCTCGCATGTCTATTTTTTTCCGATGATTAGTGCCGTTTATAATTATTTACGGCCCGAGCGAAGCGAGACTCACTGACGTCAATGTGAAAACAGAATACTTTACGCGTGGTGTGAGAAAAAAAGATCTTTGTCGTATGTATACCGAGATGATAAATACGATTAAAGAAAAAAATGAATATGAGGGGGGTAAGAGGGGGGAACGAGGGGGCACCTGAGGGGGGTTGAGGGTGGATGCGGGGGGCTCAGAGACTATTTTAATATAAAAAACTCATAGAAATACGCTGATTTTTACGTTATTTTGAGGGGGCTGGGGGAGGGTCGATGGGGGGGGGGCTGAGGGGGGGACTAATGTTCAAAAACAACACTAACATCTATATAATATAGGTAGATATATATCATTTAAATATAACCATAATAAATTCAATAATTAAAAGAGTATTTCCTCGACTGTCAAGACTTAAAAGTGGTTCCGGTACGAATCGAACATTAGTTCACTAGACTATTTAAAATAAAAGAATAAAAAAACTATTTTTAGGAACCTAACAGTGGTTCCGGTACAAATCAAACATTTTATAGTTCACTAGATTATTTGAAATAAAAGAATAAAATAACTATTTTCCGGAACGTAACAGTCGTTCTGGTATAAATCGAACGAAATCAATTTAATCAAACTATAAACGTTTTCAAATAAGCTCTTGAAAGACGAGGAAAATATTCTTATATAAATACAACTAACATAGAATAAGTCTGAGCTTCTTGCTTTGCAGTAAAAAGTTGGGGAGATCATTGTAGCATGAATCGCCCAAACTTCGGAAGATAAGCAAGTACGGCTCGTCGAGTTATTAACAACAAATTATATAAAAAATTATAGCTGAAATAGTAAGTGAAAAGATAAATTTACAGAGTGAAATCAAGATATATTACGCGAAAAATAATAGTAGTCTAATACAAATAAGAAATTGAAAAAAAAATCAATAATAAAAAGATATAAAAGTAAAACCAAAAGAAAATACTACAATATATAAACAAAATATCATACAAAAATTAAGAATAATGATCACATAAATCGAAAATACATCACGTGAAAAATAAACATAGAATAACGATCAACGCAGCTCAATAAAACGAATAATAATATTAAATAAATTGATCAATTAAATAATAATTGAATAAATAAACATTACATTTTAAACAATAAAAGATAAAACACTAAAAACTAAGAAAACGGAAAAGATTTATAAAAGTGACAAATAAATAAATAAATTATATCGTGAAATAAACAATTACAAAATATATACAGAAAAAATAGTTGAACTAATAATAAAAACGTATTTTAAAAGAAATATTAAGTATATCATAAGCAAGAGAGTATTATGTCATGTCATATCAGGAAGACATAGCAAATAAGGGAAACAAAGGGACGATTACCAGACAGACGACACAACGCAAACCAGAACTAAAAAAGCAAGTAGATGATATAAATAAACAAACGAACATTTTTGAAAGAAGACCAAAAGTACCAAGATCACCTCCACATACACAATTAAATAAAACTTCATCAGATATTTACGTTAACATACCACGGGACTCAATAACAGAGGAAAATACGGAAATAGTTTCAATTCCATCAACTTCAAAAATGGACCCTAACGAACTAAATGCACAAACATCAGTTAATTTAAACAAAAATCAGAATATTACAAATCCCACACAAGAACAAGATATACCTGAAAAAAATATAAATAATCTTTTAATTCCGGAAATAAAACGGGATATATTATCACCAACAAATTTTCATACACCGAATAGTCCAAGTCAGAGCCCAGCATTTTTTGAAGAATCAATATATGTAGAAAATGGAAGGCAACACGACTACACGGATATAGAAAGATTTTTTAATGAACAAAGTTTGATTTTAACTAGAAATAATAATACAAGTAATAACAGACAACCAGAAATTCAAATAAACGAAGATTTAATAAATCTCGAACCAGAAATGGCAAACCAAACATTAAAATTACCACTTAAAGAAGTTGCAAAATTGGTACCGGATTTTGACGGGAAAAATATCCCAATCGAGGAATATATAGAAAAATTAAAACAAGCAAAAAGAATAATATCGAATAATGAAGGATCGAACCTAGTACAGATCCTCAAAATAAAGCTCAAAGGAGAAATTTATAAAGCATTAGCAAATGTAGAAATTGAAAGTATTGAAACTTTTATTCAAACAATACGTAAAATATATCCATCAACGGATAATATATATTCATTATACGGAAAACTAACACAACAAATTCAAAAATCAGATGAAGATGTTTTGCAAACAAATTACGAGTACTGGGTACACAAATAATAAAATTTAAAAAATTAGAACCAAATGTAACAGGAGAAATATTAACAGAATATAAAACTGGATTAAAAACCGACATACTCAGTAGTTTAAAAAAAGGATTAAAACAAGAAATTAGAATCGAACTCGGAGAACACCAAGACGTGGATAACACAATACAAAAAGCAATTGAAATAGAGTCAAACTTAAAAAAGCAAAATAGCTTAAGGAATGATACTACGAGCATATTGTTTAATTTCGAAACTCCAATTCCAAACAAAATTAAACAAGTTTTTTGCCAATTATGTAGGGAAATAAATCACGAAGCATTATTTTGCATGGAAGCTTCATATGTCTATTATAAAAGTAAGGAGTATGTATCATATCATTGCAGAACAGCGAAGCATGTAATAAAATTAATTTGCAAATTGTGTAGTACGGAAGGCCACTCAATAGACGCGTGTAAGTTAAGGCGGTCTTACACCTAGTGGCTTCTGAGGTCAAAATGAGCTATAGAAAAAAGAAAAATGTAGTTTAAACAAAATACAATGTATATACTATAAATATACACTATTTCTGATAATATGGCCCAAGACTTAATCTGTAGACCAATTTTACTCAGAGATATAGCATTTTCAATTTTTTTCAATTGGCGTAACTTTAAAAAAAAAACTATTCCATTGATTTTCATGGGAGAGGAACTAAATTACTTGAAATTCATGCAGTTATGACAGGAAGAGTTGGAAAAATAAAATTTCTGAAAATTAATATTTTTTTTATGGAAAAAACTGCTTTAAATTCATGAATTTTATGAATTTTTATGTTTTTTTGTGGATCTTACCATTTTTAAATTATTTAATAAAATATTTTTCATATTTCCAACTTTTCCTGCCATAGATGAATAAATTTCAAGTAATTCAGGCCCTCTCCCATCAAAATCAATGGAATAGTTTTTTTTTTAAATAACGCCAAACCTTAAAAAATGACATTTTGAGAAATAAGCCTACAAAGAAAAATACCATAAAACTTAAAAAATAACCAGCCATTAGGTTCCCAATTTTTTTCCCTTCATGAAACTCAGTTTCCTGTACACCTAAGATATGTTCTTCTATATAAAGATGTTGAAACAGAAGCTCTGGCACCTTGCATGCATCCGTTCCTTTAAAAGTTATTGCTAATCTAACAGCATGCGTTCCATTCAAAGTTATTGCTAACAATCTGTCCTTCGATTGAATTGAAGTTTTTTTCACCCTCCATGGTTGATAACTGTAAGTGATGCTTTTCTCGATCAGGCGGGGGTCATGTATGAAATAAAACACCTTATTTCATGTAAGTTTTTTTTAAAGCGACGTTTCGTTGACTGGTGTGTCAACCTCTTCAGGCTAAAAGTTTTTTATTGTGAAACAAATTGTACAAAGTCAAATATTTTAATTTTTTAACAAACAGTCAAATATTCTAATTTTTTAAGAAAAAATAGTAAAACGTAATGTTACCTCTTAAAAGTTGTGTATGTTAACGCATGTTAACAAGTCGAAAGACCGACATTATTTCGCCGAATTTTCAATTTCGGAAATGCGATGGATAAGCCGTACAATTCACACTTATATATCTGACAGCGAAACGAGTATAGATGCGAAACCAAAACAATAACATCAGATCATTAGCATTTGAATTTCCTTAATACCGGAAAATATGACTTATTCAGAGTGAATATGTCTTCTTTTTTATTTATGTTATTGTTATGACATTTTATGTGCATCATTTCGGACATTAATCTTTTTTTATAATTGCTCTCATTATCCAGAATTACCGCTCCCTCCCAATCAAATTGATGGTTAAACGAGTTTTGGTGCATGGTAACTACCGAATCTTCGTTTTTGTTATTTCTGTGTTCATTGATTCGTTTTTTTAGAGTTCTTTTTGTAATACAGCAAAAGAAAAACATTATTTATAACCTAGTCGACCGAGCAATACTTTTGTCACACAAAAGATTCCATAAGAACAACTTGCGAAAAATCCAAAGGACGTTACTAAACAATAATTACCCATGGGACTTTATCCAAAAAAAACATCCGATACCGTAAAATATCTTTGAAACACAAACGCAAAAAAACCAAGACAATTTTAAAATTCTTCCAAAAATGCAGCTACCATATATAAAGAATAATTATAAAAAATTATCGGCAATTTTGAAACAATACAATATTATTTCCATCCCGTTAGTGAAAAAGAGTCTTAACTCGATTATAAAATTAGGCAAGGATATAACTAAAAAATGGGACCGAACTAACATTGTATACAAATTTACATGTAAAAATTGTCCGGCGGCGTACATAGGAGAAACAAAAAGAACTCTAAAAAAACGAATCAATGAACACAGAAATAACAAAAACGAAGATTCGGTAGTTACCATGCACCAAAACTCGTTTAACCATCAATTTGATTGGGAGGGAGCGGTAATTCTGGATAATGAGAGCAATTATAAAAAAAGATTAATGTCCGAAATGATGCACATAAAATGTCATAACAATAACATAAATAAAAAAGAAGACATATTCACTCTGAATAAGTCATATTTTCCGGTATTAAGGAAATTCAAATGCTAACGATCTGATGTTATTGTTTTGGTTTCGCATCTATACTCGTTTCGCTGTCAGATATATAAGTGCGAATGGTACGGTTTATCCATCGCATTTCCGAAATTGAAAATTCGGAGAAATAATGTCGGTCGTTCGACTTGTTAACATGCGTTAACATACACAACTTTTAAGAGGTAACATTACGTTTTACTATTTTTTCTTAAAAAATTAGAATATTTGACTGTTTGTTAAAAAATTAAAATATTTGACTTTGTACAATTTGTTTCACAATAAAAAACTTTTAGCCTGAAGAGGTTGACACACCAGTCAACGAAACGTCGCTTTAAAAAAAACTTACATGAAATAAGGTGTTTTATTTCATACATGACCCCCGCCTGATCGAGAAAAGCATCACTTACACAAATCTGTCCTTCGCTTTTGTACTTTTGATTCATCCACTGTTGAGTCACTTTTTAACACATTGTACTGAGTTATATTATTATTTATTATACTATGATTAATGTAGAATATGCAGCAGGTCTTATGAAATATGAAATCCTAATCGCAACTTAAGAAGCCATCACTGTTATGGCCAAAAGTACATAAATACATAAAAGCCGATAAGCCCATTTTGTCAATGGTCACTTGATTACGCATATTGTATATTAAATATATCTTGAATTTAAGCCTGTATTATATATTTCTTGTGTGCTAAGCAGGCTTGTCGCTTTTCTGCGTAGATACATCTTGACACTTATTGTAATTCACAACTCTTCTGAATTGAATTACATCCTATAGTAAGCTAAACTCAATTATTTCACTTTCATCTTTTTTAGAAAAAAGATGTATTTATTTTTATCCGTAAAGAATTATTACAGCTTCTTCCTTCGAATACTTAACTAAATCCACTTATTTTTCTGTATTAACTTTCATACAGCAATCTCATGCATCTTGAACTGAAGCTATAATTTCCAAATTTAAACAAAACTGTCACTGCACGCTTGTATTATAATCACAATTATAAATACTTTTACGTATATATCTTCACATATAATTCATTAAATTTTCAGTCCTAAATTCACTTATGAATACAAATAATGAAACATTATGAAAAAAATCTTTCTATTTGAGGAAGCCAAAACTCTGCAAAACAAACTGTTGAAATCACATAGTTATGTATCTCTGCTCATTTGAGCTTTTGAGCTGTCAGCTGTGCGGCTGTGCCACTGCGTTTACACTGGCATTAGTTATATATATATATATATATATATATATATATATAGGTATAGGTACAAAAGGGAGTATTAATATAGTGAATTGCTGTCGAATTTCGGTCACGGGATGGTCAATTTACTAGAAGCAGAAGTGGGAAATGGTCACAAGACGATTCCACTGGATTTCGAATTCCACAATATGGTTTATTTAATTTTTATAATAAATACTGTATGTGAATTTAATTATTTTTTTTATCCTTATATAAGGATTTATATAAGTATATACTTATATAAATAATGTTTTTTGATATTTTATAACACATTTAAGTAAATAACGTTTTCCTATCAGAAGTCTATAAAAAAGGCAAAAAACAAGAAAATCAATTTTCTCGTCATTTTAAAGATAGTACGCTCTTTCAGCGGTTTATTTAAAATTTTTTTAATTATTGATCCAAACTATAGTTTTTTTAGGTTCGTGTCATGTCGAGCACGACTGACCGCATCTCTCGCTACCCATCCTTACCACCCTACAACCTTTTTTCCTTCATGTTACCATGAGTCCTACTCCCTGTCAGTAACACCATCTACTAGCAATAAGGAGAACTACAAGCACTCTCGCGGTAACATGACCGTCCGCCAACGAATCCTACCTATAGCATTACCTCCTATCGATCCAACCTTTGTCCTTGGCACGCGCCACATTTGAACCCGAGTAACCTTATCCTCCACCCGAACCTTTGCCACCCCATGCATAGATGAGATACCCTACACTCCCCTATCTTTGTATCTGCCCTAGATAGAAGAGCGGGTATAAAAGCTGCATCGCGCCTCCACTCGAAGCAGAAGCTTTTGTTCATTTTGTTTCGTAGGCCGAAGCCCTTGTCAGTCGCTTATTTAAATTGTAACTTGGATTTAGAATAATTTCGACTAATTTATCGTATTCAGACTTAGAATATTTTCGAGCCGAATTTACTTAGAATATTTCCGTGTGAAATTATCGAGCTTCTCTGATTGTAGTCTCGCGAATAATTGTTGATATTATATCTCGACTACAATCAGCGTGTAACAGTGTAAAGTAACTTAATGCAATTAATAAACAACACATAATTGCATTTTTGGAGTGTTACTTTATTTCTACGATCCTATCCTTCTGTCATTTGAATTGCCCGCTGCGCTTGGATCCTGAGACTGCTGAGGGCTAACTGAGAGAACGAGCCAACCGCAACCGCCCCAAAGTAAGTAACTTTGTAGATCGCTGTCCTTTATCTTTTTTCTGGCTCTCTAATTGTTCACTGACGCTGACGTTTGCCCCTTTATGAATTTCGCGCATTAGCATTGTTTATTTTGGTAGTCCGATTAGCTATTTTCATGCGTTCCTACTCCTGTGGTTATTACGTGTAGGCGTAAACCGAAACTGGAACATTTATCGCGCTTACTTTACCGTTTTCGCGACATTGTAACACGGACGTTACAATTGGGGGCCCACTTCCGCGATAAAAGTGAAAATAGTGAAAAATTTTTTTTATACATACATACCACAGTTATAAAAATTTTCTTTTTCTCTTCGTTTCTTGCGTTCAAAAGAAAAATATAAATAAATTATTAGAATGGCAGCTTCAAACGGTGCGGTCGCTAGGAATTTAGAAGCAACGGAGATTTTGCGGAAATACCTTAGTTTAGAGGAACCTACGTTAGTAACGGCTACGCTCAATGAGTTAGTAGCAGTGCTCAGGGCTAGATATCAATCGGCATCAGAAATAAATCCGGAAAGAATTCAGGATGTTAAGAAGTTGCAGTTATCTCTCGCAGAAACCGCGGATAGGGCGTTAGTTGAAAAAATTTGTCAAGATGAAATCATGATAGACATTTTACGCGAATTTATGCATCACAATATTAGTGTTATTGAAATTATGGAAGCAATCTCGAGCGTAGATAAAGATTTGATTACCGAAAAACTTCCGGCTCTAATCAAATCCAATCAAGAATTAATGAAAGACGGTGAAGCTACGCAGTATAAAACGGTAATAAACACAGCAGACGGGGATAATACACAAAATAAAGTGATTTTTGATGGAAACTTATTAAATTCGGGGCATAGTACGCTTTTAGTTACTAATGTTAGAACAACACTGCCAACGACAATGAATTCTTTTCGCCCAAATGCAACTTTAACTCCGTTAAAAAATTTGTCGATTAAAGATGCACTAGACTGCATACCAAAATTTGACGGTAGCAATATTCCACTTAGTACCTTTTTATTCGACTTAAGAGAAGCCATTAGCATGATTCCTCCAGCAAATGAAGCCGACCTGATAAAATTAATTAGGCGACGGCTAACGGGTGAAGCAGCAAAGTCAATGGAGGAGATATTTTTTTTTAACATCACACTTTGATGGGGGAATTAGCCGCGGCCAGGCAAAGAGAAAATGAAAACATTATAACGTTTGCAAACAGAGTTAGGCGTATCGCAATAGTAAAAGAGGCCGCAAAAAGAGAAAAAAGGGATGATACGGGTTTTACACAGCACGTGGAAGCTAACAAATTAAAATTTTTTGTACGCGGTATGGATTGGGAAATTAAGAGGCGCATGGCGGTGGCCGCAACTTTTCAGGAAGCCGTAGAAAAAGCGATAGAAATAGAGCGTGAGGTTACCGATTTAGAGAAAACCGAACCAATGCGTAAAAGTAAATTAAATCAAGAAAATAACAAATTGAAAGCAGAATCGGCTGAAGTTAAAATTGTTCAAAATAAACCAGCAGAAATTTGTCAATATTGTGACAAAAGAAATCATATCGCGAAAAACTGTTGGTCGTTAAAATCATTATTACCCCCGGGTACACAGCAATCGGCGACACAGCCGACTGCATGGGCGCGGCCCGTAGCTACGTAAGCGCACGTCTCGGCGCCAGCCGCGAACCCATTGGCTAGCCCGCGGCCGGCCACGCCCCAAGTTTCACAAAATCAGTACACGGAAAAAAAAATAAGACGCGCCTGGTTACAGAAGGTGCGGAACGGATACAGTGCCGTAGTCCATAACTGTATTGATGACAGAATGAAACGGTCGCGGTACGCTATACTTGCGCGCGGGGCAGTCAAAGGCGCGCAACGCCAGCCGTTGAGTGATGAAACGCCGTTCGTTCCAGTGCGTTGGAACTGTTGAAATAATAGGTGAGGATGGATGGGACACAGGGCTTGTTCAAATAAGCCACTCTGGATTAACTATAACAACCTTTATTGTGCAGCTCTCTCCATAATACATCTGCTCTCGGCAGAGGACGGCGAACGAGTGAGTGCCCGCTTCGGCCGCTCGCTCTCGCTAGCTCTCCAGCTATCCTCGCGTGATGGCGCCACGCATGCGCTCTCTATTTCGCACGCTGACATAAATGTACACGTATTCTAACACGCCTCCTTACATTTATGTTTCTCGCAATTACAATATTCTTTAAATCAAATTCAATAAACTTCTCAAGTTTTCAAACCTTACTCGTCCAAGAGCCTTTGTCAAAATATCTGCAACATTTTTCTCTGTACTGACCTTAACAATATCAATTAATCCATTAACATAATTCTCATTTACAAAATGATAATGTACTTCTATGTACTTTGATTTCTTTGTAAAATTACCAAATTTCGCAATGCTCACAGCGCCAGAATTGTCTTCATAAATATTTATAGGTTTCTTAATTTCTACTTTAAAGTCACTTAACAAGTCTTTTAGTAATATTACTTCACTTACTGCTTCAGACAGTGCGACATATTCAGCAGCTGTCGAAGACTTAGTTACACTTCCTTGTTTCCTCAATTTACAATATATTACATTTCCATACAACTTAACAATATATCCAGTTATCGACTTTCTGTCTACACAGTCTCCTGCCCAATCGGCATCTACATGACATTCAAGAATATCTACATTATTGTTTTTCTTAAATCTTAATTTTAAACTTTTAGTTAAATATAAATATTTTAAAATTCTTAAAGCATATTTATAATGTGTCTCATCATAACAATTCTGAAATCTACTCAAATAATTTACGCTATAACTTATATCTAGTCTTGTTCCTGAGCTAATATACAAAAGTGCTCCTATCAAATTTCTATACTTTATTTTCTCATCTATCTCTTCAGCGGGTTCTAACTTTAAATTTTGTTCCATTGGAGTCTCATACAATTTTGCTTGTTCAATCTGATATTTTCTAGCTAACGATTCAATATACTTTTCCTGGTCTAAGGACATCTCATTTTTGTTTTCATCATATTCAATATTAATACCTAAATACATACTCACTTTATCTAAATCTTTCATCTGAAATCTTTCTTCTAACATTCCTTTTATGTAATTCAAATTTTGTCTTTTCTTACAACATATTAACAAATCATCCACAAATATAATTAAATATATAATCTCATCTCTTTCTCTTAAAGTATACAAACAATAATCATGTTCGCTTCTTACAAATCCTAAAGAACTTAAATAATTATCAAGACACTCATACCAAGCTCTTGGGCTTTCTCGCAAACCATACAACGCTTTATTTAATTTACAAATCCTTTCTGTTCCATCCTCATAACCTTCAGGCTGTTTAACAAATACTTTTGATTTAACTTTACCATTTAAAAACGCTGTTTCTACATCCATTTGCTCAATTAACAATCCGTTTTGACAGCAATACGATAACAATACTTTCAAAGTTTGTGTTTTCGCAACAGGTGAATAAATGTCATCCAATACATCTGTTTGTTGGTAACCTCTTACCACTATTCTCGCTTTATATATATTTTCACCTTTTTTAGTATAAATCCATTTTAAATCTAATATCTTTTCATTCTTTGGTTTTTCAACTAATACCCATGTTTTATTTTTCTCTAAACTATTCATTTCTTTGTTCATAGCTTCTACCCAAAAACTAGACTCATTACTATCTATAGCTTCTTTAAAGCTTACAGGACTATCTGCACTACAATAATTTACATAAATACATCCGCTATATACATAATTATCATCAAATCTACTAGGCTTTTTACTCGTTCTTTGTGACCTTCTTAAATCAGTTACTTCTTTAGCTTCATTTTCAGCATTTTCTATATTATTCAAATTTTCATTTATATTTTCTACATGTTCATTTTCTTTATCAACATTTTTATTTAAACTCTCATTTTCTAAATCACTATCATCTAAGCCAATACATATTACATCTTCCTCAACGACATCAACGTGTCTTGCAACAATGACTCTATTGTTTATCAAAACTCTATATCCTGTTACATCATAACCTATCAACGTTCCTAACTCAGCCTTCCTATCCCATTTCGAATTTCTTTTGTTTTCCGGTACTCTAACAAATACTTTACTTCCGTATAATTTTAAATGCTTCGTGTCTGGTTTTTCATTTAAAAATATCTCATAAGGAGATTTATTTCTAACTAAGGTGTTAGCAATAGTTCTATTTTTTAAATAGGCTGCGGCGCAGACTACTTCTGGCCAAAATCTTCTTTCGATCTTAGACTCAGCTAACAAACACCTTGTACTATCCATAACCGTACTATTGTACCTTTCTGCTGTACCGTTAAGCTCATGTACATAAGGTGGACATGTTTCTATTTCAATTCCCTTTTCTGTACATAATTTATACATGTCTTTATTCAAATATTCAGTACCATTATCACACCTTAATTTCTTAATTTTCTTTCCAGTCTTATTTTCAACTAAATTTATATATTCAATAAATTTATCATGTACTTCGTCTTTAGACTTAATTGCATAAATTTTTGTTAATTTACTAAAATCATCAATAAAAGTTATGAAATACTTTTCTCCTTTATAACCTACTGTATTGTGTGGTCCATTCAAATCTGTATGTACTATTTCTAATATATCTTTCGCTCTTTTCCTATTATTCTCAAACGGGATATTGTGCATTTTGTTTTCAATACACGTAGCACATTTATACCCACACAGCATGTATTAATTCTGAAAGGATTCTGAAAGAATGCATGAAATAATTTTATTCTTTCAGAAATCATTCAGTGAAAGGATTCTGTAATAATGCTATGTCCGGGGTATTTTCCTTTCAGAATTAATTCAATGGAATAATTAAAAAATAATTTATAATATCATTGCAAAATTTATTCAATAGAAGATTTCTGAAAGGATTCATGGATTATTACCAAAAGGTTACTAAAAGATATTTCAAAATTATTTCCTGAAATAATTCTGAAAGGAAAATACCCCGGACATAGCATCATTACAGAATCCTTTCACTGAATGATTTCTGAAAGAATCTTTCAGAATCCTTTCAGAATTAATATCACATATTATTGCAGAATCCTTTCAATGAAAGATGTCTGAAAGGATTCAGGAATTAATTTTGTGAATTAATTCGAAAATATTATGAAAATATTACTAACAAGAAATTTGGAAGACGGATAAATCCCGTATTATTACAGAATCCTTCCAATGAAAGATGTTTCAAAGGATTCAGGAATTAATTTGTGAATTAATTCCTGAATCCTTTCAGACATCTTTCATTGAAAGGATTCTGTAATAATACGTGATTTATACTGTTCGAAATTTCTTTTTAGTAATATTTCCATAATATTTTCGAATTAATTCACAAAATTAATTCCTGAATCCTTTCAGACATCTTTCATTGGAAGGATTCTGCAATAATACGTTATTTATACTCTTTGAAATTTCTTTTTAGTAATATTTCCATAATATTTTCGAATTAATTCACAAAATTAATTCCTGAATCCTTTCAATGAAAGATGTATGAAAGGATTCAGGAATTAATATTGTGAATTAATTAGAAAATATTATGGAAATATTACTAACAAGAAATTTGAAGAGGATAAATCCCGTATTATTACAGAATCCTTCCAATGAAGGATGTCTGAAAGGATTCAGGAATAAATATTGTGAATTAATTCGAAAATATAATGGAAATATTACTAACAATAAATTTCGAAGGGTATATATAATCCCGTATTTGAAGGTACATTTTTATAATTTAGAATATTATTTAAATAATATTCTAACTATTTTTACATATATTTACATTGTTAATAATTTTACACTATTTTATCGCAGAAAAAAACGCAGAAAAATTTTTTACATGATGGAGATTCGAACCCGGGTCGCTTGGGTACTACGCAAATACGCTATCCATTACGCTATCGCTCGCTTGTTAGATCATTTCATTTTTTTCATTATATACTGCAATATGAGTGATACGATACATTAGAAAATTTATTCTTAATATTACTTTATTTTTTAATATTAACTTTGATCAATTAATTCATAGTTATTTAATACTTTTAGTTTATTAAATATTGTATTAAGTCGATGTGAAATGTGTGTGTATAAAGGGAGCTCTTCCTTACCGACGTTATGAGTTTTTAAATTTTTTTGATCTTAGATTCAACTTTTGATGAATGAAGCTCTTCACTGCACTCCGTAATTGCATAAATAATACACCTATAAATTTTTCAGAAATTCTGTTCATTATTTTTCATAAAAAACTGGTAGAAAATTTTTCAACCCGTTTCCTGTAAAATCTATAACGAGCAATAACTTGAAAATTTACACATAGTGTATTTTTGTCATTACGAAGGGCAATAAAGAGCTCTTTTCCCGAAATTCGATAAAAATAAAAAAATGATAATTGCATATAATGCAGAGATGAATAGAATGAGCTCTACCTTACCGACGTTATTATTATTTGTAGTGTTTTCAATTTAGAATCAACTTTTAGAGTCAAAGGCTCTTTACTCTTGGCAGACGTATAAATAATATTTCTGTCGATTTTGAGGGGACTTCTAAACATTGTCATACTGAAAGAATACTATTATGAATAATAATAAAAAATATTGCTTATTTTAAGTACCTATATTATTCATCTTTAAATGTTTTTTTTCAATCTTACATTAACTTTTCAAATTAATATTTTTCGCAATTAGTAAATGTTTCAATCTATCTTAGTTCACAAAAACGAAAAATTATATACCCCCCACACATTTTAATACGTTCTTTAATAGGATCATACGAATGTAGAAAACAATGGACGACTAAATCCGATCATTATCCAATCATTTCATTTTTTTCATTATATAGTGCAAAATGACTGACAAAATAAATTAGAATATTTATTTCTAATATTTCTTTATTTTTTAATATTAACTTTGTTTAATTAGTATATACTTATTTAGTAAGTTTTGTTTATTAAATATTGTATTAATTAGGACTTATTTGATTGAAACAAATTCGAATTAAAAACAAAATAAATACATTATACGATGCCTCTTATATACGGACGCTGCCCTTTTCGTGTTGAATACTTGCAATAATTTCTGAACTATTTTATGTTTTCTTTCAAAAAATCTTTTCAAGGTTCTTTAAGGAAGAATTCGTGTAAATATCTTTTTTGCTATTGTGTTTTAAAAAATTTTATTGTAACAATCTTTTTCAAACGAATTCTAAATTATTTCTTGTATTAATTCACGTGAGTTTCCCGCAACATTTCATGAAATAATTCATGAAATTATTTTCAATAGATATTGAATTATCTTTGTGAATTATTAATTTTTATCATTCTGAAATTATTTCTGAATTATTTCGTGATATAATTCTTGACATGATTGCTGAATTGTTATGTTTTCTTTAAAAAAATCTATTAATTCACACGAGTTTCCCGGAAGATTTCATGAAATAATTCATGTAAAATTTTTGAATAGATATTGAATTATTTTTGTGAATGATTAATTTGTATCTTTCTGAAATTATTTCTGAATTATTGCATGAAAGAATACTTGCAATAATTTCGAAATTATTTTATGTATTCTTTCAAAAAATCTTTTCAAAGTCCTTTCAGAATTAATTCGTGTAATTATTTTTTTTGCTATTTTGTTTTAAAAAATTTTATTTTAAAAATCTTTTTCAAAAGAATTCAAAATTATTTCTTGTATTAATTCACACGAGTTTCCCAGAAGATTTCATGAAATAATTCATGTAAGATTTTTGAATAGATACTGAATTATTTTTGTGAATGATTAATTTGTATCTTTCTAAAATTATTTCTGAATTATTGCATGAAAGAATACTTGCAATAATTTCGAAATTATTTTATGTATTCTTTCATAAAATCTTTTCAAAGTCCTTTCAGAATTAATTCGTGTAATTATTTTTTTTGCTATTTTGTTTTAAAAAATTTTATTCTAAAAATCTTTTTCAAAAGAATTCAAAATTATTTCTTGTATTAATTCACACGAGTTTCCCAGAAGATTTCATGAAATAATTCATGTAAGATTTTTGAATAGATACTGAATTATTTTTGTGAATGATTAATTTGTATCTTTCTGAAATTATTTCTGAATTATTGCATGAAAGAATACTTGCAATAATTTCGAAATTATTTTATGTATTCTTTCAAAAAATCTTTTCAAAGTCCTTTCAGAATTAATTCGTGTAATTATTTTTTTTGCTATTTTGTTTTAAAAAATTTTATTCTAAAAATCATTTCAAAGTCCTTTCAGAATTAATTCCTGCAATTATTTTTTTTTGCTATTTTGTTTTAAAAAATTTTATTCTAAAAATCTTTTTCAAAACAATTCAAAATTATTTCTTGTATTAATTCACACGAGTTTCCCAGAAGATTTCATGAAATAATTCATGTAAGATTTTTGAATAGATATTGAATTATTTTTGTGAATGATTAATTTGTATCTTTCTGAAATTATTTCTGAATTATTGCATGAAAGAATACTTGCAATAATTTCGAAATTATTTTATGTATTCTTTCAAAAAATCTTTGCAAAGTCCTTTCAGTATTAATTCGTGTAATTATTTCTTTTGCTATTTTGTTTTAAAAAATTTTATTTTAAAAATCTTTTTCAAAAGAATTCAAAATTATTTCTTGTATTAATTCACACGAGTTTCCCAGAAGATTTCATGAAATAATTCATGTAAGATTTTTGAATAGATATTGAATTATTTTTGTGAATGATTAATTTGTATCTTTCTGAAATTATTTCTGAATTATTGCATGAAAGAATACTTGCAATAATTTCGAAATTATTTTATGTATTCTTTCAAAAAATCTTTTCAAAGTCCTTTCAGAATTAATTCGTGTAATTATTTTTTTTGCTATTTTGTTTTAAAAAATTTTATTTTAAAAATCTTTTTCAAAAGAATTCAAAATTATTTCTTGTATTAATTCAGACGAGTTTCCCAGAAGATTTCATGAAATAATTCATGTAAGATTTTTGAATAGATACTGAATTATTTTTGTGAATGATTAATTTGTATCTTTCTGAAATTATTTCTGAATTATTGCATGAAAGAATACTTGCAATAATTTCGAAATTATTTTATGTATTCTTTCAAAAAATCTTTTCAAAGTCCTTTCAGAATTAATTCGTGTAATTATTTTTTTTGCTATTTTGTTTTAAAAAATTTTATTCTAAAAATCTTTTCAAAGTCCTTTCAGAATTAATTCGTGTAATTATTTTTTTTTTGCTATTTTGTTTTAAAAAATTTTATTCTAAAAATCTTTTTCAAAACAATTCAAAATTATTTCTTGTATTAATTCACACGAGTTTCCCAGAAGATTTCATCAAATAATTCATGTAAGATTTTTGAATAGATACTGAATTATTTTTGTGAATGATTAATTTGTATCTTTCTAAAATTATTTCTGAATTATTGCATGAAAGAATACTTGCAATAATTTCGAAATTATTTTATGTATTCTTTCAAAAAATCTTTTCAAAGTCCTTTCAGAATTAATTCGTGTAATTATTTTTTTTGCTATTTTGTTTTAAAAAATTTTATTTTAAAAATCTTTTTCAAAAGAATTCAAAATTATTTCTTGTATTAATTCAGACGAGTTTCCCAGAAGATTTCATGAAATAATTCATGTAAGATTTTTGAATAGATACTGAATTATTTTTGTGAATGATTAATTTGTATCTTTCTGAAATTATTTCTGAATTATTGCATGAAAGAATACTTGCAATAATTTCGAAATTATTTTATGTATTCTTTCAAAAAATCTTTTCAAAGTCCTTTCAGAATTAATTCGTGTAATTATTTTTTTGCTATTTTGTTTTAAAAAATTTTATTCTAAAAATCTTTTCAAAGTCCTTTCAGAATTAATTCGTGTAATTATTTTTTTTTGCTATTTTGTTTTAAAAAATTTTATTCTAAAAATCTTTTTCAAAACAATTCAATATTATTTCTTGTATTAATTCACACGAGTTTCCCAGAAGATTTCATCAAATAATTCATGTAAGATTTTTGAATAGATACTGAATTATTTTTGTGAATGATTAATTTGTATCTTTCTAAAATTATTTCTGAATTATTGCATGAAAGAATACTTGCAATAATTTCGAAATTATTTTATGTATTCTTTCAAAAAATCTTTTCAAAGTCCTTTCAGAATTAATTCGTGTAATTATTTTTTTATCTATTTTGTTTTAAAAAATTTTATTCTAAAAATCTTTTTCAAAAGAATTCAAAATTATTTCTTGTATTAATTCACACGAGTTTTCCAGAAGATTTCATGAAATAATTCATGTAAGATTTTTGAATAGATATTGAATTATTTTTGTGAATGATTAATTTGTATCTTTCTGAAATTATTTCTGAATTATTGCATGAAAGAATACTTGCAATAATTTCGAAATTATTTTATGTATTCTTTCAAAAAATCTTTTCAAAGTCCTTTCAGTATTAATTCGTGTAATTATTTTTTTTGCTATTTTGTTTTAAAAAATTTTATTTTAAAAATCTTTTTCAAAAGAATTCAAAATTATTTCTTGTATTAATTCACACGAGTTTCCCAGAAGATTTCATGAAATAATTCATGTAAGATTTTTGAATAGATACTGAATTATTTTTGTGAATGATTAATTTGTATCTTTCTAAAATTATTTCTGAATTATTGCATGAAAGAATACTTGCAATAATTTCGAAATTATTTTATGTATTCTTTCAAAAAATCTTTTCAAAGTCCTTTCAGAATTAATTCGTGTAATTATTTTTTTTGCTATTTTGTTTTAAAAAATTTTATTCTAAAAATCTTTTTCAAAAGAATTCAAAATTATTTCTTGTATTAATTCACACGAGTTTCCCAGAAGATTTCATGAAATAATTCATGTAAGATTTTTGAATAGATACTGAATTATTTTTGTGAATGATTAATTTGTATCTTTCTGAAATTATTTCTGAATTATTGCATGAAAGAATACTTGCAATAATTTCGAAATTATTTTATGTATTCTTTCAAAAAATCTTTTCAAAGTCCTTTCAGAATTAATTCGTGTAATTATTTTTTTTGCTATTTTGTTTTAAAAAATTTTATTCTAAAAATCTTTTCAAAGTCCTTTCAGAATTAATTCCTGCAATTATTTTTTTTTGCTATTTTGTTTTAAAAAATTTTATTCTAAAAATATTTTTCAAAACAATTCAAAATTATTTCTTGTATTAATTCACACGAGTTTCCCAGAAGATTTCATGAAATAATTCATGTAAGATTTTTGAATAGATATTGAATTATTTTTGTGAATGATTAATTTGTATCTTTCTGAAATTATTTCTGAATTATTGCATGAAAGAATACTTGCAATAATTTCGAAATTATTTTATGTATTCTTTCAAAAAATCTTTTCAAAGTCCTTTCAGTATTAATTCGTGTAATTATTTTTTTTGCTATTTTGTTTTAAACAATTTTATTTTAAAAATCTTTTTCAAAAGAATTCAAAATTATTTCTTGTATTAATTCACACGAGTTTCCCAGAAGATTTCATGAAATAATTCATGTAAGATTTTTGAATAGATATTGAATTATTTTTGTGAATGATTAATTTGTATCTTTCTGAAATTATTTCTGAATTATTGCATGAAAGAATACTTGCAATAATTTCGAAATTATTTTATGTATTCTTTCAAAAAATCTTTTCAAAGTCCTTTCAGAATTAATTCGTGTAATTATTTTTTTTGCTATTTTGTTTTAAAAAATTTTATTTTAAAAATCTTTTTCAAAAGAATTCAAAATTATTTCTTGTATTAATTCAGACGAGTTTCCCAGAAGATTTCATGAAATAATTCATGTAAGATTTTTGAATAGATACTGAATTATTTTTGTGAATGATTAATTTGTATCTTTCTAAAATTATTTCTGAATTATTGCATGAAAGAATACTTGCAATAATTTCGAAATTATTTTATGTATTCTTTCAAAAAATCTTTTCAAAGTCCTTTCAGAATTAATTCGTGTAATTATTTTTTTATCTATTTTGTTTTAAAAAATTTTATTCTAAAAATCTTTTTCAAAAGAATTCAAAATTATTTCTTGTATTAATTCACACGAGTTTTCCAGAAGATTTCATGAAATAATTCATGTAAGATTTTTGAATAGATATTGAATTATTTTTGTGAATGATTAATTTGTATCTTTCTGAAATTATTTCTGAATTATTGCATGAAAGAATACTTGCAATAATTTCGAAATTATTTTATGTATTCTTTCAAAAAATCTTTTCAAAGTCCTTTCAGAATTAATTCGTGTAATTATTTTTTTATCTATTTTGTTTTAAAAAATTTTATTCTAAAAATCTTTTTCAAAAGAATTCAAAATTATTTCTTGTATTAATTCACACGAGTTTTCCAGAAGATTTCATGAAATAATTCATGTAAGATTTTTGAATAGATATTGAATTATTTTTGTGAATGATTAATTTGTATCTTTCTGAAATTATTTCTGAATTATTGCATGAAAGAATACTTGCAATAATTTCGAAATTATTTTATGTATTCTTTCAAAAAATCTTTTCAAAGTCCTTTCAGTATTAATTCGTGTAATTATTTTTTTTGCTATTTTGTTTTAAAAAATTTTATTTTAAAAATCTTTTTCAAAAGAATTCAAAATTATTTCTTGTATTAATTCACACGAGTTTCCCAGAAGATTTCATGAAATAATTCATGTAAGATTTTTGAATAGATACTGAATTATTTTTGTGAATGATTAATTTGTATCTTTCTAAAATTATTTCTGAATTATTGCATGAAAGAATACTTGCAATAATTTCGAAATTATTTTATGTATTCTTTCAAAAAATCTTTTGAAAGTCCTTTCAGAATTAATTCGTGTAATTATTTTTGTTGCTATTTTGTTTTAAAAAATTTTATTCTAAAAATCTTTTTCAAAAGAATTCAAAATTATTTCTTGTATTAATTCACACGAGTTTCCCAGAAGATTTCATGAAATAATTCATGTAAGATTTTTGAGTAGATATTGAATTATTTTTGTGAATGATTAATTTGTATCTTTCTGAAATTATTTCTGAATTATTGCATGAAAGAATACTTGCAATAATTTCGAAATTATTTTATGTATTCTTTCAAAAAATCTTTTCAAAGTCCTTTCAGAATTAATTCGTGTAATTATTTTTTGGTAACACTTTTTTTATTTTTTTGGAAGATTTTTGAAAGTATTTTGTAAGGATTCCATATATTATTTTAAAAATTAATTTAAAATTAATTTTTTTTCCTTTTAAAATTCTTTCTAAATCATTTCAATGTATTAATTCATGAATTATTTCATGTAATTATTTCAGTTTTCTTTCATGCTGTATGGGTAGTAATCTGATTCTATTTCGTTAGGCAAACCTTTCAAAACATGATTTTTACACATTGTTTTTAAATAGTTAAAATTAACGTGCCCTAGAGTTCTATGCCATTTTTGCTTTAAAGTCATTTTCTCATTTTTAACTGTCAAATTTGATTCTCTTGTTCTTTTTTCAATAAAACTAGTCATTTTGTACATTCTATCTTTTTTCCAAGCTACCGCAATTAATTTATTATTTTTATTATAAATTTTAGCACTATCACCGATACATACCACTTTACATTTATCAGTTACTTTAGCAAAACTCATTAAATTTCTGTCCATATCTTTTACGTAAAATACATTTTCTAATTCTATATCTATCTCTTCATTAAACGTTTTGAATTTACTTTTTACATGACCTACTTTTGTTGCTTTCAAAATTCTACCTTCTCCTACTTTTACATTAATCGGTTCTTTCAATACAATTGCATCATTAAAATAATTTTCGTTATTTATCACGTGGTCTGTACAACCGCTATCTAAAATCCAATCTATCTTATTTTCGTTTACTTTACCGTTACTTTTATTCGCAGACATTATTTCTACTGAAGTGCTCAACACTTCGCTCTTCTCGGTTTTTGATGACCGCTGCTGTTGTTGTCACTGCCTCTCGCGCCTCGGCCATGCTGTCGGTATCCGCTCCTTCCACGCCGGTTGGAACTCGTTCCTCGCTGCTGTGTGTAGCCTCTGCCGTTGCCCCCTCCTCTCTGTGGCGCACGGCTTCCTCTGCCGCCTCCTTGCTGTGGCGCGCGATTCCCGGAATTGTTTTTCGTCGGGCAATCGTATTGTATGTGTCCTACACCACCACATACATAACATGTTCTTTTCTTCTCTTCTTTCTTAAACACAAAAGCGTTCGACTTTGAATTTCCATTTTCACTCTTCTCTTTTAGTTCAGCCATTTTAATCTTATTTTTCACATATTCCACGTTTTGTTCTTCTTCTTTTAACACATCGATTAAGTCTCCTATATGGCTCATCGAGTCCGGCAATGTCCTTAACATATAATTCATTTTTTCTTTCTCCGTCACTTTTGCACCAGCTTCTTTTAAATCGTGCACTGATTTTTCAAATTCGTTAAAGAATTCTGTTGAACTATCAAAGTCTTTTAGTTTCAAATTTTCTAATTTATTTCTACACAGTATCTGGAGAGCTGTTGATTCTTTCAAATATGTGCTATCGAATTTCTTCATAATATCAAACGCCGTTTCTTTATCACTTATGAATTCCATTTGTTTGTTTGAGATCGCACTATAAATATAATTTATAGCTTGCACGTCTTTTTCGTCCCAATCAACTTTGTCCGCATCCACTTTTGCACGTGTAACTACAATATCACACTTTTTCATTTTTAAATACATTAGTATGCGTTTCTTCCAATTGCTGTATTCTTGCCCATCAAAAATCGGTATTTTTACTTCCTGCATGTTTTCTTCCTTTTTATCTTCTTTAATTTCAATATCAAAAAACTCTTCTTCACTATCAGTTCCACTTGACTTTTCACTTTTTACTTCCCGAGGCTCTGTCTTTACACTCATGCGTTTTTCTTTGTTCTTGCGCTTACCATGCGCTAAACTTAAAATCACTTTTCCTTGTCGTGGAATTTAAAGTGTGTTACTGCTCTCACAAGGAGAAACAGTACCGCAACTAAAAATAACGACAACAACCAAGCACTCTGCTACCATGTTGAAATAATAGGTGAGGATGGTGGGACACAGGGCTTGTTCAAATAAGCCACTCTGGATTAACTATAACAACCTTTATTGTGCAGCTCTCTCCATAATACATCTGCTCTCGGCAGAGGACGGCGAACGAGTGAGTGCCCGCTTCGGCCGCTTGCTCTCGCTAGCTCTCTAGCTATGCTCGCGTGATGGCGCCACGCATGCGCTCTCTATTTCGCACGCTGACATAAATGTACACGTATTCTAACAGGAACGGCTGTCGTTTTGCAGTCGAGACGCACACGGTTTCGGGCTGAAACGACAGCGCATTGGTAACGTTATGTACGATAGCGTTGCAAGGCCGAACGCGCCCGGTTCGCGTGCTGAACTCGGATGGTTTCGGCACGCTGAAACGACTGCCATTCCACAGCTGAGACGTGCGCGGTTTCGGGCTGAAACGACAGCGCATCGGTAAAGTTGCGTGCGATGGCGTTACGAGGCCGAACGCGCCCGGTTCGTGCGCTGAACTCGGGTGGTTTCGGCTCGCTGAAGCCACTGCCATTTCACAGCCGAGACGCGCGCGGTTTCGGGCTCAAACGACAGCGCATTGCTAAAGTTGCGTGCGATGGGGTTTCGGTCCGAAACCGCGCGCTTCTTGGCTGGAAAACGGCGGTGGTTTGAGCTCACTTGGACGGAACGAACGGCGTTTTGATGCTGAGACGCGCATGGATTCCATCATGCAGCATATTATTGCTACTTGCAAAACCACTGGACAATTGATCTATATGTGGGAGTCTCTTTTTCCTTTTTTTTTTACGCCAACGAAAGTACTTTCATGAATTTTTCTTTTTAAATTTCGTTCAACTCGACACTTATTGTTTTTCGTCATTTAATAAACAGAGATGCACTTTTGCTCTGTAATCATTAAAGAGATGACCAATACTTGTATATTCCAATGTTTTATTTGAAATTATTGACTACGTAACCTTTTTTTATTACAATAAAACATTTATCACGTAAATCAATACTGTTTTTATTAATGATTACAAGATATATTTATCAAAATTGATCAATACTTTCAGCGATACATTTTTCCATTGCCGAATGCGTATTTCTTCAAAATATTTGCCTTCAGCAATACTGAGAGCAAAAAATAAATTTTTGGGCTTTTCTTATTTTCCCTTGCTGAGCGCGCACTGGACGTCAATTTTCACCTCTGACTACAAATTAATAGTTGTTCTCATCGACACGCATTTGAAAATCCTTTATTTTTTGACTTTCTATAAAATTGTCGACCTGAGGAGTCATTTGCAATACCGGCTTCAGAAGCAACAATTTTTAATTGGATGGGGTGTCTTGCAAGGTAAGTTGGTCCAATTTTTAGCTACATAAAAATTGAATTCGTTTACCATTTGTTTTTGAGCGTAGCATCTAACTATTATGGTATTTTTTTTTGTACAAGTCAATAGATGTATATATATATATATATATATATATATATATATATATATATATATATATATATAATCTTGTTAAAAAATATCGTGTTAAAATGGATCCACGATGTGCTATTATTTTTATAATTATTGGAAAATTGACGATTCCTTCCGTTTTTCGATTGCAAGAAATTTCGCATCGCAAGGCTGATTGTGGCTTCAGTTCATAGTCGGATTCTGACACATTCAGTGAGTTTTTTAAGAATTTTTAAACACAAATATTTTTCTCTGTACCTATCAAGCGTTACTGTCGACTTACGCGTTACGCATTCGACTGTTTACATGTTACCAATTTACACTTTCAGACAGTCAATAAATGGAAATTGTTAAATATTGGTCATATTTGTGCAGAATTTTGTAAAATACAGGTCGCTACTGAAAACATACATATTTTGTACAAAATATATACGAAATTTGTCTAAGAATATGTACAAAACTTGTATAAACTTTATATGCATTTTTTCGGAAAATATTTGTAAAAATTTGATACACTTGATACAAATTTTGTATACAATTTATACAAGTTTTATACGTATTTTGTATGAATTTTACATAAATTTTACACATTCAATTAATTTTTTGCCTTTTTTTAATAGTTAATCATGATTATTATTAGTCAAAAATTTTTTCGTACAATAGTAATGAGTAGTCTACTAAAATTGTTATAATATGCATTATTTTACGGGATAGTTTGAATTTCCTTTTACTTTAAAAATTTTGGTTACAAAGCATTGTTATTTTCCAAGATTTATGAAAAATTCAGTATATTGATCGTGGATCTATTCAGTTTCCGGGAATCAAATTATGTAAAAATGTTTGCCATTTATGGAAACAAAATACTATATCTTGTTTTGCAAGTCCATTGACTCGTAAAAAGTAGATACTGCGATGTTATGATTAAAAAGGAATCGAATTTAATTTTCATAGAACTGAAAATTAGACCAACTTACCTGCATTAACTTACCTTATATGATTTTTTTCCTTACTAAAGAAGATACTTTAAGACTCAGATCGTTGTTATTGGTAGATTAAAATGATCACGTGATGATGGTGTATTGCGAAAGCGCGAACGTTTGAATTTTTTATATAAAAAGTACTTGAATATACATTGAAAGCATTATACATTCTTTTGAAAATTCGTGTATAAATGTTTTATACTGATATCAGTAAAGTTTTATCGAAAATCAGTGTTAGGCAAATCCGAACTTGCGCTACCGCAACATATTTTGCTACACGAATAGCGGCGGTACAAGTAGTGCAACTACAAATAAAATTTATTGTAGTAGTGCTACTTTACAAAAAATTGTACCCTACTCGTGGCATCGATGTTTGCGTAGAGCGCTACACGATTTTTAAAAGGTGATAGTACTATTTGCATAAAGTAGTTGCACTACTTTCAAAAACAATGAAATTAAAATTTGTATGGTATGTCTTTTCGAATTGAAAAAATTAGACTCAGCGATAAGAAGTGGATGATCAGCAAGTCGTAAGTGATGCTTGCGACTTGTCCACTCATAAAAACAGTATTTTTGCGGCAAAAATATTTATGTCTTGAGAGCCGTGCAGTCGCACTATTTGATGAAAGCAGTGCCATTATCGTCCAAAAATCGTATAGCGTCACAAGTAGTGTAACGACAATTTTTTTGAAAAGTAGCGGCACTCCTGCAGTGCAACTACACTATTTTCTAAAAAAGAAGTAATTATTTATAAAGCGAATATAATGTTAAGATTTTTATGGTTATTCTTTTAATGTGACGAATATAAATTGTTTGATTGAAAATTATTTTTTACGTTTCCATGCAACCGGCTAATAATTTTACAGATAATAATCGATTGTATATAGCGGAATCTGTGAACGAATCAAGGGTGATCTACAAATTACTTTTGGAAACCCTGTTTCACTACATGAGGAGCGACCCGTAGGAAAAAAGTATGCACAAGTTTTGTGCACAAATAAAATTTGTGCATAAATTTGTGCATAATTTAATAATTGTGCATATGTTTATGCACAAATTCGTGCACGGTTTTCGTGTGCACTTGTGCATGCATTTATATACAAATGTATGCACAATTTTTAAATTATGCACAAATTTATGCACAAATTTTATTTGTGCACAAAACTTTTTCCTACGGGGAATACTACTAGTATAACGAATTTAGGTTCATACAAGCATTCGGCTATACCATACCAGTACACTGAGTATAAGATTATCTTCCAAATAAAACATTAGAATATACATGTATTGGTCATCTCTTTAATGATTACAGAGCAAAAGCATCTCTGTTTAATGACGAAAAACAATCAGTGTCGAGTTGAACGAAATTTAAAAAGAAAAATTCATGAAAGTACTTTCGTTGACGTGAAAAAAAAGGAAAAAGACTCCCATATATAGATCAATTGTCCAGTGGTTTTGCAAGTAGCAATAATGTGCTGCATGATGGAATCCGTGCGCGTCTCAGCATGAAAATAGTTCAAATCAGTTTTCCAGCCAAGAAGCGCACGGTTTCGGACTGAAACCCCATCGCACGCAACTTTAGCAATGTGCTGTCGTTTGAGTCGGAAACCGCGCGCGTCTCGGCTGTGGAACGGCAGTGGCTTCAGCGAGCCGAAACTACCCGAGTTCAGCGCGCGAACCGGGTGCGTTCGGCCTCGTAACGCCATCGCACGCAACTTTACCGATTCACTGTCGCTTCGGCCCGAAACCGCGCGAATCTCGGCTGTTTAACAGTAGTGGTTTCAGCGTGCGGAAACCACTCGAGTTCAGCGCGCGAACCGGGCGCGTTCGGCCTCGAAACGCCATTGCACGCAACTTTAGCAATGCGCTGTCGTTTCAGCCCGAAACCGCGTGCGTCTCCGCTGCGAAACGACAGTCGTTCCAGCGCACTGGAACGAGCGACGTTTCATCACTCAACGGCTGGCGTTGCGCGCCTTTGACTGTCCCGCGCGCAAGTATAGCGTACCGCGACCGTTTCATTCTGTCATCAATACAGTTACGGACTTACGGCACTGTATCCGTTCCGCACCTTCTGTAACCAGGCGTGTCTTATTTTTTTTTCCGTGTGCATACACGTCTACACGGTGCGGTGCGTCGTGCGTTGTGCGTACATATAAGGGATTTTCTAGTGCTTTGATAATTTGTCGCCATATTGGAAATTATAGGAAATTATATCATAGGAAATTATGGATTAGTTTGTCCCTATATTGGGAAAAAAAAACACGTTTTTGTTAATAACAAAAGAACCGTGATAGCTATTTGTTTTATTATAGAATATAGATATTTTACTTCTATTTCAAATGATAACTTTATTTATCGGCTAAAAATTTATATAAATTTGATATAAATAAATAATAAATAAATAAATAAATAAATTTAAAAATTCACAATTTTTAATATTCATAAATGAATTTAATTATAATTATGCAATAAATTTTTTAAAAAATTATAAATTTTGTTATTAAAAATTAATTAAAGGAATCAACAAATTACGGTTGAGGAAGTTACGTGTCAATGAATTGGCAGCGGTTTTTTATTTTGCAACGATAATGAGACAAGCAAAAATTTTATATGTAAAAATGACGTGTTATTAAATAATAAAATTATTGAATATCATTATTTAGTCACAAAATAGGAAACATTGCAGGGATCAATTTAATAACTTATTACTCTATCTATCTTTGAATGAAAAATTATAGAACTAATCCAAAAGAAAAAGAAATAAAATCATTCCTAAACCATTCAATCCTAACAAAAATAATTTGACTGTAATTTTATGCAAAATCAGATTGTATTTGCCTACAAAAATTGTTCGCACTCAGAAAAGAAATTTCATGAAGGTTTCAGGAACAAAAGAAAGAAATAATTCAGGTAGCTATGTTCACATTGCTAAGACTAAAAAGATATATGTATTGGAAGTGATCAGTTTGGCCATGTACTAACATGATCGTCCTATAAGATACACTATTCTGCACTGTATTGAGTAGAACAACTATCTACTCTAACGCACTGCGTACTCTCTAATGCAAATATGTGAATACTACTCACGCCAGGAAAAAAAATCTTGAGTTCTAAAATCAACATTGAAATGGCTGAAAATTTCCAGGAAAAAAAGGTAATACAATGATGCATAAGAGCAATAACAAGCCAAAATTAACAAAAATCACTCCGTATTATATTAACCTTCCCTTTTATCAAAAATACCAATATAATTAAATTTTTCTTTTGGAAATAATTATAATTGTTCTCAGTATACGGATGTTAAAATATTGTTATAATAATAGTACCGAAAGCCCTTCAATGTTATTCTACCTAAACAAAGAGAAAAAACCAAATATATCTTGTGCCAAATATCTCCGCAGGGAGGGAAGTGAATGATCACTTGAATCATTCCCTATATATTTTTCCTTATCTTGCATTCACTACAGAATTATTTAATATACACATTATTTAAAAAATTAGTCAATCAATTGTAATTTATGTAAATACTGCAAAACAAAATATCCTTAGCCTTTAGAGTTTAACGATTATTAATAAAAAAATTTTAATTGTGCGAAATTCTATATACAGTCCAGGTATATATCTTTATGCAAAATTCTAATGTATAAATGCAAACCATATTAATTAATGATATTTCAAGTTATTTTTACATCGAAAGTTTTGTAATTTATTTATAATTTAATTACAGATTCATTATAAAAACGTTTTCTTAGATGCGCACTATAATAATCGCACAAGAAATACGCACTATCCCTTATAAAAATATCCTATAGAAAATCCTGTAGGAAATGCTATAGGAAATCCTGTAGGCATTCCGTAGAAATCCTATAGGAATCCTATAGGATACTCTATAGGCAGTCTCTATGAAATTCTATATAGGAAGTTCTATAGGAAATCCTATGTGAATTTCGCGCTTTTCCTGTAGGAAATCCTATAGGAAATCCTATAGGAAATTCTGTAGATAATTCTGTAGGAAAAACTGTAGACAATTTTACATGGAAAATCCTGCAGGGAATTCTGGAGTATTTTCGTGGAAACAGTTTATAGAGGTTTAGCATCTTATTTAGCACTGTAACATCCGCACAGCAGAATCAGTGGCAAACAGTCCTAGGTAAGGAGTTGCACCTAGGGACTGCCGTGCACGACTGCCGGCGCTTACCGATTAAGCCCAATGAGCTCAGATATCAAAATCAAGGTAATCCTTGTCACATTGACTCTCCGTAAAGTCGTTCAAACGGTTGAATCTCATGGCTTTACATACCCTCGCGGTTCCAATGTATTTATGAGAGTCCCGACTGCTGCGCTGTGCTGCGGCATGCGGTAGAAGCTTGCTTCTCCAGAGCATCGTTTATGTATGTTCGCTGCTATGCCGCTATGGGGCGCAGCAGTCGGGACTCTCATAAACACATTGGAACCGCGAGGGTATGTAAAGCCACGAGATTCAACCGTTTGAACGACTTTACGGAGAGTCAATGTGACAAGTATTACCTTGATTTTGATATCTGAGCTCATTGGGCTTAATCGGTAAGCGTCAGCAGTCGTGCACGGCAGTCCCTAGGTGCAACTCCTTACCTAGGACTGTTTGCCACTGATTCTGCTGTGCGGATGTTACAGCGCTAAATAAGATGCTAAACCTCTATAAACTGTTTTCACGAAAATACTCCAGAATTCCCTGCAGGATTTTCCATGTAAAATTGTCTACAGTTTTTCCTACAGAATTACGTACAGAATTTCCTATAGGATTTCCTATAGGATTTCCTACAGGAAAAGCGCGAAATTCTCATAGGATTTTCTATAGAACTTCTTATATAGAATTTCATATAGGACTGCCTATAGAGTATCCTATAGGATTCCTATAGGATTTCTACGGAATGCCTACAGGATTTCCTATAGCATTTCCTACAGGATTTTCTATAGGATATTTTTATAAGGGTATAACAATTGAAAATTATAAAAAAGAAAATTCACTTTTAGAACAAATAGCCAAATATTATTAAACAATTATAAAATTAATATTTTTACGAAATAAAATTATACGATATGAACATTAGTTTCAAAATAACAGAATACGAAAATTGCGATTGTTGCGACTTTTTATATTAAACAAGTAATTATTATGTATTTATTTTATAAACGTTAATTAAGATTAAATTATTGTATTATTTTAAGAGTAACCCATAAGCGAAAAAGGTATTTCAAAATTCTAACATGTAACAGATGCCAATCATCAAACTCAATCAGAGAGTTATGATTATTGTTACAATTAAAAAATTCTGTAACAGAAAAATTACTGATGGTTTAACTATTCCTATACTTGTTGAATCTCTACGATATTTAACAGTCTAAGGGGGGAAGTGTTACGCCTGTGACGTATCTCTAAAATTAAAATCTATATTCATACTCTCATCAGTAATTTCCTGACCTATAAAATGATGTATTTGCAAATTTAAACGACACAGCATTTCGTCAACACAACCGCGTCACGTAGCGAGCCACCAACTTCGCGAAGGCATACGCGTGTTGTAATTTTATGCACTCAGCATTTCTCAACTTCGAAATCGAACGATTTACGCCAAAATGCTTACTAAATTTGTTTAAAAAGATGATTTTGATCCATCGTCAACATCATCTTTAACCTAATTTAATCGCTTAATAAATACGGCGATTTGCGCCATACAAACCAGTTATTCGCACACAGATCGCGAGCTCCGTATGCTCCAACCGACAATAGGAGAAACGATTATTATTATACAGGCCAATACGAGCCATATAAGATTTCATATAAATTTTATATATCAATAAAGTAAATAATTTATCTATAAAATCATCATCAGTCTAATTATTTACGAGAGATCACCTGAAGGACGAAGGGCGTAATTGAATATGTGTGAAGATGTGTCCTACAAATCAGATTTTAAAAGATTAAAGCAAGGAAAATATCTAACAAACGTACTAGTGATATGTCCACAGCATAGTGATGTAGACTTAACCTCAAAATATAACAAAAACGTGTTAAGCAATACAGCAAGACAAATTATCGCTCAAGTAAAACTAAATGAACAAGAAAAAGTGCAAGAAAGTATTTTAAGCAATGTTGCTGATGCAGTTGTGACTGAAAATTTGCAAAGAATGAATTTAACGATAGTAGGAAAACAAGAAGATGACTACACAAATTTACAAGTAAATCTTATATTATACAAAGAACTAGTAAATGAGATGAGAGATAAAAATAGCCTACTTCAAGAACTCCTTAATAAAACTAAAAATGAATTAAAACTAATGAAAGAAAATAGACCTATAGGATAGATAACATATGCTGGGGCTGTAACACAAGGCAAGAGGTTAGTAAGCCACGTGCCGCCTATCTTCATACAAGCCAAGAAACATGATATGAAAAAGAAAGCGCATAATATAGTAGTGAGCAGGCTACTGAATGATATAATAATACCAGTGGGAAAAATAAATGAAAACAAAGATGGTACTGTTATAATCAAATGTGCAAACAAAGAAGATGTACCACAAATGGAAGAATTATTGAAAAATAAAATAGGGCATGATTTCAATGTTAAGCAAGAAGAACTTGAAAATCCAAGACTATTAGTATTTAATATTGATAATAACATGGAAAGGGATGCACTTGAAGAAGACATAAATCAAAGAAATTTTGAAGGGACAGATTATTTCTGTACTGTTGAGCATATATTTGAGAATAAGAAAAAGAAAACGAGAAATGCCATTATAACAGTATCAGCGGAGACATACAGATTCGTACGGAATAAAAATTACAAACTATACATCGGTTATAAATGTTGTCGTGCTTACGATGACATCAATATAAAACCTTGTTTCAAGTATGGTAGAATAGGCCATAGTGGGAAAAAGTGTAAAAACGAAAGAGTTTGCCTTCGTTGTGCTGGTGATCACCTTACAAAAGACTGTCTTGAAAAAAACAAAATCAATTGTGCCAATTGTTGCTATGGAAATAAAAAATACAATCTAACAAGAAACACTGAACATATAGCTACGGATACAGAAAAACGTGAGTACCTAAAGCATATAATTAATAAAAAGATTAGAACAACTGACTATCCAATTACACCAAATATACCAACATTCCTGGGATTTAATGGAAATCTTCTTTACCAACTAAGATCTAATGATAATGAAAAAGTTACATTAACTTCAAGCAACACAAGTGGTAACGTCACTGACAAGGAAACTAATTTACCTGCAATCAACAAAACAGTAAACCCACATACACAACCAGACACATAAATACTATAATGGATTTTGAATGTGAAGTTGATGATAAATACGAGACAATCTTATTAAATAGCGAATCTATAAACGATTTTATGAGTATTGATGATTTGTCAATACTCTTCGTCAACATAAGAGGCCTAAAAACAAATCATAAAAATCTTGAGATTTTTATCCAAAACTTTAAAACCAAGCCAGATATAATAGTTTGTGCAGAAACAGGCATATTACCATATCATGACTTGTATAATCTAGATGACTACAATTATGTATTAGTGTAGTTGTATACACTAATAAACACCTTAACTCAACGCATGACACAGAAGTGATAGGCAGAGTAAATTTTCTCAATATCACTATAAATCTGAAAGAAGAAAAAAAATTGAAAATAACCTCATTATGTAGATGTCATGACATAACAAAACAAGAATTTATTGAAAATCTACTTGTACATTTAAAAAGTAATAAAAATACCAAAAATCACTTTTTAATTGGTGATTTCAATATTAATTTAATGGACAATGACCACACTACCACAGAGTATAAAAATGATCTCTACGAATTGGACTACATACCTTATTTCAATGCTATTACGAGACCCAACCCCCAAAATACAATTTTGGGAACATGCATTGACAATATGTTCTTAAAAACTGAACTGGAGAATATAAATTCTTATAAGTTTATCCCGAGAATAACGGATCACTATCCACTTATGATCTCAATAAAAACCATGAAAGGGAAAGAAGACTCTAGAAAGTATTATAGTTATGTTAATTACAATAAGCTAAATTATGTAGCAAACAAATTAAATTGGAACGTTATATCTGAACATGATGATCCAAACTTGGCGCTTGAATTACTAATCAGCAATATCAAGACAGCATTAAGAAAAGCCACATTAGTTAAGAAAACCAAGAAGAACACACCGAGAAGCAAATGGATAACTGAAGGCATTATGAAATCCTGCTTGACTAAAGAAATACTTTATCAAAAATGGAAAAATTGTTCTGGAAATGAAAATCTGAAGCAGCAATATAAAAACTATGTAAAATAGCTCAATAAAGTTATAACAGCAGCAAAATACAATTTTGATAGAGAAGAATTTGGAAAAGCTAGTAATAACAAGAAGAAAATGTGGGATTTCGTTAAAAGAAAAATTAATAAGACAAAGAATAAGAATGCTAACCAGATAGACTATTTAACGGATAATCTAAACAATATTTACCAAACAGAATCTATAGCGGAAACTTTCAATAAATTTTTCAGTAGTGTCGGTTCGAAATTAGCAAACGAAATTAAAAAACCCAAAATGAAGTATAAATTACCAAAAGCAAATACATCTACCATATTTCTAGACCCTACCAACTTTAACGAGATACTCAAGCTTATATCAGAAATGAAAGAGAAAGCAGGAGGAATAGATGGCATAAATACAAAGGTCTTAAAAAACTTAAGTAAGTATATAATTATCCCACTTGAACATATATTCAACTTATGTATCGAAAAGTCGATATGGCCTAAGCAATTAAAAATAGCAAAAGTAGTGCCGATCTTCAAATCAGGAGATAAACATCACGCAACTAACTACAGACCAATATCTTTAATATCCAGCATTGCCAAATTATTAGAAAAAATAATATATTGTCGTTTACTGAGTTTCCTAAATAAAAATAATATACTAATAGATAATCAATTTGGATTTCGAAAAAATAAAGGTACCAAGGATGCACTAGCCCTTATTACAAGTATTATTTACAACAATCTGAACAAAAAGACACAAAATTTTGCAACCTTCTTGGATTTAGCGAAAGCCTTCGACACCGTAAATCATAAAATCTTATTATTAAAATTAGAAACGTACGGTATACGCGGAATAAGATTAAATCTGTTAAAAGACTACCACAATGGAAGATCTCAAGTAGTAAAAATCAAAGATCATGTAAGTAAAGTAATGCACTACCTGTAGAAACTGGAGTACCTCAAGGGACAATTTTGGGACCGCTACTTTTCTTAATTTATATTAACGATCTATTAACTATTGTGCCTAAAGAAAATATCATCTCTTATGCAGCTGATACAGTAATATTAAGTATGGGAAGTACATGGGAACAAACACAGAACAAAATGAACAGGTTACTAAATGACGTCGGCGCTTGGATAGCATTAAATGAATTATCTTTAAATGTTAAAAAGACTGTTTTCATGGCGCTTGGAATCTATAGCAATAGTGTGCCAAATAACTTAAAAATTTTTATAGGCAATAAGGAAATTGAAAGAGTATACCACACCAAATATCTAGGTATAATAATTGATAGTAATATGAAATAGGATAAATATATAGAGTATATTGCTAAAAGAACGAGATATCTGCTTTTTGTATTTAATAAATTAAGATCAATTCTCGAAACTAAACACTTGATAACTCTATATTACGCGTTTTTTAACAGCTTAACTATGGTATTATTGCTTGGGGAGGGGCTTACAATAATGTTATTGAACTTCAATCATTGCAAGATAGAATCATAAAAATAATTAACAAATCAAAAAACGATACTTTCCAACCTTTACAAATCGAAGATAATTTTAAATTAGAATCAGTTATGTTTAATTACAATGATTTAAGAAAGAAATTTATAGATTCAAAAAGCGTTACTAGAAATAAAAGTCTTTTAATGCCTGAAATCAATAAGTCAATAAACTTCAAAAATAATGAAATTGTAGCTATGAAATTATTTAACAAATTCCCTAATGAATTGAAAACGCTTAATCTCAGTAATAAAAATTTAAAGACAAAAATTACCAACTGGTACAAAGAAAAAGAAAGAAAAAACTAATACCTTATATCATAAATTTTGTAAGTAGGTGAGCTAGGGGGGTTCTGAGCTACTTACCATCGGAGCTGGCGCTCGATCGCTAAGGTAGAGCGCTACCTTGCCGGTGGGTGGTAATTGTAGGGAGGTCAATAACGTAACTCGGTCGGTAAGGTAGGGGCACTACCTTGCCGGTGGATGGTAATTGTAGGGAGGCCAAATCGGTCGGTAATTTAGAGCACTACATTGCTGGTGGATGGTAATTGCAGGGAGGCCAATAACCCAACTCTACCGGCCGAACGCTCTACCGGCAGAACGCTCTACCTTATCAGCAGAGCAGACTGCATTATTACTAACCCAACTCCACCGGCCGAACGCTTTACCGTCAGAACGCTCTACCTTATCAGCAGAGCATTATCACCCAGCTCTACCTTACCGGCTGTCTACCGGCAGTTGATAACCCAAATACTATGTACTATACACTATATATGCCATATACTATATATGCTATACTATATACTATATACTATACTATATATACTATATATACTATATACTCTATATGCTATATACTATATATGCTATGTATACTATATCCGAATTTCCATGCTGCTTAACTCTCAATTTGAATTTCGAGCCGCCGAGAGTTCCGCGCGCTCCACTAGGCGGCGAGCGGCAACCGTCGCGCTGCCGGAACTTCCCCGCGCCGGGAGTGTAGTTCCGCGCGCTTATCTAGGTGGCGAGCGGCAGCCGTCGCGCTGCATACTGCTGAGTCGGCGCGGTGCCGGCTATAAGTCAAAGCGGAACCGGTCCCTCGGCAGCCAGCTCAACATGAGTGAAACCACATTTTACTTTTCCGACCCTAGAAGGAAAGTGATAGAGCTGCCTCTACCGCCGTTCGCTATGGGCCGAGAGCCTCCAGCAGCGATGCCATCGCAGGCTTTGATGGAGCTTCTTGCGGCACCGTCGTCGCCACCGCCGCCGCCGTCAGCAAAAGTGGCCGACATTCCGCTGCCTGCGAAGGTGCGGAAGGCTCCACCTATGAAGGCACCGCTGGCTCGAAGAGCTCGGAAGATGGCGCAGGCAGCAGCTGCGCCGTAATAACAGCGGCCGTCGATGCCACGGCTGCCAATGTCGGTGTTGCAGCAGGACCTGTTCCTCTCCGACGACCACGAGGAGGCACCACCACCACTCCCACTACGGAAGAAGCCGGTGAGGAGGTTGATCGTTCTGGCCACCGCTCCTGGAGATGATCCTTGTATTAGGAAGTAGATTCGACCAAAGAAAATACGTTTGTAAAAAAAAAAAAAAAAAAAAATCATGGAGAGGTAGCTGCTCACGGTTGTACCTCACAGGTGAGAGCGATGGTTGGGGCTCTCATCACTTCCAAAAAAATTTCGCGCCGTCGCACTACCGGCACTTTCCCGCGCTGGGAGTGTAGTTTCGTGCTCTCATCTAGGTGGCGAGCGGCAGCCGTCGCGCTGCCTACTGCTGAGTCGGCGCGGTGCCGGCTATAAGTCAGGCTATGCTCCAACACTTGACAACCACCTACACTCACGTGAGGGCGGGTGGTATTTTGTTAAATAATTATTATTAATTAATTATTATTTTTTATTTTTTTCATTTTTTCATTTTTTTCATTTTTTTCATTTTTTTAGTGGTGGGGACCCCAACCGCCGTCCCTACCTGTGGAGCACTCCATTAAACCATTGCTCCCCCATTTTTCCCTTTTTACTCGTCCTCAGTCAAGTCGATGATCTGCGGGTGTAAAGTGTACCCGAAGCATCCTCCAGGCTCTTCGACCAGGATCGCAATCATACCGTCATCCTCGGGTTGGGGGTTGAGGAAGAGAGAGAGGATGAACTGCTCGCTCCAGTAGCCATCTGGGAGCATTTCCCCCTCGCTCTCCTCCTCAACCTCCATCTCCTCCTCGGCGGTTGCGAAGCAGGTCTGGCAGGGAATTACTTCTAGAGGTGGCATCTTGCTTGACTGATTGACGAATGATAATTTTTTTGGTCCTCTGCTCCTTATATACCCAAACTTGCATTACATTATATGGGTTTTCACTATCAGGAGTGCATATTTTTTTTAAGCAGACGAATTTCCAAGAAACTTCCTCCTCTCATCATAGCAGACCATCAGAGAGTGGAAGCGCGCGCGAAAGTTTAAAAATTAACGTAGATATGATTTATTAATCCATTATCGACCAATAAAGTCATATTACAACTCCTACAATTTTGTCGGTTTCACCGTTTCCATCTATCCGACAGAGGCTGGCGGGAATTCAAAATTCATGGAGTAACAATTTTTTTATTTTTTTAAATAGTGGGAGCCCCAACCATCGCTTCCACCTGTGAGGTACAACCACATACAATTACCTCTCCATTATCATTACATTTAATTATACACTCCACTTAACATTACGTGTAGAAGTTTACATTGACTTAAATCCACTTCATCCACGGCGTTGTCGTCGGCGCTCACGTAGAAGCTGTCAATCGATGACTCTGGTTGGCTGCTGCTGTCAAGTACCCACTTTTTCAATGCGAATACGTTCTGAACGGCGCAGTTGCAGTGCTCATCTCCCAAGGTATGATGTGTACACTGTATATATGGCTCCTCTCGGTTTAGTGTCTGCAGCGAAGCCCATCTCCTCGACGTTGCATATAGTTCTACAAAATTACGTTTGATAAAGTAAACAAAGATTATATATGAGGTAAGTATACTTACATATTTAACAATATATCCTGCAACCACCTCTTCTTCTCCATCCCCTTGACGTACACCTTCTTCGCGTCTATCAAACCATACTGTACACTCTCCATCAGCTTCGTGTACGGGATTTCTCTAGAGCTCCAGGGTATACCGTGATAGTTCAACTCCAGCCAGCGATTCGTGCTCTTGCACTCACAAGGTAGATCCTCCCATCGATGGGAAGATTTGAAGCTGTACACCCACGGTGTAGCATCATCCTCTAGAGCAGCGATGGCCACCTCCTTCAAGACGAACTCGTTGTCAGTGGCTTTGAAGCCCTGCACGTCCACCACGTACTCCATGACGAATGAGCTCCTCGACTCGATGCGCCGCTTATATACCCTCGCGGACCTTCCCCCACCGCTCTGCAGCGAGCGCTCTGTACAGAGCGCTCTATCCCCACCACCACGCTCCCTACCAAGCCCCGCCCCCCATGGAGCTCGCTGATTGGCTGACCTGCATAGGATTCTTGGAAAAACGGTTTCAACAGGTTGAGACCTACATAGAATTCTTGGAAAAACGCTTTTAACAGGTTGAGACCTGCACGGAGCTCTCTGATTTGCTGACGCAATTTCAAATCGCCATAGAATTCTTGGAAAAACGCCACGGCGCTCTCTGATTGGTTCTGCGCATGCGCCGCGATCCCTATAAAAGGCGAGACGCCGGCCGAGGAGCTCATTCCAGTTCAGTGTGCGTAAGCAACAAGAACTAGTACAAGACGTCCAGGTGCATTGAAAGTATTATATCGCTGTATCCAGGATACGAGCTCTCCTGAGAGGATATACTCCAGGATACCTCCATCTACTACGAGAGTAGAAACCCGGTCGAGGACGACCGCGACTTCTAGGATCCGAGCTCTCCTGTGAGTTTTCTCCAGAATACCCCCAAGTAGCTCTCCTACACGTCTACTATCACGAGAAAGTGTCAAAAAGAGTATTCTGCAACGTATTTTTTTTTTTTTTGCTATAGCTCAATTACTAATACATTTTTTTCCTTAGAATGGCATTGGACAGTCGTGAATCCATCATGCTCATGCAGCAAGCATTGGAGCTGACGAGAGGTGATAATATGAGCAGCGACATGTCTGAAAGATGGGCCAACGTCATAATCATTGACCACATCGAGACGTACGAGAGACTTCTCCACAACCCAGGCAGGAACGTACACGAGAAGCGAAAATGCGAGTCGACCATTACTGTACTGTACAGCATACGACAGAGCATGCTCACCTTCTCTGCGATACGTGGTGCAGGCTTGGCAAGAGTCAGCTGGTATGACGTCAACTCGGCCTTTGGTAGCTGCATAAAGATTGGAGTCATCAGCAACCACCAACATCTGAACGCAACAGCATTCCTCGAAGACGCTCGAGTCATCTTTATTGCGAAAATATAGACTGCTCTCGAGGAACACAACGCACTCAAGGTCAACGTAGTGCTTGCTGCAGAATACACCAAGGTCACGGGCAACGAGGAAACAGTGGAAATTTTCTACTTCAACACAAAGAACGCTCCAATCTACAGCACCACTGAACTAAGCGAGTGGTTTGCAGCCAACGTCGAGCAGCCCATCCTCTGCGAAATGGAGGAATTCCAGGAACGAGACTCCGGCTGGACACTGCGCTCCATCATGAACTTGGCTGTGAACGTCGACAAGTTCAATCCCATGAGAGGCAACTCATACATCCCACTGCCCGACGAAATAACAAAGAAGAAAGCCTGCATCAACGTGCAAAACGAGGACGATAAGTGCTTCCAGTGGGCTGTACTCTCGGCGCTACATCCAACAAACGATCATGCTCGTAGAGTGACCAAGTACAAGGCATTTGAAGGTGAGTTAAACTTCAAGGGCATTGAATTCCCAGTGTCACCGAAGCAGATCACAAAATTCGAGAGTCAGAACAACATCTCAGTCAACCTATACATACTGAAGAAGAGAGATGGAAAATTCGAGGTGTCACCGTGCCACGTGACAAAGAACAAGAAGGAGAAGCACGTCAGTCTTCTCCTCATACAAAACCACTACGCGGATGAGGATGATGAAGAAGAAGAGGACGAGGTAGTTCCCAAATTCCACTAAATCTGGATAAAGGATCTCTCCCGGCTTGTTCGAACTCAATTAACGTCACACAAGGCAAAGACATTCATATGTGATCACTGCCTCCACTACTTCAGAAGTAATGAAAAATTGAAGGCTCACGAGGTAGACTGTGTACAAGTCAATACGTGTAAGATGAAGCTGCCCGCAGAGAAGGAGAAAATACTGAAATTCAAGAACTTGAAACAATGAACGCGTACCCATCATTGTATACGCCGACTTTGAGTGCGTACTCAAGCCTGTGGCGGACAACGAACGAGCCTACCAGCGGCACGAGGCCTTCAGTGTAGGCTTCTACGTCAAGTGTAGCTTCGACGAGACTCGTTGCGGCTACACCAGCTACAGGAAGGATGAAGAGGATGGGCAGAATCCGGCGGAATGGTTTGTCGACAGGCTGCGAGAGCTCGCCGAAGAGCTAAACGATGCCCTTAAAGACCTTCATCCTATGGACGACCTCACACAGCGAGAGAAGGACGACTTCAAGAAGGCTACACTCTGCTACATGTGCAGAAAGCCATTTACCAGCCAGGACAAGAAGGTCAGGGACCATTGCCATCTCACGGGAAAGTAAGTATTTACATTTTTTCCCCCTCCACCTTACAATTTGTCTCTTTTCTAATATATTTTGTTTTTTCAGATATAGAGGCCCGGCACACAACAACTGCAACCTGCAGTACTAGGACTCAAGGATTGTGCCAGTGGTTTTCCACAACTTGAGCGGATACGACTCCCACCTCTTCATCATGGAGATCGCAACGCGATTCGGTGGTCGAGTGAGCCTCATCCCTCAGACGAAGGAAAAATACATCTCCTTCACCAAATACGTCTAGGGCACTGAGGTTCAACTTCGATTCATCGACTCGCTCCGCTTCATGGCCTCCTCCCTTGAGAAGTTGGCGTCCTATCTGGACCGCCTGAACATCGCCGAACCAGAATTCCGGAAGAACTACACGGCTGAGCAGATAGAGCTGCTGAAGAGGAAGAGAGTATTCCCCTACGACTACGTCTCCTCCCTCGACATCCTGGAGGAGGGAGAACTGCCAGCCAAGGAGGATTTTCATAGCAGCCTCTACAACAGCGACATCAACGAGGAAGACTATCAGCATGCCCAGAAGGTATGGCAATCCTTCGGCATCAAGAGTCTCGGTGAGTACTCCAACCTCTATCTCAAGACGGACGTGCTGCTACTTGCCGATGTCTTTGAGAACTTCCGAGACAACTGCCTGGAGGCATACGGTCTCGACCCGGCGCACTACTACACCACCCCTGGACTCAGTTGGGACGCCATGCTCAAGTACACCAAGGTCGAGCTGGAGCTGCTCACGGACATCGACATGCTTCTGTTCGTGGAGCGAGGCATCCGGGGTGGTGTAAGTCAGTGCTCCAACCGCTACGCCAAGGCCAACAACCGCTACATGGGCGACTTCTACAACCCTGAAGAGGAGTCAAAATATCTCCTCTACTATGATGTCACAACCTCTACGCGTGGGCCATGACACAACCCCTGCCCTATGCAGGCTTCCGATGGGTCGAGGATGTGGAGCAGCCCAACTTCTGGGATGTGCCCGACAACCATCACGAGGGCTACATTCTTGAGGTGGACCTGGAGTACCCGGAGCACCTCCACGACGCTCACAGAGACCTGCCCCTCTGCCCAGAGCACATGACGCCACCTGGTAAGAAACAGGGTAAGTTGCTCACCACTCTGTACGACAAAGAGCGCTATATCATCCACTATAGCGCTCTCAAGCAGGCCCTGAAGCACGGCTTGCGCTTGACTAAGGTCCACCGCACGCTGTGCTTCGATCAGAAGCCATGGTTGAAGCCGTACATCGACCTGAACAGCGAGAAGGGGAAGAACTCGAAGAATGACTTCGAGAAACTCCTCTTCAAGCTGTTCAACAACGCGGTGTACGGCAAGACCATGGAGAACGAGCGCAAGCGGGTGGACGTCAAGCTGGTGCGCAAGTGGGAGGAGCGCTATGGGGCTGAGGCCCTCATAGCTAAGCCTAACTTCCACAGCACAGCCGTCTTCAGGGAGGACCTGGTGACCATCCAGCTCAGTCGTACGGAGGTCACCATCAGGAAGCCGGTATACGTGGGCCTCGCAGTCTTGGATCTTTCCAAGACCCTCGTATACCACTTCCACTACGAATACATGCAGCGCACTGTGGATGAGTCGTCGAAGCTGATGTATACCGATACGGACAGCCTCATCTATGAGGTCCGCGGCTTCGACATGTACGAAGCCATGAAGCGCGACCTTCATGAGTTCGACACTTCGGACTTCACCGAGGACAACCAATTTGGTATACCTCGCGCGAATAAGAAGGTAGTCGGACTCATGAAGGACGAGTGCAATGGCAACGTTATGTTGGAGTTCGTGGGCGTTCGTAGCAAGACGTACGGTGTCCGTATCGAAGGCCAGAAAACCATCAAGAAGGCTAAGGGCGTCAAGTCCTCGGTGGTCAAGGCTAACATCAGCTTCGAGAACTACGTGCGCTGCCTGCGTGAGCAGCAGGTGCTGGCAAAGGAGCAGCGCAACATACGCTCCCGCCTGCACGTCATCCGCACGGAGAAGGAGCAGAAGATCGCGCTCAGCCCCCACGACGACAAGCGCCATCTGGCGCTTGGCGAGATGGATAGTCTGCCGTGGGGGCACTTCTCCATCCGCCAGTGCGAGATGACGCTGCGCAATGGTGGGGCGTGTGTGTGCGGGCAGGTCTCGACGTGCTCCGACCAGTCAGCGAGCTCCAGCCAATCAGCGAGCTCCCCCACTCCCACAGCAGCGGTTACAGCGGCCCAAAAAGTGGTGGGGAGACCGGTACTTAAGGCGCTGCAGCCAGCCGGAGTCTTCAGTCGCTCGAAGGAGCTCCAAAAGAAGTACTCCGCCACATCTATCTCCGAACCTCTGAAGAAGAGACCTAGGATCCAGGACTAAGGAACAACCTGAGGTAAGTACTTTACACACTCTCTCTCTCCCCCATAATAATCACGTTTTTTCCTCTTTCTAGATGGATCTATCAGCAATTAATGAAATTGCCCGGAGGCTTTCTGCCGACAAAGAAGCTGTCCGACGTGGAGCACGATCACAGCTTCATGGTCATTGCATTGAGGCGTGTCAAGACCAAATATGGACCCAAATACGTTGCCAACTCGGAAGACGATTTCCAGATCTTCCTGCCCAGCCGAGTATGTTCAGCACTGGAGAAGGACGAAGATATGTTCAACAACATGGCGGAGGCCGCCAACAAACTCAAGCTCTTTATAACATGTAAAAATAGTGGTGTTGAATTTAATATTGTATAAAAAAATAAATAAAAAAAAAAATAAAAAAAAAATAATAAAAAAGGAAGTTCATGGAGAGGTAGCTACTCATGGTTGTACCTCACAGGTAAGAGTGATGGTTGGGGCTCTCATCACTTCCAAAAAAAAAAAAAAAATTTTTTTACAAGTTTGATTTATCAATCCAACTGTTGTGGGAACCATCAAATCCCAGCCATTTAACGTAAACTTCATTACCACGTTTTTTCAGATTTTTTTCCAAGAGATACACATCAGGATACTTAACCTTTTGTAATTCCTCTTCGTAGAAACCTCCACTTATAGGCTGTTCGCCATAATACTTCAAATGATAAGTAACCGGGTTTGTAGCGACTACTTTTGTTATGCTGAATATCTCCGTTGACTAGTTTGGTGTATATCCTTTTTCGAAAACTTGTTTGACTCTGCTTACACGTACCTTGTCCCCTACTTGGAATTTAGGCTTCTTTTTATGCTGGACAATTTTCTGTTTCACACTGCTGTTCTTTGTCACATCTTTAGGCTTCATTCCAGTTATTCTGTGTTTTCTCTCATTGTAAGCTGTCAATAAATCGGGTAAGATATCCAGCCACTTGTAGTTTCCACGTAGACTGAATTTTTTCCACATCTCATTCTTCAACGTTCGATTGAAGCGTTCACATATCGAGGCTTTGAGATTGCTGTACGTCAAGTAGAGATTTATCTTGTACTTCGTCATGAGGGCTTCGAATTTCTTATTGTAGAATTCCTTTCCTCTGTCGGTATGGAGATTCTTCGGCACTCGACCACTTTCACGCAACACAGACTTCATAGCTGCTGCTACATCTTCACCTGTTTTCTTTTTCACAGGAATTGCCCATGAGTATTTGGAAAATATGTCAATGACGGTGAGCATGTACCTGTAACCTTTGTTTTCTCACGCATATGATTACATTTCCACTAGATCAGCTTGCCACGTCTCATCCATACCACGAATATCATATTTTCGACGTAGATAGTTGTGACGAGCGGGCTTGTGCAACTCATCCACCACTACTTTCATTTGTTGCTCCATAATGTCAGTCGGTGCTCCACGGCTCGTATGTTGCCTCTTTTATAGTTTGAACGTCTGCGAAAAATTCTTGCAGCTTCTTATCGATATCTGCTCTGCAAGTGTCAATGACTGACTGCAAGACATCGAAGTCGCTACGTAAACGAGCAGTATCTTCGTGTACACTGTGTAATTCCATTTGCAAAGTGTCCAAATTGACTGCGTCATTCAACTGTTTCGGCTGTGCTACGTTGCAGAGTCGTTTGCTATCAACGTCGTATTGACCATCAGCGGTGAATTTGTAACCTGCCCCAGGTGGGCCTCTACTGGAGATTTGCTCCAGTTGACGTCCGAACACATCGACGCTCATTGTGATACTGAGAAGAGAGAGAAGATTCGTCTAATATATATACCCTCCCTCGCGCAACTCCTCAATTATCGAGTGAATCTCATTCACGTGACTGGGATTGCCAGCTGATTGTTCAGCTATGAGTAATCTCAAGCGGTCGACCAGCTCGTTCGGGTCGTCCCAATACACATAATCCATAGTCGTATTCATTCTTGCCAACTTATATTGAGGCAGTACACCCGCACCTTGTTTCTCAAACATGGGAGCAATGATGTATTTGAATTTGTTGCTGTTGTGAACACGAATTTTTTCATTACTCTGGTAGCGTTTCTTGTGTGCTGACGATGCTTCAAGTATTTTTCGATAATTCTCCATATCAGCATTAGTAAGCTGACTTTCGCTAGGCTGCTTCGTAATGAGTAATTCAAGTAAACCATCAGTTTTCGCATACTTCGCCCCGTTCACATCGATATAGCTACCCTCCAAGTCTATAGGAGAATTACCAATCATGAATTGTCCATTCTCTTTGCGTACACCATAAATTTTGTCTACGTATCGATCTTGACTGAGCATTTGCAAATATCTATTATCGGTTTCATCATGGCTCGTAGCTGATTCAAAAGACGTATCAGCTGCTTGCAATGTATCATCCTGCATATCATCATACTCTTCATCGCGTTTGATAGATTTTTCATCGCGTTTTTCATCGCGTTTAACAGCTCTGCTCAATGTTTGTTTGGCTACGAGCTTCTCAAGCGGCTCAACGATTGGTCGAAAAGTTTCTCCCAACACTCGCTTCACATTGTCCTTTGAAAGCTTCAACAAATTGTATTTGTGTCGCATAGCGTCCCTAGCTTTAACAAGCTGGTGGAGGGCATTCTTTTCTCGTTGAAATTCAGACATGTTGACAGTTCAACGTTCAACGAGTGACTGTAGACATCTACACCCATCCCGTATTTATAGCAAAATAGTCGAAACCCTTTCTATACCTTCCACCGTTCATGCGCCTGTCTTTGTCGATCACGAGAAATCCATGCCTGTCATCTCTCCAGCACTTCGAGCACAAATCTTTGAATTGGGCAAAAACCATATCCGAATTTACATGATCCTCGTACACATGTTTGAGATTCATATCGTCTTGTCGAAATATTGCCAACAAATTAACGTTATCTCGTACCAGATGCTTTGGTATGTGAGCGTACGATTGACAGAGATAAAATGAGTCCACATTCTTGTGTCTGCCCATGCAGAAAAACGCTCTAACATTGTCTTGCTTCTCACATGCTATGTCATCGAATACAATAATGGAATTCGGTAGTGCATTGTCAGGTGCAACGACCTCCTCGTGTTCACTGAAGGGAAAGTATTGAACGCCATCTATCGGTTGCAGAAGTTCCTTTAAAAATCTGTACTTGGGCTGATTCAGTGATTTCGAGTAAACGTAAATGTTCTCGAATCTCAGGCCATTAGGATGCGTTATGAGTGTGAGCAAGCTGTTGGTCTTACCACAATTGGATGGACCGCAGAATATTGCACGTATGTTATCTGGAAGCAACTCACCATGTCTCTTTGTTTTCTTCTCCTCCACCACAATGGCGTCAAAGTTCACCACCGGGAGCTTGAGAGATTGCGTTTGAAAGTTTGTGTGTGCTGTCTGGATAGCGACTGACTCTGTGGGGTATAAATAGAGGCTTATATACCCCGTACACCATCAGTCGATAGACAACCACCGACGTGTGATGATCGTACATAGACGAAAGAAAGGTCGTGGTCTCGTGAATAAACTTCTCAACAGTCTTCCAGTTGAACTTCACATTCCGGGTTATTAGTACTGTGGACCAGGAACCAAATTAGCGAAACGTTTGGCTAGAGGAGATTCAGGAATTAACTCTCTCGACACAGCTTGTAGGGAGCACGATATACGAGGGGTGTTCAAAAAGTAAGTTTCCCTAGTCTGCCGTTTTGCCCCAGCGCCATCTAGCGAGCTGGGACCGAACATAGTTTTAGTTTAGGGTATACCGATAAGAGCGGAACCGGTCTTAGCTGCCGAAAAAATTTTTTTCATCAGTACCGGCTCGGAAACCATGGAGCTACCTGTGAAAAACGTGTCCACCTTTTTCACGACAATGCACGGGCTCATTCAGCAAAAAAAAAACAATCACCTTACTGGAAAAATTCAAATGGGAAATTTTTGATCACCCACCCTACTCTCGAGATCTCGCACCAAGTGACTTTTTTCTTTTTCCTAAATTAAAGGAAAGTTTGGGTGGCCATCACTTCAATTCAAATGATGAAGTGAAAGACATCGTTAAATTATTCTTTAAAAAACAGGGCACGGATTTTTATAAACAAGGTTTGTCAAAGCTTGAGAACAGATATAAAAAATGTATTCAAGTCCAAGGGGACTATGTAGAAAAATAGTTTATAAGTCAAACAATAAATACATATGTTACTTTAACCTAAAAATTGTGTTTTGCTTTTTTCCCGGAGCAGGGAAACTTACTTTTTGAACACCCCTCGTAGTATACTCGCAGAATCGAGAAAATATTGGAGTTAGAAACGCTGCAGACAAAGTTCTTCCGGACAAACCTGGGGGAGAGTTACCTCGGGAGACGCTGGAGTAGGTGAAAAAATGGCTGCATACGCTATCACGAACGCCATGAAGTTGAAGAGAAAATTTGGCATGGGTAGTAAGAAACCATCTATTTCTCTGAAAAACATAGTCAAGATGGCGAAGAAATCTATGGTCTCGGGAAAATGTGCCAAGAAGGTCATCAAATCTGCTCTGAAGGGTGCTCGCGAAGTAGTCAAGAAAGCTGGGGGTAAGCAAAATATCATTATTCCTCGAATACTACCAGTACCCACAAAAGTAGGTGGATTTCTGCCTTTTCTCGTTCCTCTGTTTGCCGGTTTGAGCGCTGCTGGCGCTGTTGCAGGTGGGGCTGCTGGAATCGCGAAAGCTGTTAACGATTCTCAAGCTGCAAAGTCGCAGTTAGAGGAGGCTCAGAGACACAATAGGGTTATGGAGAATGCGGGTAATGGATTGTATCTGAAACCGCACAAGACGGGGCTGGTTATTCAGACTTACAGAGGTCTAAAAAAAAACTTCAAAATAAAACTGCCCGATCATGCTCTCACCGATCATGATTTGCTTAAGTGTGTAAAAGAGTTAAAAATTCAAAATTTTCGCGGTGTGTTTATGCGAAACGCACTGCCATCTACCGGCCCACATTATCGCGAGTCAGCCATAATCAATCTTGATGATGCAAGTGGTCCCGGAACTCATTGGGTGGCTTATCGAAAACGAGCCGAAGACGTTGTATACTTTGATAGTTTTGGCGATCTTCAATCTTGGAGACTTTGATTGGAGTTTTTCCATTCATCTTGGAGTTGACAGAGTCAAGTACAATCACGAGAGGTATCAGAATTTCGACACTTACAATTGCGGCCATTTGTGTTTGCAGTTTCTGTGCAACAGTCTCAAACGTATATAAGGGGGAGGGTGAACTGCGCATTCTCTATATCATGGCTGATTTACTGACTTTGAGTCTTTCGGGTACTTCGGCGCTACTCGAAGCGCAATACGTTCCCCCAATTGAACTCTCTCGAAATAAGAGCTATGTTCTCGGTCTGGTAGAACTTTTATCTTTTAACTCTATACCCAACATCGATGAGGATAATAATAGGTTTTACGTGGATAAAGAGATAGTTATTTTGCCTACTGGTAGTTATGAAATCGAGGACATAGAGAGCTATTTACGCGAATTGCTCTCTCCCAAGGGCATACAAATCAGTATAAAGCCAAATAACAACACACTACGCAGTGAAATCAAGTGTACCCATCAAGTCGATTTTCGACCACCGGATTCTATAGGCAAGTTGTTGGGTTTTGCTCAACGCATTCTCGAACCAAACATCACTCACAGTTCCGATCTACCCGTAAGCATTCTCAAAACTAATGCTCTGTGAGTGGAGTGCAACGTGCCAGTTGACGCTTATATAAACGAACGAAGAGTGCACACGATACACGAATTCTTTCCAGCAGTACCACCAGGGTATAAAATAATCGAGGTTCCATCGCAAGTGATCTATCTGCCAATCACAGTTAAGACTATTGACCATTTGCAAGTGCATATAGTGGATCAAGACGGAAATTTGGTTAATTTTCGAGGAGAAATTGTAACAATTAGACTTCGCATCAAGCAAGCTTAATGGGTGTTGTTTATCGGGGTAAGGTAGGAAGAGGGTATATAAGCAGACCGTCATGTCGCCCAACGATCACTCGTCAATGAGCAGTCAAAGCTCTAACACGTCAAAGCCTTCAGTTCCTGGAAAACTTGGGATTAAGAATCCGCGATCCTGGTGGAAGATAACGTGTGTATTTTTCTGTTGTATGCGAAAGAATAATGGAAGAAGTTTTGAACATTCAGAGAGCCGTTGAATTTGACGAATCGGTGGCGCACTATGAAATTCATGCGCATCAACCCTACACGTCTTCCGCTTTCAACAACAGCGATGAAATACGTATATCTATTCAGCACCAAGATTTGTGCCTTCTACCGTCTCACAGCTCGCTACATGTATGTGGAAGACTGACTAAAACTGATGGAAGTGCTGTAGAAAGAACAAAGCTTGTAAACAATGCCATCTGTCACTTGTTCGAAGAAATTCGCTACGAGATCAATGCCATCGAAATCGACAGATGTAAAAATGTAGGCTTCACGAGTCTCATGAAAGGTTTAGTATCACTCAATCCCTGTCAAAATTGGATAATGGAGAATGCTAGTTGGCTCGACATTGAGGAAACATTGAATATGTGTAACCATGATGGGTACTTCGACGTATCCATCCTTCTGAGTATGATTATGGGTTTTACCGAAGACTATCGCAAAATAGTGGTCAACACGAAGAATGAGCTCATACTCACCAGATCGAGGAATGATTTGAATGCCGTTAAGCAAACGCAAGTATACAAAGAATTCAAAATTGAACTCAATCGGGTTGAATGGCTCATGCCCTATGTTGTGGTAGCGGACAAACACAAAATTCATTTGCTCGGCTTCATAGAAAAGGATCGGCTAACTAGCATGAGTTTTCGCACGTGGGAGTTGTTTGAGTATCCACTTCTACCAACTACGTCGAAACACGTGTGGACTGTCAAAACATCTAACCAGCTGGAGAAACCTCGCTTCATTATTCTCGCTTTCCAGACGGATCGAAAAGGTCAGAGAGCTGAGAGTGCTAGTCGCTTCGATCACTGCAATATCAACAATGTAAAACTATTTCTCAATTCGCAATACTATCCATATGGAAATCTCAATCTAGATGTGACACGTAATCAGTATGCCGTGCTATACGATATGTACGCCAATTTTCAGAAGTCATACTATGGTAAAGATTCCGAGCCTATGTTGAAAAAAATCAATTTCCTCACTCACGCACCACTCATCGTCGTCGATTGCTCCAAGCAGAACGAATCTCTGAAGAGTGCACCCGTAGATGTTCGTTTGGAATTTGAAGCGAGAGACAATTTTCCCCCTGTAACATCAGCTTACTGTCTCATTTTACACGATCGCATTGTCCAGTACAATCCTGTTAACGGAGATGTGAAGAAACTCGTCTAAATTTCCGAGAGATAATTATCCAGCTGGAACCAATACCGCATTCAGTATAGTCCCGACTCTGGTGACGCTATGAAGTACATCGTCGATATGCAGGGCTTCAAACAGCCTGGTAATGATTTCGTTTTGAAAGAATTGGCAATAGTCCCATTGGATGATGACGACCAACCTCTGATCTTTCTCTTCAAGGAGCGTTTTCCTTGGAAACGCCTCACCGAAAAGTATAAGGACGAAAATAGATGGTTCAAGCAGTTCTATTATGGCATTTCTTGGAATTCAGGAGACCGTCCCTACACCGACATCGGAAGTGCTCTTCGAGAATGGCTACATGATGCCACTCAAGTACTCGTCATGGGCTCCATCAAGAAAAAATGGCTCGAACGTTTCAAATTCAACGTTCACGATGTGTCAGAGATGGGTTTTCCACCGCTGGGCAAGATCAAGCTTGTGACAGTGTGCCCGCACCACGAGGGTGCCTACAAAACCAACTGCGCACTTCATAACGTAAAACTACTGAAAAAATTCTATGAAAATTGCAAGGCATCCATGGATTGGGAGTAGATGCTTCATTCGTGCCCCTGAAGTCGAAGAAGATGGGTCAAAACTCAAGTTTAAACGCTCCTCTTATTGAACAGTAGAAAAAAAAGAGGATTCAAACTAGAAAAAATATTCTCAAAAGTATTCCACGAATACCAATTCTATGCCTCAACATGACAATTATAAAAGATTAAAATAAAAAATTAGCATATATGATAATGTGTGGCAAAGTAGCCACAGTTAAGTAGCATGGAAATTCGGATATAGTATACATAGCTTATATAGTATATATAGCATATAGAATATATAGTATAGTATAGTATAGTATAGGATAGTATATATAGTATAGTGTATATAGTATATAGGATAGTATACCGGGTTCCCAAACTAAGACGTACACGAGATTTTCTCTCATCCAAATTGATCAATTCGTCAAAGTCTGAGTGCCCTAGGGGTTTTCGGAACCAAGGAATCGAATGGCGCTATCAAAAAATTCATAAAATGCCAAACACAAAAAGTAAAAAAATTATTTTTTCGAAAAATATTTGCGGTATGGCTTTTATGATAGTTTCTTGTAGTTTGTTCAATTTGGAGGCTATACCACCTTTACCCGATAGCATTTCATGTAATAATATTTATTTAACGCAGTTTTGAAAATTGTATATTTTACTTTGGCTCGGACCGCAAACTCGCGTTCGAGAAAGCGGAATTGCGGAACTCGGAAAATGCCAGACTTTCCAAACTGTGACTCTAGCAAAGAAGCGGCAACTTCAACTCGCAATAGCTGAGCACAACTAAATAAAGTAAACGAACTATCTAATCATTGATACAACATAATAGCATGATATTCATAATGTTTTCATCAATAGCTATTTATTCCAAGTACATATTATTACTGTAGCGCACAACGTAATACGTAATTTGTAGGCTAACGAGCAATGTTTACAAATGGTGAACATTTGCGACGGCGTCCAGAGATGGCGCCAGTACGACTTACGTCGCACCGTATGAACGCAGCGCGCAGAGTCACGGCCGTAAATGAGCTCCTGGTGTCGCGCGTATATGCATATTTCTGCAGTACTTATTTTCAAAGAAACTAAACTAAAGAATCATAGTTTCGTTACTGAAAAGTAATAATATCCAATTTGTTTTGCGCTTCCTTACTTCAGTAATGTTCCCATTGAAATTTACCGCATACTGAATTATTACTTTTCAGTAACAAAACTATGATTCTTTAGCTTAGTTTCTTTGAAAATAAGTACTGCAGAGATACGCATATACACGCGACACCACGAGCTCATTTACGGCCGTGACTCCGCGCGCTGCGTTCATACGGTGCGGCGTAAGTCGTACTGGCGCCATCTCTGGACGCCGTCGCAGATGTTCATCATTTGTAATCATTGCTCTCTAGCCTACAAATTATGTATTACGTTGATCGCTACAGTAATAATATGTACTTGGAAACAATAGCTATTGATGAAAACATCATGAATATCATGCTATTATGTTGTATCAATGATTAAGATAGTTTGTTGGCTTTATTTAGTTGTGCTCAGATATTGCGTGTTGAAGTTGCCGCTTCTTTGCTAGAGTCACAGTTTGGAAAGTCTGGCGTTTTCCGAGTTCCGAATTCCGCTTTCTCGAACGCGAGTTTGCGGTCCAAACCAAAGTAAAATATACAATTTTCAAAAATGCGTTAAATAAATATTATTACATGAAATGCTATCGGGTAAAGGTTGTATAGCCTCCAAATTGAACAAACTACAAGAAACTATCATAAAAGCCGTACCGCAAATATTTTTCGAAAAAATAATTTTTTTACTTTTTGTGTTTGGCATTTTATGAATTTTTTGACAGCACCATTCGATTCCTTGGGTCCGAAAACCCCTAGGGCCCCCAGATTTTGACGAATTTATCAATATGGCTGAGAGAAAATCTCGTGTACGTCTTAGTTTGGGAACCGGGTATAGTATATATAGTATAGTATATATAGTATATATAGTATATAGTATAGTATATATAGTATATATATATAATATATAGTATATATAGAATTTGGTTTATCAACTGTCGGTAGACTGCCGGTAAGGTAGAGTTGGGTGATAATGCTCTGCTGATAAGGTAGAGCGTTCTGACGGTAGAGCGTTCGGCCGTTAGGGTAGAGTTGGGTTAGTGATAATGCAGTCTGCTCTGCTGATAAGGTAAAGCGTTCTGCCGGTAGAGCGTTCGGCCGGTAGAGTTGGGTTATTGGCCTCCCTGCAATTACCATCCACCGACAAGGTAGTGCTCTACCTTACCGAGCGAGTTGGGTTATTGACCTCCCTGCAATTACCACCCACCGGCAAGGTGGCGTTCTACCTTACCGACCGAGCACCAGCTCCGATGGTAAGTGGCCCAGAACCCCCCTAGCTCACCTACTTTTGTAAAATCAGTAGACAAAAATTCTTGATTAATTCAAGCTAATCACTATTAAAGTTTATTAGAATTTATATAAAAGTAGAATTTCAAATATATTTTATTATAGCATATTACCAAAAACCAACTTTATTTTAGCATGTAAGTTTAGTATAAGTGTTGCGTTAGTATGTAAGCTACCGGACCTATGTACAGGTGTATTGTGCACCTCTATTGGATGCCAGCTGGATCGGATATAGTTTGTTATATCCTGATACTAGCTGCATTATGTATCTTTTGTAACATTTCTGGTAAATAAATAATAAATAATAAATAATAAAAAAAAATATATATATATCATTTAAATATAACCATAATAAATTCAATAATTAAAAGAGTATTTCCGCGACTGTCAAGACTTAACAAGGCTATTAAATGTAATGTGTTTAGTTTTTGTAAAAAGCGAACATGATTATTGTCTATATACTTTGAGAGAAAGAGATAAGATTATATGTTTGATTATATTTGTAGATGATTTGCTAATTTGTTGTAAAAAAGGACAGAGTTTAGATTTGATAAAAATTATGTTAAAAAATACTATTTGTTAAAGATTTATTAAATAGTTTTGGTTTAGAAATTAAGAATCCTGTAAATGTTTATGAGGATAATTCTGGCGCTGTGATTATTGCTATGTACGGTAATTTTACTAAAAGATCTAAGTACATCGAAGTGCATTATCATTTTGTAAACTATGAAAAAGGCTTAATTGAAATTGTAAAAGTTAGTTCAGAGAAAAATGTTGCAGATATTTTGACAAAAGCACTTGGGCGAGTAAGATTCGAAAAATTGAGGAATTTATTGAATTTAATTTAAAGAAATATTGTATTGCGCACAACATAAATGTAAGGAGGCGTATTAAGATATAAGGTACATTTATGTTGGTATGTGAGAGATAGAAGGTGTGGGTAACAGGGCCCCACGTCTTCACTCGTTCCAGGAATAGGAAAGGGAAGGAGAGAGAAATGAGAGAGTCGGGTGTAACAATAACGAGGTTTATTATAAGAGGGTACAGCGGACCTACGTCCGCACGCTCATAGACTCGAGCAACGACTGCCGCTCGCAGACGGCTTCTCGCCGCACGCAACATGGCCGCTTCCCCCACTCTCGCAGAGAGAGCGAGAGGGAAGATCGTAGTCCCTACAAAGGTACATGCGCAGCGCTACCTTACATAAGTATAGGCAAGCGTACGGCGAGAGCGAGCGGGAGCAACACTCCGCACTCGGCTCTCGACTTGGGCGCGTATAATACTGAAGTATTATACTGTCGCTAAATCGTGTCGCAAACTAAGGATGATACTGTGACGACCCGAGTCGGGGTCTTCAAGCAGAAGGGCGTTTCTACAATGGTCGCCGGGTTGACCAATTAGAATTTGGGAACGTTGCTCAATTAAGCGCTAAAGCGCACAGAGTTGCGAGAACTTGAAATAAAACTTCAAACTCGATGAATAACTTAAACCTTGACTTTATTAAGTTAATTAATACTTTTGATACTTTAACAATAAGCGAACTGTCTTTATAAGCGCGACTCGATATAAACTTAGTCTGGCGAAGCCAGATTACGCGTAATGACGCAATACAGTAACAAAGCCAGAGTACTTTGCCACTTCAGACTACAGCTCAACGGCGCAACATACACAGGGCAAGCCCTAGTGCAGCAGAATACCAAGCTAGTTGGTATGACCGATTATAGAACTTCTGGGCGCAACATGCACAAGTGCAGCAGGGTACCAAGCGAGTTGGTAACGACCCAGGTCTAAACCTACGAAGCGTCTCATGTGCTCGGTAGCGACTGACTCTGGCGGCCCGGGGCTCTTCTTTTATATCCTGGACGCGGACCTTAACCCGTTGACGCGAGGGTATGGGAGGAGCCAGTTCCTCTGGTGGCGAAAAGCTGAATCTTCTGGAAGTCTGTTCCGAGGCCTGTAGGTGCCTAGAAGGGCCGAGAGCTTCCCTCTCTTCTCTTAATCATGGCGAGCTTTGTGGTGGGGGAACACCTGTGGATGCTCAGATCCTGGCCGAAAATCCCTTCTTGACTTGCGGCGCTTGTGCCTGCTTCCTGATTGGTTCCCCTCTGTAGGCCGTTACGTTGTGATGTAGTAGCTCCTGGTTGGTAGTGGGGACAGTACGATGTAGAGGCTGTAGGGCGCCAAGTTGCCTCAGAGGCCTCTCCCACTCTGAGCTAGAGAGAGTGGAGAGAGTGGCGGTGGAGGGGCGTCAGACCCGAAAGTAGGGTCGAGAGCGCTGAGCGGCGAATGACGGTTGGCAGCGGAGAGGGGTTACTTGTCTCTGATTGGCTGTTACTCTGCCAGCCGTTATGCTCGTAGCCCGTCGAGTTGGTTGCGTCATGGACCCACGAGCTAATGCAACGTTGCCCAATGAATTCCAAGAATTGTTGACTGTTGATGACTCATAGCTCGTTCCTTGCCATGTTCAACCGTCGTGCATTCCAGAGGCCCTTCGCTAATGGCCCTTCTCTGAATTGTTTATGTGCTGCTGAGCCGTTGGCTAATGGATTCCGGGAATTGATTGTCCGTTGATTGTCGTGCTGCTGACTGTCCTCCTAAAAATAGAGCTTTCCCTACCTGAGCGAGCTTTTCCCTAGCTATTATTATTATTACAGTTCGTCTCGTAATTATTATTTATTATCAGAATAGTTATAGATTTAACCGCAGATTATTATCGTTATTTATTACTAAATCCCAATTTGTTTGTTAACGCATTGCTATACGGGCGCAATTATTATATGTTAAAGTTAATTAGTTAACAAATTCAGTATCGCTTGTTTATCATAAATTTCTATTCGAGTTATCGTTAATTACTTGTTTATAACTTGGTTAATTAACTAAACAATGTATAGATTAATCTTTGGTATTTATTTAAATTATCTTATTATTTATTTGTGGGAATGTTCCGGAATCATTGTAGGGTGACCCTAAATGCAACGATACTCGTTCGCGTGAACGCAGTTCATAACAGTCCCCCCCTTCTTTTAAAACACGAACCGATGGTTCGGGCTTTTACTAATTTCAAAATTTTGCATAGGTCTAAAATATAGTTAAAAGTGAAATTTGATTTTAAATAATTTAAGGTTTTAAGAGTTGAATTTTATTACAGGCGGCGTTTCATGCATAATTTAAATTTTAAAGGGTTGCACTCGTTAATTATACCTAATTTGAAGGGGGTTCTGCATAATTATAGATCTTTTAAAAGGGAATTTATTAGCTTTATGAAATTTAAGTGAAATTCAAGTTTATATCCTTCTAGGGGCGACAAATCAATATGTTTAATTTCTAAGGGCGAATCGTTAATAATTTTAAATTTTAGGGTGAAATTTTCAATAGATAATTAAAATTTTTTTTTTTTTTTTTTTAGAGTGAAATTTTCAATGGATAATTTAAAATTTTTAAGGGTGAAATTTTCAATGGACAGTTTTAAATTTTAAGGGTGAAGTTTTAATAATTCTTATTTTTAAGGGTGAATAATAATTTATTATTTAAGGGTGAAATCACGACTTGCCATGGTGAATCTTAGAATTTCTTTTTGATTTATGAATTTTAAATATAGGACAAACAAAAATTCTGTTTTTAAGGGTGAAGAGAAATCTATTTATTTATTTATTTATTTTTTGTGTATTAATGAATTAAAATTTTTAAGAGTAGAGTCGCGGTCTTAAGGGAATCTAATCGCGCCAACGCCTACGTTTTCGTTTTGCAATCTTTCGGTACCTATATCTTAATCGACGAATGGGGGTGCTTGATCCCAATCAATAAAACGCGCGATGTGGTCACGTCATGATAATTATTATATTTTACTTCTATTCTAAAAGGTTCTTTGCCCGTATAATAATAAACAAATAAGCGAATAAAAAAACAAAATAAACGTTTTATTAGGATATAATCTAGCAAATACTAGAACGTGTTCTATTTGATTTACACTGAATCGTATGGGACATGAACTTCCTAATTATTTAGATGTCGTCTCCTCGTTATTTGGAATAATGGATGAACTTCGGCGCCAATGTTTTGTTGAGTGCTCAGCAAAATTTAATTTTGTTCTAAATCAAAAGTCTAATATTTTACTGTCTTAAAAATGAAAATTTATTCAGGAGAATGCTCGCCTTTAGAGTGGCGGCAACACCCACTCAACAATCTCTATCAACGGTTCTCTTTGAAGAACGCTCGTCTTCTGAGTGACGGTAATTCTTCCGCATCAACCTTTCCAACGGTTCTCTTTGAAGAACGCTCGTCTTCTGAGTGACGGCAACTCTTATTCAACAATTTCTCTCAACGGTTCTCTTTGAAGAACGCTCGTCTTCTGAGTGACGGCAACTCTTCCGCATCGACCTTTCCCAACGGTTCTCTTTGAAGAACGCTCGTCTTCTGAGTGACGGCAACTCTTACTCAACAATTTCTCTCAACGGTTCTCTTTGAAGAACGCTCGTCTTCTGAGTGACGGCAACTCTTACTCAACAATTTCTCTCAACGGTTCTCTTTGAAGAACGCTCGTCTTCTGAGTGACGGCAACTCTTCCGCATCGACCTTTCCCAACGGTTCTCTTTGAAGAACGCTCGTCTTCTGAGTGACGGCAACTCTTCCGCATCAACCTTTCCCAACGATTCTCTTTGAAGAACGCTCGTCTTCTGAGTGACGGCAACTCTTCCGCATCAACCTTTCCCAACGGTTCTCTTTGAAGAACGCTCGTCTTCTGAGTGACGGCAACTCTTACTCATCAACCTTGTACTAATGAAAAAATCTAAAACAACAGCAATAAACAAAAGTGATTTGATAATTAACAGTACGCCAAAGAACCGAGCTCTCACCAAAACTGGGACATATAAATTTCATTTCGACTGCAAGCTACCGATCATCCACCCTATTGCATTGTAATACGCTATGACCTCTTTTTTTGCAATAAACGCAGAACCTTATGCATCGCATAATCCTCCATTTCCGCCTAACCTCCGGATCGCGAATATGATATTCGGTAATCTGTTTTTGATTATTTAGCGACAGTCCCTCGATTATTTTTTTACAGTTATTCGAGAGGTGGCCCGTTTCTCCACAATGATAGCATCTAGGTTTCCTTTCCGCGATTACGTTATTATCATAATGTAGCTCCCTACGCTGCTGGACATATTTTTCACAGATTATTGCAGTGCTTATGGCTTGCTCGAGGGTGATTGATACCTTCCCGATCATGCGCGTGGCTATTTCGGAATTTAAACCTAGGGTAAAACATTCTATTGCCATATTAGTTGTTCCTTCAATCATTCCGCGTGCTACAAGAGGGTTAAAGCTTTCATCAATAAGCTCACGCGCTTTTTGTAGGATTTTAGTTACCCGTAATCCGTATTCTGATACCTTTTCATTCGAATTTTGCTTTACGCGTGCTAAGTCTGTTTGAACCTGAGGTAAATTTTGGCTAGGTGAGAAAAATCTTTTTAACTCTAGCAGGAGCTGATCTAAATTTTCAAAAGATTTAAATTGCAAATAATCACTGGCTTCTCCGGTAACACGTGATTTTACCAATTTTAAGAAGAAACTTTGGTCACTCGGATTTACAAAACTCTCGGCTTCCCTACACTCCCTTATAAACCGATTTACAGAGATATTCTTTCCATTAAATTCGGGGAGTATACGCACTATCTCATTGATCTTTTTGTAACTGGCTAAAGAATCTGATCTAGCGGATTTATTATTTATCGAATTATTATCGGATTCATCACGCGTAACCGAATCGTCCCTAATATTCTGTAACCTCGGTGCAGGATTCAGAGGCGGTCTAATCGCGGCTAAACTCGGTTCAACGTATTTATTTACAGATAAATCTAGAGCCTCTATAACGTCAGGTAGACTACTATTCCTATCCGTCGGCTTAGGATTTTCCGAAATTGACCACGAACCTGACGCTTGTTCACTATTTACCGACATTTTTAAACTAATTGCTCGCTCGCTCAGGTTACTTAGCTCGGGTTCTTCCTTTTCGCTGTCTCGCAGATGAGCTGGATGACTCAGGTGGGGCTGATGAACTTGACGGATGCTGGGGACACGTTCGTGGCAGGTGCTGGGGACTCGTTATAGATGCTGGCGACTTGTGGCAGGTGCTGGTGATTTTCGGCCGGGGTTGATGATTTGAGGCTGGCGTTTGTGACTAAGTACTGGTGGCTCGTAATAAGCTAGTGTCTTTTAACCACTTCTGATCACTTCGCGATTAATTCTGATGACTCATGGTTAATGCTGGCAATGCTTGTAAGCTGGTAGCGTGGAGAGGCAATGTCCTGATTGTAGATGACGCCGAGAACGGAGCTGATATGGGCTTCTTCTACTATGAAGTCGTTGCCTGGGAGTTGGCCTTGGAGCTGCGTCGTTTTCACTCTCGTATCCTGAATCAGGAGTGATCTCTCTTGAGTTAGATGGTGCTTCGACGTCGCTGTTCATGAAGTCCTTCGATTTGAATGGGGATTTCACTTCGATTCTTGCCGTGGACCCAATTCCTCAAATCGGATGTTCCGGCATTCGCCCGTGGTCCACGGGCTGGAACCACGGCTCAAAAACCCTGGACAGAACACTATAGACTTCACTTCGTTTAGTCTTTTCACTCGCGAACTCCTTTGAACAATCCCACCGCTGTCACCAAAAATGTTACGACCCGAGTCGGGGTCTTCAAGCAGAAGGGCGTTTCTACAATGATCGCCGGGTTGACCAATTAGAATTTGGGAACGTTGCTCAATTAAGCGCTAAAGCGCACAGAGTTGCGGGAACTTGAAATAAAACTTCAAACTCGATGAATAACTTAAACCTTGACTTTATTAAGTTAATTAATACTTTTAATACTTTAACAATAAGCGAACTGTCTTTATAAGCGCGACTCGATATAAACTTAGTCTGGCGAAGCCAGATTACGCGTAATGACGCAATACAGTAACAAAGCCAGAGTACTTTGCCACTTCAGACTACAGCTCAACGGCGCAACATACACAGGGCAAGCCCTAGTGCAGCAGAAGACCAAGCTAGTTGGTATGACCGATTATAGAGCTTCTGGGCGCAACATGCACAAGTGCAGCAGGGTACCAAGCGAGTTGGTAACGACCCAGGTCTAAAGCTACGAAGCGTCTCATGTGCTCGGTAGCGACTGACTCTGGCGGCCCGGGGCTCTTCTTTTATATCCTGGACGCGGACTTTAAACCGTTGACGCGAGGGTATGGGAGGAGCCAGTTCCTCTGGTGGCGAAAAGCTGAATCTTCTGGAAGTCTGTTCCGAGGCCTGTAGGTGCCTAGAAGGGCCGAGAGCTTCCCTCTCTTCTCTTAATCATGGCGAGCTTCGTGGTGGGGGAACACCTGTGGATGCTCAGATCCTGGCCGAAAATCTCTTCTTGACTTGCGACGCTTGTGCCTGCCTCCTGATTGGTTCCTCTCTGTAGGCCGTTACGTTGTGATGTAGTAGCTCCTGGTTGGTAGTGGGGACAGTACGATATAGAGGCTGTAGGGCGCCAAGTTGCCTCAGAGGCCTCCCTCAGTCTGAGCTAGAGAGAGTGGAGAGAGTGGCGGTGGAGGGGCGTCAGACCCGAAAGTAGGGTCGAGAGCGCTGAGCGGCGAATGACGGTTGGTGGCGGAGAGGGGTTACTGGTCTCTGATTGGCTGTTACTCTGCCAGCCGTTATGGTCGTAGCCCCTCGAGTTGGTTGCGTCATGGACCCACGAGCTAATGCAACGTTGCCCAATGAATTCCAAGAATTGTTGACTGTTGATGACTCATAGCTCGTTCCTTGCCATGTTCAACCGTCGTGCATTCCAGAGGCCCTTCGCTAATGGCCCGTCTCTGAATTGTTTATGTGCTGCTGAGCTGTTGGCTAATAGATTCCGGGAATTGATTGGTCGTTGATTGTCGTGCTGCTGACTGATCTCCTAAAAATAGAGCTTTCCCTACCTGAGCGAGCTTTTCCCTAGCTATTATTATTATTACAGTTCGTCTCGTAATTATTATTTATTATCAGAATAGTTATTGATTTAACCGCAGATTATTATCGTTATTTATTGCTAAATCCCAATTTGTTTGTTAACGCATTGCTATACGGGCGCAATTATTATTTGTTAAAGTTAATTAGTTAACAAATTCAGTATCGCTTGTTTATCATCAATTTCTATTCGAGTTATCGTTAATTACTTGTTTATAACTCGGTTAATTAACTAAACAATGTATAGATTAATCTTTGATATTTATTTAAATTATCTTATTATTTATTTGTGGGAATGTTCCGGAATCATTGTAGGGTGACCCTAAATGCAACGATACTCGTTCGCGTGAACGCAGTTTATAACAATACCACCGTGAGTTTGCGACATTTCTAAGGTATAATATTTTACTCGCCAAAGTCAAAATTAACCTTACAAATTTGTTTTTTTGGCAGTTTGGCACGTGCATGATTTATGAATGTTAATTGTTATTTAACAAATCCATAAATTTTATTGATAACAATTAAACTAGAGAAATTTGAATTTGAGTTTTCATGATGAATCGGAGGGGAAGACCATCCCATCCTTATTACGATAAACTTGGTTTTATCAAGTCCATTAATCAAAACAGAAAAAATGTTGCTATGTGTAAAGTAAAAGACTGTAAAAATAAAACTATAATAAATACCGCAATTGCACGGCTGGTTCAACATCGGTAAATATTTGATAATTTAAATAATCTTAAAAGTCTATAAATACAAATAAATTTCTTGCACAAAATTAAAATTATTCTTTTTTTTTTTCAGAAAACACTCTAAATATGAAGGATGTAACTATAGCGACATTGATGAAATTAATAAGTGTAATATATTAGATGATGATATCGATAATGATAATAGCTCATCCAAAACTAATGATGTTACGCAACCAATCACTCAAAAAAGAAAATTAGTTGAAGATGTAGAATTTAAGAACGAAAATGTTAACTACGTAAAGCTCTAATTATTTTAATTTTATCGAATAATTATTTTTATTTCTATTTATTCTGTATAGGTTGTTTCTAGGAAAATACTTTAAAAAATGATACGAAGCCAGTAGTTAAGGAACAAAAAAACCAACATCATTTATTGACACTATCAGTGAACAAGAAATCCAAAAAGTAGGGGAAGCTCCTGTTAAGTTCTTTATAGCTTCTAATATTGATTTTTCAAAATGCGAATCTGTTTATCTCAAGAAGTTTTTAATGACCTTGCGACAAGCATTTGTTGGATTTACAATTGAACAAATGTCAAATTTAGTAGATGTTGCTTATAACGATTTAACGACTGATACTTCTGTCAACATTTTTACCAAAGTCTTGTACGTGCTAGTTATCAAGTCAGATATTATTGGAAATATCATAAAAATAATAAGTATGCTACGTAATAAAGATAAAAGATTTTTATTTATTGAGGTAGAAGATTTAATATTATCTGGAGGTTCTAATGTAGAACAGATAGAAACTATTGTACAGGAATCAATAAAAAAATGTAGTACAAGTTATAATTTAAATATAAGTATTATCCATAATTATGAAGATGATTTATCGGAGTCAATTCTACATGGATCAAATGAAATTATAATTTTTCATTGCAACCTTCATTACGTAAGATTTTTGAAAAATCTTCTTAGTGATTCTGAATTACAAAATCAAATACATGAGATTGTAGAAGAATTTCAGTATTCAACAATATCTAAATTAAGCAATAATATAGATATTTATAATAACAGATCCGAAGACGATTTTTGATGAAAATCTTGAAATCAAAATTAATACAAAACTCAAGTTTTTAAAAAGTATTGCTGACTTTAAATGCAAACTGACAGAACCTGGATGTACTATTGAAGATGCAGTTGAGTTATGGTTTGAGTTATATGAAAATCAAGAAAATATTCAGTATAAGCAATTTATGGAAATTACTTTCAAAAAATGTATGGTACCTGCTGCTTTAGCTAGTAACTTCTTGCACCCAGTATATAAAGGATGTAAGTTTTTGTCACAAAATCATTTTGCTGAAAAAAACACAAGTTTCTTCTTATATAATTTAGCAGCAAAAGGAATGAGTCAGTTAAGTGAGTATATGAATGAAAAAGAGATATTTTCAAAATTATTTTCAAAAAAATACAAGATCCAATGTTATTTTGGAACTTTGCAGAAGCAACAAATTTGGAATTGGCAACAATTGCCAAAAACTTACTTGCAATACCAGCGTGTATTTCAGAAATTAGTATACCAGAGCACAATTTAAAACATTTAGATAATGAGCGGTTAGATAAGGCAATCGCTTTATATTATACTTTGAAACTGAACGAAAAATAAGATTTTCTATGTGATAAAAAAGGCTATTAGCTTTAATTTATACAGCCCCTTGCAAAAGATGCAATGCAACTGATATATGATATAGAAACATAAGAGATTATTATTACTCTTAGATTTGTGATTTAGATTTAAAATTGAAGTAGATACACTGATCTCAGAAGAAATAAAAATATATCATAGGAGTCAATGAGTTCTTACAAGAAGTATACTAAGGGATAAAAATTATTTATATAATAAATAAAAGCTAAAAATGAAAATATATATTTATATGAAATAAATATAGTAACGATGCTGTGAATCGTTTATTAAAAAAACTAAGTGATTATGGTATATTGTACTATTATATTATTAAATATTAAAAAGTTGTATAAATGCAATAAAGCTTTTCTTATACAAAATTCATGTATGTACATTAAAAATTGAAATAGCACTTATTTCCCACTTCTTCTAACAACTTGCTAGAACTAGCAAAATCCAAAACAATGCTATAAACTAATTAGTTTTCGTCAAGAATTACAGGTAAAAATATTTTATTTTCGAAGATCGCAGTGTTAATTAATATAGCAGGAGTAATGCTAGTTCAACAAAGAAATGTTTCATACATTAAGCTAGCACATCACTTTTATGACCCCAGCTGATATACAATACCATAATTTATACCTAATTTTTTGCAAATTTTTTACAAATTTTTTGCTAATTTTTTGCTAATATTTTGCTAAAATTGATCAATACACTGTTGCAATTTCAATTCAAACTGTTCATTTTCTAATATTTCTTTATTATCTTGCTTTAATATAGCTATTCTTTTATCAATTAACTGTCTCATTAACCTAATACTTTCTAAAGCATACGCAAAAGCATTGCGATAACTGCACCACCTTGTTTCACATGCCAACTTCATCTTTTTACCACCCCGTAAAACCAACTCTTTCTCTAATGCTGAACTTTTAAATTCCTTGAGAAGTTCATTTCTTGTTTTACAAAGTCCTTATCAGTTAGTGATTTAAGCAGCAGGTTAACACTATGACTGCTACACGTAGAACTCCATAAGTTAACTTTCTTACTCATACTTATCAACTTTGAAACATTATCTGTGATAATTGCATATATGCTCGTATTATAAAGCCTTTCCGACAAACCAATGCACTCATTAACTATTCCCTACTGAAAAAAACCACATGGGATCCCACGTGGAATCTCACACGAGATCCCACGTGTGAATTTGATATGGGATCCCATGTGGCATCCCACGTTTAAACTCGAAGCATGAATTTCCATATGAGATCCCACAAGAGATCCCACATGGGATCTCATGTGGGATATCATGCGTTTAACTTGAGTACGGGATCTCATGCAGATATGGCGTAAAACTTTGAGTCCCCCATTGTAAGTAACGGAGTTATCAAAAACAAGGCAAGCCTTGTAATTAGGACGCTTCACAAAGAGTCATTTGAACGGTTGACTTACACGCCTTATATACTCTTGGCCGTCCAACTTATCCACAGATAGCACTACCGAAGCACCGCATAGTGGATAAATAGCCGAAGCTTACTTATGAAGAGCCGTCCATCACAAGTTCTGATTTGTCACCGCAATGCGGCGTTCCGATAGCGCTTTCTGTGAATACACTGGATGGCCGAGAGTATATAAGCCGTGTAAGTCAGCCGTTCAAATAACTCTTTACGAAGAGTCCTAATTACAGGGCTTGCCTTGTTTTTGATATCCCCGTTACTCACAATGGGGGACTCAATGTTTTACGCCATATTGGCATGAGATCCCGTACTCAAGTTAAACGCATGATATCCCACATGAGATCCTATGTGGGATCTCTTGTGGGATCTCATGTGGGAATTCATGCTTCGAGTTCAAACGTGGGATGCCACATGGGATCCCATATCAAATTCACACGTGGGATCTCGTGTGAGGTTCCACGTGGGATCTTATGTGGGATCCCATGTGGTTTTTTTCAGTAGGGTTTCTTGTAATTTTTCTATATCTTCTTTTGCATTGCTAATATCAAAAGATTCTAAAAACACTTTGCTATTATCATTAATGTTGTGCAGGATAGCGACAACATTTTTAGTATTTGATGAAGAGTTTTTCCATCCATCCAATAATAAGACACTCTCAGTACTATTCAATTTTGTTTTGTTTTCCTCTGTTATTTTACTGTGTACTCTATTGAGTAACGTATCAGCTAAATATTTTCTGGTTGGTGGTTTGTAGTCACCCTACTGAAAGATCTCACATGAGATCTTATATGAGTTCTCACCTGAGATCTCACGTGAGATTTTTTAGTAGGGCAGGATTTAAAGTTGTAATCAATTTTCTAAAATAGACAGATTCAGCAACATTGAATGGAATGTTGCATCCAAAAAAAGAGTCCCAGTGCTTCATCAATTTCATTTACTTTGCTACTGTTTCCGCTTGAAGATGTATTATTTTGAGACTGAAATGAAATAAATAACAATTCAATACATAGTAAACTATGAAATAAGATATAATCCAAATATCTCAAAATATTTATAATACATTTTAATTTAGCTATAGGATAATAAATTGTAAAATTTCAATTCTAAGCTGTATTACAAAAAGGATCTATGAGAACTTAGATAAGAGTAAGTCCATTATAGTCGCATTTCTAGATCTAGCAAAAGCCTTTGATACAGTTGATCATAATATACTTCTTCATAAGTTGCAAGCATACGGGATAAGAGGTAATGCTTATAAATTAATGCAAAGCTACTTAACAAATAGAAAGCAGAAAGTAAGAATTGACCAAAGTGAGAGTGAACCGATAACAATAACGATGGGAGTGCCCCAAGGAACAATCCTTAGACCACTACTTTTTATATTATATATAAATGATTTACTAATAACAATGCCAGAAAACTCAATTTTATCATATGCTGATGACGCAGCAGTTATATCGTCAGGTAAAACCTGGAAAGAAGTTGAAAGTGAAATTAATCAATATCTTGAAAAAGTAACAATATGGCTCGCATAGAATAAACTAACATTAAATATACGATGGTATACTTTTACTGTATATTTAAAACTATTAAACGCTACAGCTGCCCGGTATACGGCAAATAAATTTCACGCTCTCGACTTACTCTCGTTCACTTACCAAAGCGGAGTTCGGCCGTGCTGTTCTCATTCGGTCTGCAAAGAACCTGAAAATTGTGGGTGAAGGATGCGCAAAATAAAACATCCAAACTCTAAAATGATTTATACGATTTCTCTTTATTCCCTATCTCATACAGGCTAACATAATGCATTCAATTTACGGAATTCTCTCTCTTTCTCCCTCTCTCTTTATCCCGATACGCGCAGTACTTGGCAAATGATGCTACCCTCACAAGGTCGATCCGATTCTCTCTCTCCCTCTCGCTCTTATGCGCGCAAACTTCCGAACCGCGAGACGAAATTACACCTGCAATCCTCTCACACCCTCTCTCTCTCTCTCTCTCTCTCTCTCTCTCTCTCTCTCTTTAAATGTGTACGCGATTCTCGGAACCGCGCGCCGACCGGCGCTCGCGGTAAACCCCTCTCGCAAGTCGCACTCCCTCTCTTTATCACTCTCTCTCTTTATCCTCGGATGCGCGTGACACTGAACGTGCGTCGCCCGATGCTCACGGTAAACCCCTCTCGCACTCCCTCTCTTTATCTCTCTCTATCATCGGGTGCGCGTGACGCTGAACACGCGTCGCTCGAGGCTCGCGGCAAACCCCCTTTCACACACACACTCTCTCTCTTTATTTGTCGTGTGCGCGAAGCACAGGAACGCAAGCCGCACAATGTTCGCGGCAAACCCCCTTTCACACACACTCTCTCTCTTTATTTTTCGTGTGCGCGAAGCACAGGAACGCAAGCCGTACAATGTTCGCGGCAAACCCCTCTCGCACACACACACACTTGCTCTTTATCTTCTCGGGTCGCGATTCTCCGAATCGCGAACGCACGATGCTCTCGGCGACCCCCCATTACACTCGCTCTCACTCGCTTTCTTTCTATTCCCGGGCACGATTCTTCGAATCGCGGGACGCCCGATGTTCGCGATGAAACCCCTTTCGCCCTGGCTCCCGATCCTCCCGCGTACGTGGCTTGGCACGCACGCCGAACGTACTCGCGACGTCTTCGCCGCACGCCCGTCTCCAGCGCGCACGTTTCGCCAAAGGCCGTTGTTATTTGTATGCCAGATCACTGTAGATAGGTATACCTATATATACGTAAAACCTAACCTTCAATTTTCTTTAGCCGGAGAATTGACGCTTGACTAAAGAAAAAAAATAGGCAAGGATTGACGTTTGACTAAAGAAATAATAGTCCCTTCCATGTCAGACTTTCAAAACAGTGATTTTTACACGTTTCTAAGTGGGTTATAGGTTATTTGTACGACAGATCGTAGCTGCCCGGTATGCAGAAGGTTGTCGGTTCTATCCCGACCTGGGCCGTTATTTTTTTTGTTCTCATTTTCTCATTCTATACGTTTACCTTTCCTTTCCTCATCCTTTAAAAATTCTTGACTGCACTTTAAAATTATTAAAATAATTGTGCATTAATATCCTTGACTGCTTTACTCTAATAGCTTAGAATAATTAGAGATGTGTAAGTATACACATGTAAAAAGAATTGATGTAAAAATAATATATATATATATATATATATATATATATATATATATATATATATATATATATATATATATATATATATATATATATATATATATGTGGAAGTAAAGAACGGAGGGGTATATATGTGTATAGGCCTTTATTGAGTTAAGTGCTTATGGTGACGTGCGCGCTCTGTGCATACGGGCACAAGACTACTACCGTGTGGGGGAGAGAACTAGTACATATAAAGCTAGGTCTAGTACAGGGGCTTGCCGCTGTGGGCGTCTGTGCGAATAATTACAATAATAACACGCCACCATAATTATGAGTACAAAAAAAAAATATACAAGTGGTTCAACACTGTTTTAGAATCATAGAGTTGTTTGTTAATCCTATATTTTTTATTAATAAATTTAATGATGGTTTAGATGCTGCTTTGGTGAGACTGTCGGCGACCATTTGGGTGGATGGGGTAAAATTTACCTTGACGACTCCTTCTTCTATTTTCTCTTTTATGAATGAATGTTTGACTCTGATGTGCTTTGTTTTTTCTCTGACGTTGCCAGTTTCTGCTAGAAGGATTGCACCTTTGTTGTCACAAAAGATGCATATCGGCTTATCGGCAGATATATTGAGTTCTAACACTAAAAGTTTTTGCCAAGTAGCTTCCTTGGTTGCTGCTGTTAGGGCCATGTACTCGGCTTCAGTGCTAGATAGTGCTGTGGTTGATTGCTTTCTGGAACTCCAACTCACTGCGCCACCATGAAAAGTGAAGATGTAACCAGTGGTGGATTTAGTGTCTACTTTATCACTTGCCCAGGTTGCATCACAGTGTCCATGGATATATGGTGGTGAGTCCCTACAGTAGCGTATGGAGTAATTACTGGTGCCTCTTAAGTAGCGTAGAATCCTTTTTCCTGCTTCCCAGTGTTTTTTGCTGTAATTGTTATTAAACCTACTTAACGCACTAACGGCGTGCGCTATATCGGGTCTAGTGCCTTGAAGGACAAACATCAGTGATCCAATTAAATTTTGGTATGGGTATTTTTGGAAGTCTTCTCTATCTTGAGTAGGTGTGAGATCTACATTAGGGTCCATGGGCGTCATGGCAGGATTGCTGTCCTGCATTCCATATTTTGTCAAGATCCCCTCAATGTAGTCACTCTGGTTTATGTCGATTGTGCCTAAATGCATGTTTCTCTTGAGGTTGATTCCAAAACATTTAGTTGCCTCACCCAGGTTTTTAATTGGTAGAACTGCTTCTAATTTTTTATAACATTCATTGATCCAACTGCTTGTGTTAGAAAAAATTATGAGGTCATCTACAAACACAGCAACATAAATAGCGTGTTCTTGCTCTAGGTAGAAGTAGATGCATTGATCGTATATTGCTTGTTTAAGCCCCATGTTGTGAAGAATTTTGTTTAGTTTTTGATTCCACGTTCTTGAGCCTTGTTTGAGTCCATAAATGGCTTTATGTAGTTTGTACACTGCATTTTCTCTTCCTGGGACTTCGAAGCCTGGTGGTTGCTGCAGGTATACTTCTTCTTCAAGTACTCCATGTAGAAAAGCTGATTCTATGTCCCAGTGGAGGATCCAATAGCCTTTTGCAGCTGCTTGGGCTAATAGTATTCTAAAGGTTGTCAATTTAACCACGGGGGCAAAAGTGTCCGTATAGTTGACTCCTTGGATTTGTGAGAAACCTCTAGCGACAAGTCTGGCTTTGTATCTTACTTGTGTGCCTTTGTCTATTTTAATTTTAAAGACCCATTTTGATGAAATAGGAGTTTGGCCTGGTGGTAAGTCTGTCAGTGTCCAGGTGTCATTTTTTCTTATACACTCCAGCTCGTGTACCATTGCCTCTCCCCATTGTTTTGCTAAAGGGCCTTGTATTGCTTGTTCATAAGTAATATTTTCATCCTCTATAATATCTGTGGCCGTGTAGTAACTTACATATTCTTCGTTGGAGGTATGGTTATCTGATAAGTTTACTTCTGCACTAGCACACTGAACTTCATAGTCATCAAGTCTAGTGGGTAGTTTTTTTGGTCTGGTTGATCTTCTCAAAGTTTTTTCTTGGCTTTCCTGTGGTGGTGTTTCTTCCAGGGAGGGTTGGTCTTCATCAGTTAGGGTGTCTTCTTCTTCTGCAGGATATTCTGGGTGCTCTTCAATCTGAATATTTGCGAAATTTTTGTTAGTCTCTTGATCTTCATAAAAAACCACATCTCTGGAGACAAGAATTTTATTTGCTCCATCAACCCATAGCTTATAACCTTTTTGGGTACCTGGATAGCCAATGAATCTACACTCAACCATTTTTGAATCCAGTTTATGTCTATCTTCACTTGGAATGTGTGCCAAGGCTTTACAACCAAAGACTCTTAAATAAGAGAGGTCTGGAAGATTACCAGTCCACAATTGCTCCGGTATTTTTCCATCCAAAACATTTTTTGGTGATCTGTTGCTTAAATGTGCTGCAGTACTTACGGCTTCGACCCAGAATTTCTTGGGTAGATAAGCGTCTAGGAGTAAGCAGCGGGCTTTGTCGAGTAATGTTCTGTTCACTCGTTCGGCCCTGCCGTTCTGCTGGGGGTTTCTGGCTATTGACGTTTCGTGATGAATCCCACAGTCTTTGAAAAAATGTTCGAGACTGAGATACTCTCGCCCATTATCTGTTCTAAGTCTCTTGATAGTTTTTCCAGTTTGGTTTTCAACTAAATTTTTATACTGTTTAAATGCTATAACAGTGTCACTCTTCTTTTTTAAGAAATACACATAGACTTTTCTACTAAAATCATCAACAAATGTGATGAAATATTTGTACCCTTTGATTGAAGGGTCATCAACTTGGCACAAATCTGAATGAACTAATTCTAAGATTTCAGATGCTCTTGACTCGCTATCTACATAAGGCTGTTTTTGGTACTTTCCTTGTGTACAAATTTTGCAATTTAATTTCTTCATATTGTCACTTTGGAAGCGGATTCCTGTCCCAGCAGTTTGCATTAATTTGTTCATGTAGGTGGGATTAAGATGCCCGAGTCTTCGATGCCATAAAAACGGGCATTCGCAGCGGGAAGCAGATGAAACATTGGCGGATGGTCCGGTCTTTCCACATGATTTTGAAGGAGTAAGCTCAGACTTCAATACATATATATCATTTGGTAGTGGTATGCCTTTTGCTATACTGCACCCTTCATTCGTCATAATCCTACACGAGTTATGTTCAAAAACGACTTTGAATCCGCTTCTGTTTAGACTTCTTACTGAGAGTAAATTTGCGGTTAGGTTCGGTACATAGAGAACTTTAGTAAGCTTGAATTTTGCTTTGCAGGGTAGCTGAACAGCGCCCTCTCCTTTTACAATAAGTTTTTGTTTATTAGCGACTGCTATACTTTTTACTGTTGACTCTCTAACATCAGTTAATGCGGACTTGTCACATGTCATATGTCGCGATGCTCCAGAATCGATCACCCAATGATTTGTACTACACACTTGAAGTGCTACTAGGCTTAAGTTCGAGCACAACACTTCATTGTCTTTTTCTTCGGTTTCGGTATTAGCGTTCAAAGCATTGTCTCTATCGTATCTACACTCCGTTGCTATGTGTCCATAGCGTCTGCAATTATAGCAACGCGGTTGGTAGCCGCCTCTTGGTTTGGTCGAGTTTCTCTTTCCCCGCTGATAACGACCACCTTGTCCTCTCCAATTCGATGTTGTGAAGAAACCTTGTTCGCACGTAGGCGAAGGATCATTTTCTGTGTTTACCTCTTGCAAAAGTTTTGTTTTGATGTAGTCAGAGGTTATCGGGGTGCCGGAACTTTCCAAGGCCATGACAAGCGGTTTATACTGGCTCGGTAATCCGGCGAGCATTATGGCTCCAACAACTGGGTCCGACATCTCAAACCCTATTGCTTTCAATTTATGCGCCGTGTTAAATATATTACTCACATATTTTTCGACTGATTCACTTTCAGCTAGCTTGATAGAAATCACCTGGCGTAGCAGTGTAATTTGATTGTTGACTCCGGAGTCTGCATACGCTTTCTTTAACATAGTCCATGCTTGGAGAGCTGTCGTTGCTCCGTGAAAATGCGCTCGTACATCGCTTTCCACGCACAGTCTGATCCTTGCGATTGCTTTGCAATTTCTGGTGGGGTCCGTGTCGACAACTCCATCAGGGGGAGCTTTGATGCATGACCAAAGTCCAAGGATTTCTAGGCAGGACTGCATGTCTTCCAACCAATCATGGAAATTTTCTCTGCCACGTAGTTTCTCAATTGATAGGCCACTCATACTTGGCTCTCGCGCTTCCGCCGTCGCCATTGTTCTAAGCACTAAGTCTTTCGCAATAGGATAGTCCATACACTTGCACTTGGCTGCGCTTTTTCGCGAATAGAACTGTCACCTCTCGTTTCTTCGGGGTTCTGGGCCCATAACCTGATGTAAAAATAATATATATATATATATATATATATATATATATATATATATATATATATATGTGGAAGTAAAGAACGGAGGGGTATATATGTGTATAGGCCTTTATTGAGTTAAGTGCTTATGGTGACGTGCGCGCTCTGTGCATACGGGCACATGACTACTACCGTGTGGGGGAGAGAACTAGTACATATAAAGCTAGGTCTAGTACAGGGGCTTGCCGCTGTGGGCGTCTGTGCGAATAATTACAATAATAACAAGAATAAAATCGATGATTGATAAGTTAGGCACCTTCCTTATCCTTTATCGATTGCCCGTAATAGCCATTAGCTTCATTTATTAATTAACATAAAAATATTCGGGCATTAGCTTCAATTGATAAAATAAAAAAGATCTGACGTACAAATAACAACGCCGTTCGCCAAACCGCGTGTCGTACCTACGACGTTGTCCGCGCGCACGCTCTCACCTTCGCTGCAACTTCCTCCTTCGCCGCGGGATGTTCTCCGGTGCCCCCCCCTCTCTCTCTCTCTCTCTCTATCTCTCTCTCTCTCTCTCTCTCTCTCTCTCTCTCTCTCTCTCTCTCTCTCTCTCTCTCTCTCTCTCTCGACTCCTGGGCGGTAGCGAGCGGCTTCAGCGGCCCTGCGGGAAGGCGATCGCCGCCGCACCTCTCTCCGTCGCCGATCCCGTCACCTATTGTCCTGCACTCGCCCCTTTCTCCCTTTCTCACAATCCCTTCACCACACACTCACTCCTCCTCACTCCTTTCTCACTCCGGCTTCACCTTCGTCGAATCCTGATCTCCACGACAAAGAAACTGCGAACTCTCTTTTTTAGCCAGGCGGAGCCTGGCTATCCGCATACACTGTTGCCTCGTGCCTCTCGATCCTCGCCCGTGACGGTGGCGCCCTTCCGGCTGCGCAGCTCCCTACTGCGTCGCTGCTGAGCTCGAACGCGACGGCCGTTACTTTACCTACGCCGGCACGTTCCCTTGTCTCTCCCTCTCACTCGCTTCAACATACCTTCGGACGGAGTCCTCCTTGTACCAACCGCTGCTGCCATTCCTCCGGCCACGCATATGAAAAAAAACGTTGCCACTTAATATATAGTAAGTGTATTTACTAGCTGCAGGTTGATCTCGGTGGCTCTCTCTCTCTCTCTCTCTCTCTCTCTCTCTCTCTCTCTCTCTCTCTCTCTCTCTCTCTCTCTCTCTCTCTCTCTCTCTCTCTCTCTCTCTCTCTCTCTGACGCACACTTATTCGCAACATCACAAATATAAGTTGCCTGGGGGGTATCTATAAAAACAACATTTCCTTCAAAATATACAAAACAGGCTACTTAAACTAGTTTTCAAAAACACTTTCAAGCAAAATAAACCAATGAATATTAAGCAATTATTCACATGAGACTGCTTAAAATATTATTACATCGAAATGAAAAATATATTCACAAACTCAAATAGTAAAACAAGAAATAAAGCTATATTATTACCGAAAATCGACAAAAGAGTAAACGAAAAAAAAATCACAAACTGCAATAAAGACTTTCAATCTACTGCCAAACGAGCTCAAAACTTTAGATATAGACAAAAGACCCACAATGTACAAGTTAAAAAAATGGATTGTGAAAAATATTTATTGAAAACGAGTTGAATATTCCTTGAAAACGATTTGATACTATAACTTTGTTGTAGGAATTCAAGTAGAAAATTGAGATAATTGCTTATAGCATATATTATATATATTACTGATTTTAGAAATTTTATTATAATGTTAATACTTAATAGTTTTAAGAATTAGTATTAGTTTTAGTTTTAAGTAACTCTTATACTCTGGACCTGCAAACAGGAAATTTATTTTCCTCTGCAGGGTTACTCCAATGTAATGTACTTCTGTAATGTACTCTAAATAAATAAATAAAAAAAATAAAAAAATAAATTAAACTTACGTTGTCAGCGCTATTTTCCCTAGTTCGTCTTTTTCTTGAGCAAGACATTATAATATCTTGCTTATAATGGTTGTAATCGAGCAAGTTCTTCTTAATTTACAACAGTAAACTAATACTATATAAGTATCACTTTATATAAATATACAATAATATGCAATAATAAAAATTCCTATTTCTTCTATTTTTCAATGATCAGTTCTTAATCGAAGCAATTTTCCAAACTAACCTCTAATTCAATTTTAATTTTCTATTAGTAATAGAAAATTAATAAAACCTGATTCAAATATACAAGATCTTTTTGCCTATTACATTAATAATTAATTCAGACTATTTATCTTTTGCATAAACTCTGAATATGCTTTCTGGATTTTTTATGATTTTTTTTAAGGTATTTATTTTTTAAGTATAATACATAAATTACGACACATTTGAGGTATAATACCATTTTCAGTATTTTACTGTAGAAAACTTTGGCCTGTGTCTCAAACCCAACCGTGGCTGTCATCCTCCGTCTTGAACTCTTGAGCGGTTGTAACGAGCAAGAGCTCGTCGAAGAAAACTTCCAATAAAGTTCGTTATTGTTACTGTTCACAAGACTGGTTTATTTAAGAAACTCTGTTTGAATTTAACAATAACATTATTGCATATTGTCTCAATTATCTAGTAAATTGCAATTATTTTCAATATTATTTATCAATACCTTAAACTAATAGTTATTTATAAAAATAAACTGGAATTTGTTGCTAAATTTGTTATCAAATCACATGGATCCTCGACAATTGTTCATCTTTGCTTATATGGCAATTATTAACATCCTTGATGCACCCTGCTGGAAAAAGTTGATAGGAATCAATAGAAGTCGATAAGATTGATCATTGAAGTCGATTAAATTCTTATCGACTTCAATGGTGAATCTTAATTCCATTTTCTGCATAAGAACTTGATAAAATCTATATAAGTAAATATAAGTCGATAAAACTCGATATGAAAAATTACAATTGAAATTAATAAACTCACCCTGGTAGAAAAAAAACGAACAAAATGACTTATCTATCAACTGTCTATGAGGTCCAGGTGGTCCAAGTAGCCGATGACGATGTCTAGGTAGTGCGATCTGTAGCTTTTTGCGTCTAGGTGTAGAAAATCATTGTCCGTGAGATCCAGGTATTCAAAGTAGCCGATGACGATGTCTAGGTAGTGCGATCGGTAGCTTTTTGTGTTTAGGTGTAGAAAATCATTGTCCGTGAGGTTCAGGTAGTCCAGGGAGTCGATGACTGTGTCTAGGTAGTGCGCTTCGTAGCTTTTTGCGTCTAGTTGTAGAAAATCATTGTCCGTGAGTTTCAGGTGCTCCAGGCCGATGACGGTGTCTACGTAGTACGCTCGGTAGCTTTTTGTTTCTAGAGGAAATTATTGTCCGTGAGGTCCAGGTGGCTCAGGCAGCCGATGACGGTATGTAGGTGATGCGCCCCGTAGCTTTTAGTGTCGAGGTGAAGAAAATCATTGTCTGCGAGTCCAGGTGGTCGATGCAGCTGATGGCGGTGTCTTGGTAGTGTATTCCGTAGTTTTTTACTGCCCGGACCACCTGAACCTCACAGACAATAATTTTCTACACCTGGACACTATAACCTATCTAGACACCGTCATCGGCTGTCTGGACCACCTCACGGACAATGATTTTCTACACCTAGACGCAAAAAGCTACGAAGCGCTCTACCTAGACACCATCATCGACTGCCTGCAACTCCTGGACCTAGTGGACAATAACTTTCTACACCTAGACATAAAAAGCTACGGAGCGTACTACCTAGACACCTTCATCAGCTGCTTGGACCACCTGAAACTCACGGACAATGATTTTCTACATCTAGACGTAAAAAGATACGAAGCGCACTACCTAGAAACCGTCATCGACTCCCTGGACCAGTTGGACCTCGTAGACAATGACCTGCTACACCTAGACACAAAAGGCTACGGAGCGCACTACCTAGACACCGCAATCGGCTGTCTGGACCACCTGGACCTCGCGGACAATGATTTTCTACACCTAGATACAAAAAGCTATGAAGCGCACTACCTAGACACAGTCATCGGCTACCTGGACCACCTGAACTTCACGGACAATGATTTTCTATACCTAGATGCAAAAAGCTACGAAAAGCGCTCTACCGAGACACCACCAACGGCTGCCTGGAATACCTGGATCTAGTGGACAATAACTTTCTAAAATTGCGATATTGTTTATAATAATTGCAGTAATTGTCATTATTTTACCCCATTTATTATTTACTCTAATAATTCGGTTTTGTTTAATCTCATGTCGGTAATATGCATGACCGCGTAGTGTAAAAGGCATAGACTTATACTCATAGACTGCGCGCTCCCGTGTAAAGCGCTGAAGCCGGGCAAGAGAGGTTTCTTTCCAATGAGCGCTTGGTGGGGGGAGAGTGTCCCCTCAACGCCCTCTCCTCCTCTGCCGTCACCATTTCCCCTCTACCCCCACCACTGTAGGTGTGCAAAAGGATAGCATGACCACGAGCCGCCATCTTGGGCTTCACGCCGCCCGTAAGAGCGCACAGTCTATTAGTATAAGTCTATGGTAAAAGGGTCCGAAACGATTGCACTCATTGTAGAAGGGGCCTAAAGTTCGGGTCTGTACCAATTTCATACTCTAAGGAACGCCAGTTCCTTACAGCAGCACAGCGCAGCGCAGCGCGGCGCTTAAGCTGCCTTTACACGGCGTGCTGCGAGCCGCAAGCCGTGTGCCCTAGACAAAGACAGATATACGAATCCTATAGGATTTCGTATATCTGTCTTTGTCTAGGGCACGCGGCCGCGGCTCGCGGCACGCCGTGTAGAGGCAGCTTTATGCACATTGTCCCTAAGGAAGAAAAAATATCTGCCTTGGGGCTATGACACAGAAAAGGAACAGCACAGAGGTATAGGATTTAACATGGGTTACTATATGTATATATACGAGAAAATCTTGTTCCTTTTACCTATTCCTTGTATATATAGATATATGTATATATAGATAATCCATGTTAAATCCTATACCTGTGTGCTGTTCCTTTTCTGTGCCATAGCCCTTGCAAAGATAACCACGCGGAAAAAAAAACATGCAGCTCACGTGCCCGTCGCACAGTGTACGGAAATCGACAATTTATGGACAAGTTATCTTACAGCCCACAATTTTCCATCGATTTTGATGACTTTTTCTTTAAATTAAAGCTTTTGCAATTGCCAATCGATCCCTCGAGGTCGATTTTCCAATTTCAGTCCAGAGTTCATGCCCAGAATTCATAAACTTATGAAACACATATCCAGACTCTCCTAAACCTTACAAATTCAATTCAATTAACCAAATAAATCCTTCAGAGAGAGAGAGAGAGAGAGAGAGAGAGAGAGAGAGAGAGAGAGAATTAAATATTTAAAATTTAATTATTAATTTAACGAGTTTTAATTCAAGACGTAAAATTTTAATTGTGAATTAAGCGGGTAATTCATTCAAATTTGATTAACTAGAATCTCTCTCTCTCTCTCTCTCTCTCTCTCTCTCTCTCTCTCGCTCTCTCTCTCTCTCTCTCTCTGAAGGATTTATTTGGTTAATTGAATTGAATTTGTAAGGTTTAGGAGAGTCTGGATATGTGTTTAATAAGTTTATGAATCCTGGGCATGAACTCTGGACTGAAATTGGAAAATCGACCTCGAGGGATCGATTGGCAATTGCAAAAGCTTTAATTTAAAGAAAAAGTCATCAAAATCGATGGAAAATTGTGGGCTGTAAGGTAACTTGTCCATAAATTTTCGATTTTCGAACACTGTGCGTCGATGAGCTGCTGCTGGTTGTTGCGCTGCAGTCCACCCCGAGAGAGGGGATTACTAGCTGTCTACATTGAGGAAAGGAAGACTGGTGGTGACCGCGTATATTATAGTCGACTCCCGACGATGACGAAGATCGAATGATGTCTCGTGTGGTCCCTCGGCGTGTATCGGCGTGTAACCGATAACGCCAACAGTTAGCGAGAGTCACATGCACCGCGGTGACAACGGAGGCCGGTATGATGTTCGCTAGCGTCAACAGAGACTTGCTGCCGATCAAGGCTCACTACTTTCTCTACAATGCGGGTAAGTGCGATTTTCTGCTGCGATGATCCACTCTCGTGAACCTTTGAGGTTAGAAAACCAGAGTACCCCTGAGTTTTGCGTATTTTAATTGATGCGGCGCATGGTGCACGTCGCAGTACGTACACCGATAAGCATAATAGCATTCAGACAAACGTTACACTTCCTAGTTGAAAGTAACTAATGAAATCCAATAAAAAAAAATTTTAAGTAAGATATAAATTTTTGCACCAGTAAAAACTTATTAAATCCAAGAAAATATGTCTATCAATTGGTTTATACACGCAATGTACTATAAATGTTTCATTAGTATTCATTTGCATCTGCTAGTGTAATACAAAAATTCATGCCTACTTATTTTCGAACAAAAATATTATATCGTATGTTATAATGTAAAACCAATGTTATTTTTAAATCGTAAAGTAACAAATAATATTTACTAGTATACATTAGTTTTAGCAAATAATTAGAATCATTCCATGATTTAGCATGTATTTATAAGAGAAATAGAATGAAATGTGAATAATTTTTTGTTGATTTTACTTGCAATTCATTTAATTATATTAGCTTGTTTGGAACAGCAATTTTAATTTTCATCTGTTTTCATGAGTATAGAATAATGATTCATTAAAATCGGAGTCAATGGTTTTTTCTAGTGTCTATACCATGTAAGTAACAAGTATATGAATCATAATTTAACTACTTATGAGACGGAACTGCATTTTACAGATAATCCAAAATAAACTTTTTATAAAAATTTTTTTTCTTTTTCTGATAAGTCAGCGTTAAATTCTACCAGTTTTTATGAGTATAAAACAGTTAAAATCCAGTATTCTTAATATAAATAAATGAGATTTAATTAATTCATTCTTTTGAAATCAATAGTTTTTTCTTAGGTCTACATAACAGAAATAAGGAGTATATACATTAGGACGTTTTAATGAGATGGATTTAGATTTTGCAATAGAAATTATATATAACGCAATTTACAAAATTTTTCAAATTGTAACCTACCACTCATTCTTATTTTCAGTAGTACACAAGTTATCGATAGTTGTAAAAGAAGAGTATCATTTGTTCAGATGGAGTTTTTATTTTAGTTATACGTAAATACAAGTACTTATTGTAAAACCCTTTTTACAAATTTCTAAAAAAGTCAATAAAAAATTAAACTTTATAAAAAGTTTATAAAACGGAAAATCTTGAGACAATTTATATGAAATTTTATTACAAACTAAGTACTGACAATAATTTTTTTAATGTTTTCGCTTAGTACTATTATAAACTGAATTGAATATCTACGTATTACATAAATAGCTCAACCTATAATACTGGCGTTTTTAAAATTACAACTTACATCTAATCTTTCAAACTTAGATCTATTACGTTATTATTAAAAAGAAATGCAAATGTCACATCAAACACTATTCATAATACATCCACTTCTGATTCACTATTTGCAGTACTACTTCCCCACTGCCTTTATCTTCATCAGTATCATCTTCTAAACTACTACTTGAACTTTCGTCTTCCTCGTTATTTTGAGTCTCGTTGGACTTATTAGCATCATCCTGATTCACAAGTAACACTACATCTGCTTGTTTGGAATCATCATCATCAGCTTCTACTTCTTGATTTTTCTTACTTTTATGATTCATGTCTGCTATTTTACTTGCAATATGCTTACCTGTTGCTTTAACCTCTTCTGCAACTTTAACCGGATCCAATTTCATGTCAACTGCCAAGTAATATCTAAATATACCTGCAATTGTATACAATTATTTACAATAAAATATGTATTTTATTATGGTACTTAAATGATGAAATTAAAAAAAAGTCTAAATACAGTTTTAAATACTTATTACATACTTTTCCTTGGCATTTTTAAATTATAAATTCTATAATAAATTTAGGTCAATGTAAAAAAAGTATATAAATGTAAAAATCTAAAAAGATGCTTACATTGTGACCTTTATTTATAATTTTTCTCATATACATTTTCAATTTATACTATATTAAATTAATTGAGAACTCACACATGTACATCCTTTAATGATTAATTTCAACTTTAATTTAGTGGCTATATACCTATAACAGTTCCCAGCAACTTGGGATCCAGTTTTTGTTGGAAAATTGGTTCTCCCACACTTCCCGCCAGTAACTGAACTGTTTTTCAAAGTTTGACTACCAAAAATAGTTTCAGCTATGTAACGTACGAATACGGAAAATACTGAGCCTTTTTTTATTTTTTTTACTGTACGTATACCATTTATTCTTGGCGTTGTCATATTCAGTTTTAGATACAGGAGTCTACTATACTGTCTACTATAATACTGTCTTCCCTATTTCCCTATTCACCCCTTTTCCCAATCATCTCCTCTATTCTCCTCTATAATCGAGAAATCTCTCCTATCTCTCCTATTTTAAATAATTATATTAATAATTTAGTATACGATAACCGAATATAGTTGGATAGTTATACTATAGGCAACTGTCAGGCAGTGTTGTCAGATGAAAGTATATGGAGTCGCCACAAGAGCGTGTAAAAATCGCCATTTGTCGCTGATGCAATGTAGACAAATCGCCCAAATAAGCGCCGAAAATTCAAATAATTATAAACTAATAACGTTTTTCTACAATACAATTTTTGGACCCAAGTAGACAGGGAATATGAGGTCCAAGCATATATGGGAGTCATGTAGACATGAAAAAATAAGCAAAACGATTATTTAAATAATTTTTAAACGCAAGTAGGCAGGGCATATGAGGTCCACGCATATAAGGGAGTCATGTAGACATGAAATAATATGCAAAACGATTAATTAAATAATTTTTAAACCCAAGTAGCTAGGTGACGTGAGGTTCATGCATATAAGGGAGTCATGAAAAAATAAGCAAAACAATTATTTAAATAATTTTTAAATGCAAGTAGCCAAGGGATGCAAGGTCCACACATATTGGGGAATTATGTAGACGTGCAACAATAAGAAAAACAATTATTTGAACAATTTTCACATCTATGTAATTCCTTAATATGCGTGGACTTCACATCCCCCGCCTAGTTGGGTTTAAAAATTATTTAAATAATCGTTTAGCTTATTTTGTCATGTCTACATGACTTCCTTATATGCGTGGACCTCATATTCCCCGGCTACTTGGGTTTAAAAGTTATTTAAATAATTGTCTTCCTTATTATTGCACGTCTATGCAATTCCCTAATATGCGTGGACCTCGCGTCCCCCGACTACTTGGGGTTAAAAATTATTTAAATAATCGGTTTGCTTATTTTTTCATGTCTACATGACTCCCTTATATGCGTGGACCTCATATCCCCATGGGTTTGAAGTTTGCAACGTTGCGATCCAACGAAAATTCGATTTTCGAAAAACCACTTTTTTCCACATGGATGACATAATGTACTACAAATAATGGAAGAATACATCAAAATTGATTAAAATAAATCCATTCCAAACTACCCCCCACCCCTAATACGGAATTCGTAAGATGACCTAAGAGAAAAAAATTCTCTCTCCGCGGCGTTTGGTGTTCACAAACTTTTTATAGCTGGAATTATTTTCTGAGGATACAAAATACCCGCAAAAAAATTAGGAACCAAATCGACTCCCCGGAACACCCCCCAAAAAGCTGATTATATAGGGGTAGTAACGGAAAAAAAATTCTCTCTCCGCGGCGTTTGGTATTTCCAAACTTTTTATTCCTGGAATTATTTTACGAGCACACAAACTACTCGCAAAAAATTACGAACCAAATCCACTCCCCGGAAAATCCCCAAACAGCTGATTATATATGGGTCGTGACGGAAAAAAAATTCTCTCTCCGCGGCGTTTGGTATTTCCAAACTATTTATTACTGCAATTATTTTCTGAGGATACAAAATATCCGCAAAAAAATTAGGAACCAAATCGACTCCCCGGAACACCCCCAAAAAGCTGATTATATAGGGGTAGTAACGGAAAAAAAATTCTCTCTCCGCGGCGTTTGGTATTTCCAAACTATTTATTGCTGCAATTATTTTCTGAGGATACAAAATACCCGAAAAAAAATTAAAAACCAAATCGACTCCCCGGAACACCCCCAAAAAGCTGATTATATAGGGGTAGTAACGGAAAAAAAATTCTCTCCGCGGCGTTTGGTATTTCCAAACTTTTTATTGCTGGAATTATTTTATGAGCACACAAACTACTCGTAAAAAAATTACGAACCAAATCCACTCCCCGGAAAACCCCCAAACAGCTGATTATATAGGGGTCGTGACGGAAAACAAATTCTCTCCGCGGCGTTTGGTATTTCCAAACTTTTTATTGCTGGAATTATTTTCTGAGGATACAAAATACCCGCAAAAAAATTAGGAACCAAATCGACTCCCCGGAACACCCCCAAAAAGCTGATTATATAGGGGTAGTAATGGAAAAAAAATTCTCTCTCCGCGGCGTTCGGTATTTCCAAACTTTTTATTGCTGGAATTATTTTCTGAGGATACAAAATACCCGCAAAAAAATTAGGAACCAAATCGACTCCCCGGAACACCCCCAAAAAGCTGATTATATAGGGGTAGTAACGGAAAAAAAATTCTCTCTCCGCGGCGTTTGGTATTTCCAAACTATTTATTGCTGCAATTATTTTCTGAGGATACAAAATACCCGAAAAAAAATTAAAAACCAAATCGACTCCCCGGAACACCCCCAAAAAGCTGATTATATAGGGGTAGTAACGGAAAAAAAATTCTCTCCGCGGCGTTTGGTATTTCCAAACTTTTTATTGCTGGAATTATTTTATGAGCACACAAACTACTCGTAAAAAAATTACGAACCAAATCCACTCCCCGGAAAACCCCCAAACAGCTGATTATATAGGGGTCGTGACGGAAAACAAATTCTCTCCGCGGCGTTTGGTATTTCCAAACTTTTTATTGCTGGAATTATTTTCTGAGGATACAAAATACCCGCAAAAAAATTAGGAACCAAATCGACTCCCCGGAACACCCCCAAAAAGCTGAAGATATAGGGGTAGTAATGGAAAAAAATTCTCTCTCCGCGGCGTTTGGTATTTCCAAACTTTTTATTGCTGGAATTATTTTCTGAGGATACAAAATACCCGCAAAAATTAGGACCCAAATCGACTCCCCGGAACACCCCCAAAAAGATTATTATATAGGGGTAGTAACGGAAAAAAAATTCTCTCTCCGCGACGTTTGGTATTTCCAAACTTTTTATTGCTGGAATTATTTTATGAGCACACAAACAACTCGTAAAAAATTACGAACCAACTCCACTCCCGGAAAACCCCAAACAGCTGATTATATAGGGGTCGTGACGGAAAAAAAATTCTCTCTCCGCGGCGTTTTGTATTTCCAAACTTTTTATTCCTGGAATTATTTTCTGAGGATACAAAATACCCGAAAAAAAATTAGGAACCAAATCGACTCCCCGGAACACCCCCAAAAAGCTGATTATATAGGGGTAGTAACGGAAAAAAAATTCTCTCTCCGCGGCGTTTGGTATTTCCAAACTTTTTATTGTTGGAATTATTTTCTGAGGATACAAAATACCCGCAAAAAAATTAGGAACCAAATCGACTCCCCGGAACACCCCCAAAAAGCTTATTATATAGTGGTAGTAACGGAAAAAAAATTCTCTCTCCGCGACGTTTGGTATTTCCAAACTTTTTATTGCTGGAATTATTTTATGAGCACACAAACTACTCGTAAAAAAATTACGAACCAAATCCACTCCCCGGAAAACCCCCAAACAGCTGATTATATAGGGGTCGTGACGGAAACAAAATTCTCTCTCCGCGGTGTTTTGTATTTCCAAACTTTTTATTCCTGGAATTATTTTCTGAGGATACAAAATACCCGAAAAAAAATTAGGAACCAAATCGACTCCCCGGAACACCCCCAAAAAGCTGATTATATAGGGGTAGTAATGGAAAAAAAATTCTCTCTCCGCGGCGTTCGGTATTTCCAAACTTTTTATTGCTGGAATTATTTTCTGAGGATACAAAATACCCGCAAAAAAATTAGGAACCAAATCGACTCCCCGGAACACCCCCAAAAAGCTGATTATATAGGGGTAGTAACGGAAAAAAAATTCTCTCTCCGCGGCGTTTGGTATTTCCAAACTATTTATTGCTGCAATTATTTTCTGAGGATACAAAATACCCGAAAAAAAATTAAAAACCAAATCGACTCCCCGGAACACCCCCAAAAAGCTGATTATATAGGGGTAGTAACGGAAAAAAAATTCTCTCCGCGGCGTTTGGTATTTCCAAACTTTTTATTGCTGGAATTATTTTATGAGCACACAAACTACTCGTAAAAAAATTACGAACCAAATCCACTCCCCGGAAAACCCCCAAACAGCTGATTATATAGGGGTCGTGACGGAAAACAAATTCTCTCCGCGGCGTTTGGTATTTCCAAACTTTTTATTGCTGGAATTATTTTCTGAGGATACAAAATACCCGCAAAAAAATTAGGAACCAAATCGACTCCCCGGAACACCCCCAAAAAGCTGAATATATAGGGGTAGTAATGGAAAAAAAATTCTCTCTCCGCGGCGTTTGGTATTTCCAAACTTTTTATTGCTGGAATTATTTTCTGAGGATACAAAATACCCGCAAAAAAATTAGGAACCAAATCGACTCCCCGGAACACCCCCAAAAAGCTTATTATATAGGGGTAGTAACGGAAAAAAAATTCTCTCTCCGCGACGTTTGGTATTTCCAAACTTTTTATTGCTGGAATTATTTTATGAGCACACAAACAACTCGTAAAAAAATTACGAACCAACTCCACTCCCCGGAAAACCCCCAAACAGCTGATTATATAGGGGTCGTGACGGAAAAAAAATTCTCTCTCCGCGGCGTTTTGTATTTCCAAACTTTTTATTCCTGGAATTATTTTCTGAGGATACAAAATACCCGAAAAAAAATTAGGAACCAAATCGACTCCCCGGAACACCCCCAAAAAGCTGATTATATAGGGGTAGTAACGGAAAAAAAATTCTCTCTCCGCGGCGTTTGGTATTTCCAAACTTTTTATTGTTGGAATTATTTTCTGAGGATACAAAATACCCGCAAAAAAATTAGGAACCAAATCGACTCCCCGGAACACCCCCAAAAAGCTTATTATATAGTGGTAGTAACGGAAAAAAAATTCTCTCTCCGCGACGTTTGGTATTTCCAAACTTTTTATTGCTGGAATTATTTTATGAGCACACAAACTACTCGTAAAAAAATTACGAACCAAATCCACTCCCCGGAAAACCCCCAAACAGCTGATTATATAGGGGTCGTGACGGAAACAAAATTCTCTCTCCGCGGTGTTTTGTATTTCCAAACTTTTTATTCCTGGAATTATTTTCTGAGGATACAAAATACCCGAAAAAAAATTAGGAACCAAATCGACTCCCCGGGACACCCCCAAAAAGCTGATTATATAGGGGTAGTAACGGAAAGAAAATTCTCTCTCAGCGGCGTTTGGCATTTCCAAACTTTTTATTGCTGAAATTATTTTATGAGCAGACAAAGTAACTGTAAGAAAATTACGAATTAGATCGACTCCCCGGAAAACCCCCAAACAGCCGATTATATAGGGGTCGTGACGGAAAAAAAATTCACTCTCCGCGGCGTCTGGCATTTCCAAACTTTTTATTACTGAAATTATTTTATGAGCATAAAAACTCCCTGTAAAAAAATTACTAACCACATGGACTCCCCGGAAAACCCCCAAACCGCCAATTATATAGGGGTCGTGACGGAAAAAGAAGTCTCACTCCTTGGTGTCTGGTATTTCTAAACTTTTTAAAGCTGGAATTACTTTTTGAGCATAAAAACTGCCTGTAAAAAAATTATGAATTAAATCGACTCCCTGGGAAACCCCCAAACTGCCAAATATATAGGAGTCGTGACGGAAAAAAAATTCTCTCTCGGCGGCGTTTGTCATTTCCAAACTTTTTCGTGCTGGTATTGTTTTATGAGTATGCAAAACACTCGTAATAACATTTAGAACCAAATCGGCTCTCCGGAAAACCCCCAAACAGCTTATTACATAGGGGTTGTGTCAGAGAAAAAATTCCCACTCCGCGGCGTCTGGCATTTTCAAACTTTTTAAAGCCGGGTTTACTTTTTGAGCATAAAAACTCCCTGTTAAAGAATTACGAACCAAATCGACTCAAAATAAAAAAACGGTTAACAATCAATCATTTTTTATGTCTTTCATGTCTTCTTCCAATCGGTATATTTATTAATACGGACAGGAGCACACTTACGATCGTTGCACAATTTCTTTAGCTTTTTTGTTTGCCAAAAACTTTAATTTGAGCCCTGGTAGGTCGGTGTGCTATGAAAATTTTTTAAGGTCGCTCCAGCGGTCTAGTAGACCTAAAGCTATGAACATTTTTTACAAAAATTCATTTACACATTCCAATCTGAAAACTGATATGATAGAAAGCAGAGTTCTTAACATACCGGAAAATATTTTTGTTAGAGAATTTCCAATTTTGCAAAAATATGTTTTGTGCATTAAAAAAAAAAAATCAATAAGAAATACAAATCTTACTTGTTTTTCATTCAACTTTAATTTGCAAGGTCTCATTTTCTTCCTTGTTAAATTTCAGGGGGAGCCGCCGATATCAAAATTGAAAAATTTTCAAAACCTGCAAAGTTATATGCATTTGTTTATAAAATTCAGTGACAAATCTGCAAATAATACAAACAAGATACGTTAGCGTGCAGGCGAGCGTAGCGTGCTCTGCTTTAGAATCTAGTTCCTATTGTAAAAGGGTGATAGTGATTATTATCGAATTGAAGCTTACAGAGCCAACTTCAGAGCGTTGTCAAAAAATGTCATTTGCGAATTCAGTAGGTAAGATAGTCTGTGTTCAGGCGCGCGTAGCGCGCTCTGCTTTAGAATCTAGTACAGGTAAAAAGTAGGGGTGCATGAGTACACGGCTTGGCGTGTTAGAACTGTATCGGGCTTTTTCTTCGAACTTGAATCGAGTACACTATACTGTGAACTACTTGAGTCAAGTCGAACTACTCGGACCAACTCGAACTACTCGAATGAAGTCAAGCTACTCGAATTAAGTAGTTCGATCTAGATAGAACCAGCTGGCTCTCTTAGTAATTTATGAAATGATATACTTAATTAGCTGAATGTAATTTGTTTTTGGATTTATATACTACTTAGCGATAATAATTATAATTATCCTAAGATTACTTATAATTATGTATAATTTTTTTATAGTTCGAAGTGTCCTATCATTTCAAACCACTCGATCAAAGTTCGAACTATCGAACTATTTCTAACTACTCAATATATCAAGTAAAACATTTGATTCGACTTGAGTTCGTCGAGTTGAGTTTATAGAGCAAATAGTTCGGATCTTTGAGTAGTCGTGCACCCCTAGTAAAAAATTACTGACATTTGTCAATACGTATTGATTAAATTTTCAGGGGAAAGGCTAGCATCCTTATCTACACCTATATCATTTCCAAAGATATTCCCTAAATATTAGTATTTGTTACTCGTAAAGAAAATTATTTTATAAACGTGAGTGTACGAACCTCCACAAGTTTCCTATTTAAAAAATTACTAATACCAATGTGTACCTAAAGTATATTTTTTTTTCTGTCAACTGCTTTATATATAAAGACAAGAAAAACACGTTTTACTAATTTACTTACTGTTTTTATTTGATAAAATCAATATTTTTCTTCAAGATGCAATAGTTTCTTACAAACAAAAAAGTTTTTTTTTATAACGGACTAATAGTATTTAATTTTAATTTTTATAAAAATGCAGCGTCGCGGAGATAATATTTTTGTTAATAGTAGGCACATCGTATCCAATCACATTTACCGAAAATTTGACAAGAGTTGATAGCCTAAAAAAGTTGGTACAGCGATTTTTACCATATTCTGGCAGTTTTTTTTATTAACGTTTATAAGTATAAAATTGTCTTCAGAGTAAACGGAGGAAATATCTAAATTTAGGCCTCTTCTGATGCCCCATGAGCCTATCCTTGCATAACAGTGAGTTCTATGTAGTGGAACATGTTACTGGAAGTGGATTATATAAATATTTACTTGACTTATAGTTAGCTAAATATGTGAGAACCATAGACTCCTTCTCTAAAAAAATTAAAATGTTAAAGGCACATCTGCAGGACAAAGTTTTCTTGTTCCTTAAGCCTTTCTGAATGTCAACAAAATTATTTACTTTTAAATCTAAGATTAAGAATAATTTCGTCTTCTTTCTAACCGACAACACCTTATAAATACTGGCATCTACCTATTTGATCTTTGCAAGAATAATTATCTACACTGAAATTATTGCTTTAAAAGTTACAGTTTTCTAAGTGATAAACGTTATTACAATTATAACTTCCTATAATAATTTGCTACTATCGATAATACAATCTGAAAATATTAAATATCAATTTTTTTTCAATCATCACATCAGCTTAACGTATTTCTTATAATTAGTAAATAAAAAATTAAATGGGATGACTGATGTTCCTTATTCACTTATTTACTTCAATTACAATATGCATTACGTAAAGCTGATGTGATGATTAAAAAAATATTGATATTTTATATTTTCAGATATTTATTGAATTATCGCGTGTAACAAATTATTATGGGAAGTTATAATTGTAATAACGATTATTCCTTAGAAAACTGTAACTTTTAAAGTAATAATTTCAGTGTAGATAATTATTCTTGCAAAGTTCAAATAGGTAGATGCTAGTATTTATAAGTGTCGTCGTTTAGAAGAACTAGGGGGGCTGCGCCCCAGCGTGCCTTGGGCACCCCCCCCCCACACACACACCTGCTCCTCGCTTTGCTCGTCGCCCGCCTCCTCCCTATGTAAAAACTTCGTTTTTACATAATAGGCACGACCGCAATGCTCATAAAACCTTATAATTTTATTATTGCATTAATTGTAATACCTATTTTCATCGTTATTATCATTAGAATATACATAAATACATTTCTGCAGTAAAATTTAAATGGAAATTATGCATTTATTATTTGATATTTATTATTTTTTGTAGAAAATTTGCCTTTTAATTCTACACTTATGTGCCTTTTAATTCCATGCATATAGATATATGTATTAGATAACTTTTCAAATAGTCTATGATTCAGATATAAATTAATTAAGTATAATTAATTGATATGATTAAAGTGCACATAGGAATATTAAATATATAAGTATAACTATGATTGCAATTATATTTGAAATTAAAAACATTGTTTTCATAATTTCTATTTGAATTATAATAATAGTTTTTATTTTTATTTATGCAAATGTTGAATAGAAAACAAATTTTATTTCAATGTGATCCACAACTTCTGTACTTGAAATTTTTGTGTTAAGTAAAATGCTTTTGAATAATATAAAGAAAAATACCGTTTCATTACTCCCGATTAATACAAAAATATAAAGTTTACACAGTTTTAACGAAAACTGTAGACTAATCGCTCACTACGGTATTCGTATAACTTATACATATACCGTATACAATTACGAAAAAATACTCGAGGCACATGGACACATACACTAATACCGCGAATAGGAGAAAAACAAAAAGAGAAAAATCAACACGGGTGCATTCGGCAATGGTATATATAATCTGTCTTGGTACTGCGTGCGTACTGAGTACAGCAGCCGGGTAACCGTTACTATCTCGGCTGTGTATAGTGTGTTCGCACCAGCGGAAAGACGCATGCGACCACGTGACCGTGAGTGCTCCCTGTATATAAGATATGGTATATCTATATATATATGGATCGCGCGCGCTTTCTGCTACTAGCCCTAGTGAGTCTGTTTTGACAGCGGCCCTACGGCGGCGTGCCTGCGCGTATGTCCATGGTGTGTGATGTCAACAATCGCCGGCTCCCGGCGTTCCCTGCAGTGATGACGGCTGTTGCAATACACCGCCCTGGAGGATGTCGTCCCTTTCATCGTCTTACTGATAATGATAATATTCGTCAGACATAGGAAGGCAGCGTGTCGACGGCGAGAGCAAATTTCGTAAGTCCTTTCTCGTTCCTAACCTCTCTGATAGGTAAGCTGATGGTACTTTCTCTTGTTGCAGGTATCTGGCGACGAGAGTAGTGTAAACGATGAGCACTGCTGCAGGATCTTTCTTGAGTGTGGTGATGTTGCTTGGCTCATTTATTTATTAGTCATATATGTGGTTTTCAGATACTCAACTTCCCATGTGTGTGTTTGACTCTTATACTAGTGGCTCTGTGTATAGTTAATCTACTGCTGCTGCCTTCAGTGACTCTCAGGCTGGAGGTGTTTTCAGCAATGAAACAATGAATGAGGTTCCACCAGCCTTTCCTCTCTAATTGTTACAGGTACCTGGTGCAACGAGAATAGTGAACAACAACCAGACTTTTCTTTTGTAATGTTTTTTTCTGTCAACTATTCATTAGTTATATGTGGTTTTCTAGGTGCTCAATCCTCCTCGCTTGTCTCCCAGATCAGTGGCTAATCTGTTCAGGTGTTTTATTCATCCCTACTGTGAGGCAGTCCTTGAGATTGAGACACACATGACAGTCTCTATCAGTATTTCCCTCCGAGATGGCTATTAAATAATTCGAGTAGACTGTCATGCATGGAGTAGTGCCTGCCCTGGGCCATCCAGCCTCAATTTGCAGCTTCTCCAGCTCTATATCAGTGATCTTCAAGTGTTAGTGCTTTAGAATGTGAGGGGATAGATAATTAGGAACTGGGGGATATCATAAAAGTGCTGTGTGTGTGGTTAGATGCGATACGGGTAGGCAGTTGTCGCTAGTCATATTAGCTCATATAGTTAATTTCTGAGTTTAGTCAGGGTATACGAACTCATTTCAGGGTATCTGTTGTTATAATACATCCTTATGTATTTCGCAGACTTTTACTAAGTGAGACTTGCCAATTTAATAGTTGTCCAGAACACTGTAAGCCTGACAAAGTCAGCATTGCATTCTTTATACATTGAACTTTACTATATTACAAAATCTATAACACATACATTACATTAGTTTTTTTTGCGTAATATGATATTACTTTAACATGTCCTTTTATAATATTAGACAATTTTGACTCTCTTAGTTCAATCGCTTAGATTTTGTGAACATAATTAACAGGTTAAGCTGTGTAATTTTGTATGTAATTTCTAATTGTTATCAAAACAGTAAGAAAACATAATTATAGATTTTTAACAACCGAATTATGAAAACATTTTTCCAACTTCGATTTTACCACATACTAAGTTCTCTAGATCATTGACAAGAAATTGTAAGTTTTGACAGCTTTTATGTAACAGTTTTTGTTAGTTATTGTTTTAGTTTTTTTCATTGGTATTTAAATGATATCTATATCCTTTGTATTTAAGAAATCTATTGGAAATCAATTCTTTGTACGATAAGCAAAAATCGTCTATATTATGTATATTTTGGCGTTTAAAATCGTTTTTATAAGTCTAAGTCGTCGGGAGTTGATTTACGTGAAAATATTAAATAGGAAAAAGTTTTGATTAACTATATCTATAGCTTATGTATTGAATATTTTTCTGTTAAATCAAATTCTGTCATGTTATAGCCGAAAATTGTCCATTTTATGTATATTTAGCGTTAAAATCGTTTTTATAAGTCTAACTCGTCACGAGTTGATTTTACACAAAAATGTTAAATAGAAAAAATTTTTGTTTAAATATTATCTACAACTTATATATTTAACATTTTTGTGTAAAATCAAATCCTGTCAAGTTATTGCCGAAAATCGTCAATTTTATGTATATTTTGGCGTTTAAAATCGTTTTTATAAGTCTAACTTATCAGGAGTTCATTTTACACAAAAATGATAAATAGGAAAAAGTTTTGTTTAAATATTTTCTACAACTTTTGTATTTGACATTTTTGTGTAAAATCAAATCCTGTCAAGTTATAGCCTAAAATCTTCAATTTTTGACCTTTTTTGCCGTTTTTCGCAGTTATCTTGGCAAATATTGCTCGTAGAAGAAAATGTCCGACATAAAAAAGATGTATTTTAATTAGTTTTAGCAGATAGGCTTGTAGACATTAGCCTGAAATTAATTTTTTTAGACATTAAGCTTAAAAATCGATTTTTTGATATGTTTCTTTGTGCTCGCATTTTGAAATTTTTTCATCGATCTTTCTCAATTGAGAACCAGCACTTAGGTATAATTAGAGGAGTATTTTTCCGCAATCCCGATGGAATCGGTTGAAAATTCATTGAGATAATCGATAAACTTGATTACATACGGACGTACAGACATACATACATCATAGAAAACATTTAAAACCCACTCATTTTGGCTGGAAACGACTTTTCACATATTAAATTCTTAGTTTTTAAAGTGGCACAATTTTCGCTATGGTGAAATGAACGAAAACCCGTAAAAGTATTGTCTAAGTGACTAAATTTTCATGTAGCCAAATTAATTTTTAAAAAATATCACCTTGTAGGGAATGAAAAGAAGTATTTTTACCTAGAAGGAATTTTTTTTATTCGACTTTCTTTTTAATATAAAAATTAAAAACTGAAAATTTTGTTCATCTATTTTTAATAGCTTTCAAAAACATTAATTGTCCAAACTTGGTCAAATATCATCGAAATATTTTGAAATTTGATAGGGACGTACAGAATACTCCAGCGTTGCCTATGGGATTGATAAAAGGATGTAAATCGATAATTGTTAATAATTATTTAATTGCAAATATATTGCGATCGGTAATTACGTTTTCTTAACTTTAACGGAAAAAAGTATCGAGGGAAGTTGAAGCTAGGAAAAACTTCCAGCGAGACATTTGTTCCTTAATAGTCTAATAAGTTTCTGACAAAGTTTCAAATTGATTTAATAATAAATGACTTAAATAGAGCGTTATTAATAAAGACGCGCGCTAGCAACATCGGCGGCGCGGCGCGGCGTGAGCTCAGACTGCGTCGCACACGTTTTCGGAGTGGCGTATCACGTTTATAAAAATTAAAGAATTATTACATTATTGTGTGTGTGCGTGCGTGCGTGCGTGCGCGCGTGTGTGTGGGTGTGTGCGCGTGTGTGTGTGTGCGTGCGTGCGTGCGTGCGTGTGTGTGTGTGTGTGTGTGTGTGTGTGTGTGTGTGTGTGTGTGTGTGTGTGTGTGTGTGTGTGTGTGTGTGTGTGTGTGTGTGTGTGTGTGTGTGTGTGTATGTGTGTGTGTGTGTGTGTGTGTGTGTGTGTGTGTGTGTGTGTGTGTATCCTTATGATATAGTATTAATGAACATATTAAATTTTAAAGTACAAATTTATTTATTAACATATTAACAAAATATAATTATATGTACTGTGCGTTGACTTATAAACTGTGTTTTTACGTTATATAAAACATAATATCGTTACATAATAATTCGTTAATTTTTATAAACGTGATACATCAGTGCAAAAACATGTAAACACAGGCGTATCTCGGCGCTCATGCGGAGTACACGGCCAGTATACGGCGAGATACGATGTTTTTCGTCCGAGCGCCGAGCTTATTTCATCCGCGCGGAGAGACGACGTCCGCGCGGTGAGATACGACGGTCTTCATCCGCGCGGTGAGATATGACGTTCTTCGTCCGCGCGGTGAGATACAACGTTCTTCGTCCGCGCGCTGAGATACAACCTTGTTCCGCGCAGCCGTCGATATATTCACGCGCCAATAACCATGTAAAAAATTTGTGAATTTGACTTTTGGCATAAACCTTTGTATTTTTAATTTGCAATTTAATAATTACGATTTTTAATTAATGTTTTCAAATATAATTTTATAAATACTTTTGAATAATGTATTTATGCAAAATCAAATATGCACATAGAATGCAATTTTATATTAAAATATATTCATTTAAAAAAATTATTTGATGTAATTTAACTGTTCTAAAATATGAATTTTCAAATTATTAAAATTTCAACTCCACTAGAGTAATAAATGTGTATAATATAATAACATTTTTTTATATTATAGACTATAATTAATTATATTTTAGAGGAATATGGTGTTCTGATTACATCAAATAAATGCAAACTGTAAAATCGTTTAGGTTCATCATCCTAGCCCGTATGGATTTTGACTTGAGATTGTCGTTTTAGTTTCTTTTTGTCCAAATAAACCAATTAACGGCTTTTTTGCGCATCGCCGAATTGTTTTTTCGTGTTGTAAATCGTACTTTCGGTTATGGAGTTAAGCGATATTCTAATTATTCTCTGAATAAAAATGTTTTTTAAATTTTATCGCACCATAAGATAATTGGAAATTTTACTCTTACTGTTGAGGTATTTGATTTTTGATTAACATTTAATCAATAATATATTAGGCCTTAGAGAGTAGGAATATGTATTATGAGAGAGTTATATATATAGTTTTCAAAAGCGCTCATAATCGGAACGTATACTAGCTCGCGACAATAACAAAGTCGACGAAAGTCGGAGCGCGGCGAAACATAAACACTCGGCCGGTCGAGCGAGCCGCAAGCTATAGGTATAGTTAGAATCTATAGCGGCCGAGTGCAGCAGCGCGGGAGCCGCGGAGAGAGAGATAGCTGCTACAGAGGCGTAGAGAGCGCAAACGACGGTCAACAGTAGGGCCTGTGCTCGAGGTGCGGCGACGGCGCGGCGCACGCCGGAGAGCCAAGCGCCTACAGTATATAGGTATAGATATAGGGCTCAACGGCTGTCGCGAGTGCACGCGCACCGAGAGCGCCGAATCTGCCCACGGCGAGACAGCGCCGACGCGCTGGCCAGTAAACGAAGGTCTGAAATCGATTTTTTCGAGGGAATGGCTGCATTTTGGATATTTGGTAAAACACATCGTCTAAAAACGATGGTCAAAAATGCAGCCTCCAAAAACGCCGGCATCACTCCTAATTTGTCAAAAAACCACTCCCGAAAACGGATTTTCGCTTATAACTCGCGAACTATAAGAGATAACGAAAAAAGTCCCAAACAAAAATTGTAAGGCGTGAAATTTTACATAAGAATGATGTATCACTTTTTTGCATTAGATAAAATTAAGCTTGAGAAAAGCACACAAGTTGCAAACAGCAATCGGCTGAAGGGGAAGGGTGGCGGGACCTACCGCGCGCGGCTGCGGCGTCGGCGGCTTCTAGCTAGCCCAGGCGCCGCAAAAGTTTTTGCTTCTGTCTCCTTTTCTATACCGGCTGTTGCAATTGAATAAAGTAACTTTCGTTTTTTTATAGATTTTGATTCGTAGAATCTAAATTTCTAGTTTACAATTTATCAAAATGGCAGGAACCTTAATTTAAATGCATTTGTTTAAACAAAAACGCCATTTAAACAAATAAAAACAATCTTTTGAGATCAGAATAATTTTTTCTTGAAAATTCAGGCAATTCTAAAATTAAAATGTTGCATTCAACATATACGAAAAACCAATATTCAAAGAGTTATAGATTTTTAAAATATTAATCTTCAGTATTTAAGAGATTTTTAATAATAGTCACAAAATTAAACATCAAGTAAAAATTATTACGGTTACTTATCGTTCACCATCTAAAAAGAGATATGCAAGTTTAATATTACTTTGTATCATAAATAATTATTCACATTAATATATGAGTAAATCTCAGGAACTCTTAACCTTTTGGGAACTCCAATGTTTGAGCGCTGAAAAATGAGGTAAAGCTCAAAATGTTTGCCTTTCAAAAAAAAAAAAAAAAAAAAACAATTATAAATAAGGGTAAAGAATCTAGCTACGTACACAAAATTAAAAAAAAGGTCGACATTCAGTCATTTTTTATGTTGTTCATGTCCTTTTCCAATCAATATATTTATTTAATAGGAACAGGAGCACATTTACGATCGTTGCACAAATTGTTTAGCTTTTTTGTTTGCCAAAACCGTTAATTTGAGCCCTGGTAGGTTGATGTGCTGTGAAAATTAGCCCAAATATAAGATTTTTAATTTTCTAAATTTTTTAAGAAATTTCAGGGGGAAAAAGTTACTGACATTTGTCAATGCGTATTGATTAAATTTTCAAGGGGAAGACTAACAGCCTTATCTATATCTATATCGTGTGCAAAGATATTCCCTAAATATAAGTATTTGATGGGTCTGAAGTTTGCAACGTTGGAGTCCAACGAAATAAATAAAAAAACTAATTCATTTTGCTTCACGTTTATATTAAATAATATTAATTTTGCGTGTAGATTTAGTGTTTATTGTATAAATTAACTTTAAAACAAAGGTTTAGATAAAATTTCCATTGTTTAATAACTTTCATCAATCGTAAAACATTATTTCGTTGCATTTCAACGATGCAAACTTCAGATCCATAATATTTGTTACTCGTAAAGAAAATTATTTTTTCCGCCCTTTAACCTCAAAATGCCATCTTAAATGTCATTTTGCGGCCTCGGACGGAAAAATACGTTACTGAAACGTGGACGTAAGAGAATTTTTACCTCATGCGACTTTTCGACCTCGCTTTGCTCGGCCGAAAAACGTCGCATGAGGTAAATAATCCTCTTCCGCCCGCGTTAGTAATATACTATTTCTTACCCGCCCACCCGAAAGTACGTACTTTCGGCCCGCATCTCCGGGCCGAAAAAGAAACTTTCGCATCCTATTTTAGACCAACCGCGCGCTCTGATTGGCTGCCGAAATTTCCTGACCCGCGGCGCTTCAGCGCCCGCGCGCGTGTCCGAGGAAAGATGTTTGTGCGGTGTGAAGGTTAGACACGTACGAAATAAACAGAGGAAAGTGCACGGGTGACGAGAAAAAAGTTAGTTGAAATAAAAAGTGGTTTTGTTTGATCGTGGTTATTGTTTGTTCCTCTTGTTTTCTACACGTACTTTCGAGTCGTGTAGAAACAATTAAGTAAATGTATGGACGGGAGCGTCCGAGAAAAATATGTTTGTGCGGTGTGAAGGTTAGACACGTACGAAATAGACAGAGGAAAGTGCACATGTGACGAGAAAAAAGAGTTAGTTGAAATAAAAAGTGGTGTTGTCTTTTTTTAATGAATGTGTTTCTGATGCCTGCCCCGACCAGAAAAACCTCGGCTTCGCCTCGGTCTTCCAAATGTCGGGCGGGCATCAGACCATCTGTACAATAGCGAAAGTAGCAGACGCCCAAAAAACCAGCTCTCTACGCTGGACCGAAAGAAAAAACAGTCGGTAATATCGGCCGAGCTACCCAAAGCGGCCGACAGAGGCACTACTATCGAGCGGGCCGAAAGAACAACTAACACTCAAACACAGCTAGCAGACGACAACGCAATTTTATCAATTATTTAACAATTACAGAACGTACTTTCGGCCGGGGAGTAAGACAAATAGTATACAATACTTGGACCGGAAATTGGATGCCCTGGCCGTGCGTTATGACGCCCTCGGCTTCGCCTCGGGCGTCATACCACGTACGGCCCGGAAATCTAATTTCCGGCCCACGTATCGTAATATACTATTTTGAAACTCCGTGCGAGAAGTTCGATTTCTCGCACGCTGCGTTAAACGATGCGTGCAAAAATCTCACTTCTCGCACGTCGTGTCAAAAAATACGGTTCGACACTTGTGTGAGAAGTTGATTTTCTCCTCGTGTGACCTTTTCACCCTCGCTTCGCTCGGGTGCAAACATTCACACGAGGGGAAAATAAAATCCTCGCACTAGTATCGAAATGTACTATTTCTGTCCTCCGGCCGGAAAGCGCCAACTTCCCGGCCGCTGCGCGAAATGAAGTTGCCGCTTTTCGGCGCCGTCGGGCAGAAAAATAGTATACACACCTTGGCAGGTAAAAAAGAAAGCCTCAGATCACATGTTTGCCAACCTCGGCCGACAATTACATGTGATCTAAGACATTTCTTATTTTACCTGCCTAGGTATGTAATATACTATTATAAACGTCAGTGTGCAGCGAACCTCCACAAGTTTCCTATTTAAAAAATTAGTAATGCCAATGTGTAGCTAAAGCATAATTTGTCTGTCAACTGCTTTAGAGAGAGAAGAAAAACAAGTTTTACTAATGTTTTTAATTGACATAATGAACATTTTTTCTACAAGATGCAATAGTTTCTTACAAACATGTATTATTATTATTTAAATAAAATAATTTTCTATTTAAAGCCAGGTTATACTTTTAAAATAGAAATTATCTTTTCAGTCTAAATCTGTCTCTAGATTCAAAAACAATTTTTCTTTCTATGAAGACTCGATTCCTACTATCAGAAAAGTAATTATTTTTCTTCGCCCAGGATTTTCCTCTCAATATTCGTAATTAATAGAAGATAATAAAAAAATGTTCCTTTGGAGAATAGAATGAATTATGAGTATTATGACGAAATTTATTAACTTTTTAATAAATTTCGTCATAATTTATTAATATTTACATTATATGTATCTTAAGTTTTATTAAAAAACAAATGAATCTTAACGATGACAAAGTAAAGAGATATGTAAGTTATTTACGTATTTGAAATTCCGAACGTTCATAATGAAAGACAAATTAATTTATAGTTTCCAATTTTGGTTGGAATTCGTCGAAGTGGTTTTATTGATGACTGCCAGAGTGACAAGTGAAGAGATACAGTTATTATCATTTTTTAAATATATTAAGTAGTCAACTTCGGCTAAATCTGCACTGAAAAACCTTTGAGAGAGCGGGTCTACCACTTGAGAAAGTCGCTGCCCCAAAGACAGGTAGAGTTGCGCGACGTTATTTTGGGGTAAAATTTCTCGCAAAACGGGCAACTGAGTGTACCGTTGCCAAGGGAAACGGCTGGTAGATGGCGCGCGAAACTCTCATAAACCGCGCATAAACATCCGTTAGGGTAATTATTCTCCCAAAATTGGGCGAGACGTTATGCGAAGCGCGGATAGAGCTACACTCCCAGAATTGGTACGTTCTTTTTCCCTGATGTTTTTCAGTGTGAAAATGGCAAAAATCTTTCGTTCACTATGAATGTTCGAAATTTCAAGCACCTAGTTATTTTTACTGTTAAATATATAAACTAATTCCAGCAATAAAAAGTTTCGAAATACTAAACACCGCGGAGAGAGAATTTTTTAACCGTCACGACCCCTATATAATCGGCTGTTTGGGGGATTTCCGGGAAATCGATTTGGTTCTTAATTTTTTATGGGTAATTTGTATGCTCAAAATATAATTCCAGCTATAAAAAACTTGGAAATACCAAATGCCGCTGAGAGAGAATTTTTTTTCCGTCACGACCCCTATATAATCAGCAGTTTGGGGTTTTTTCGGCGAGTCAATTTGGTTCGTAATTTTTTTACAGGGAGTTTTTATGCTCAAAAAGTAATTCCAGCTTTTAAAAGTTTGGAAATGTCAGACACCGCGAGTGAGAATTTTTTTCCGTCACGAGCACTATATAATCAACTGTTTGGGGGTTTCCCGGGGAGTCGATTTGGTTCGTAATTTTTTTACAGGGAATTTTTATGCTCAAAAAGTAATTCTAGCTTTAAAAAGTTTGGAAATGCCAGACACCGCTGAGTGAACATTTTTTTTCCGCCACGATCCCTATATAATCAACCTTTTGGGGGTTTTCCGGGTAGTCGATTTGGTTCGTAATTTTTTTTCAGGTAGTTTGTATGCTCATAAAATAATTTCAGCAATAAAAAGTTTGGAAATGCCAAACGCCGCGGAGAGAGAATTTTTTTTCCGTGACGACCCCTATATATTCAGCTGTTTGGGGGTTTTCTGGGGAGTGGAGTTGGTTCGTAATTTTTTTACGAGTAGCTTGTGTGCTTATCAAATAATTCCAGCAATAACAAGTTTGGAAATACCAAACGCCGCGGAGAGAGAATTTTTTTTCCGTTACTACCCCTATATAATCAGCTTTTTGGAGGTGTTCCGGGCAGTCGATTTGGTTCCTAATTTTTTTCGGGTATTTTGTATTCTTAGAAAATAATTCCAGCAATAAAAAGTTTGGAAATACCAAACGCCGCGGAGAGAGAATTTTTTTTCCGTCACGACCCCTATATAATCGGCTGTTTGGGGGTTTTCCGGGGAGTGGATTTGGTTCGTAATTTTCTGCGGGTATTTTATATCCTCAGAAAATAATTCCAGCAATAAAAAGTTTGGAAATCAAACGCCGCGGAGAGAGAATTTTTTTTCCGTTACTACCGCTATATAATCAGCTTTTTGGGGGTGTTCCGGGCAGTCGATTTGGTTCCTAATTTTTTGCGGGTATTTTGTATCCTCAGAAAATAATTCCAGCAATGAAAAGTTTGGAAATACCAAACGCCGCGGAGAGAGAATTTTTTTTCCGTCACGACCCCTATATAATCAGCTTTTTGGGGGTGTTCCGGGGAGTCGATTTGGTTCCTAATTTTTTTGCGGGTATTTTGTATCCTCAGAAAATAATTCCAGCAATAAAAAGTTTGGAAATACCAAACGCCGCGGAGAGAGAATTTTTTTTCCGTTACTACCCCTATATAATCAGCTTTTTGTGGGTGTTCCGGGTAGTCGATTTGGTTCCTAATTTTTTTGCGGGTATTTTGTATCCTCAGAAAATAATTCCAGCAATAAAAAGTTTGGAAATACCAAACGCCGCGGAGAGAGAATTTTTTTCTCTTATTTCATCTTACGAATTCCGTGTTAGGGGTGGGGGGTAGTTTGGAATTGATTTATTTTAATCAATTTTGATGTATTCTTCCATTATTTGTAGTACATTATATCATCCATGTGGAAAAAAATGGTTTTTCGAAAATCGAATTTTCGTTGGATCGGAACGTTGCAAACTTCAAACCCATATATCCCCCGCCTATTTGGGTTTATTGTAACAGTTAAAATATGACATTTGAATAAGTAGGTGTAGTAGAGTGAGAGTTGCTCGGGATAACCGATGACCTGGTAAGATGGTTCTCTTCGTCGCTTTTTGCGTTTTGGCCTCAGGACACGTATAATGCGTGGTCTAGGTGTATAGGGTAGGCGATGACGGAATCTAGGTGATGCGCACCATATATTTTTAACTCTAGGTGTTGGAAATTATGGAATGCGTCGTCTAGGTGTTCGGGGTGGCCGATGCTGAAGTCTACGTTGTGCGCTCTGTAGATTTTTGCCTCTAGATGTTGGAAATCATCCAATGTATCGTCCAAGGTGTTCGGGGTGGATGATAATGGAGTCTAGGTGGTGCGCTCCGTAGTCTTTTGCGTCTAGATATCTAAATGCATCCAATGCGTGATCTAGGTGTTCGGCCTAGCCGATGACGGAGTCTAGGTGGTGCGCTCCGTAGTTTTTGCATCTAGGTATTGCACTGCATGGTCTAGGTTTTCGGTGTAGCCAATGATGGAGTCTAGGTAGTGCGCACCGTAGGTTTTTGGCTCTAGTTGTTGGAAATCATTCAACGCATCGTCTAGGTGTTCAGGGTGAACGATGATGGGGTCCAGGTGGTGCGCTCCGTAGTTTTTGCGTCTAGGTATTGCACTGCATTCAATGCATGGTCTGGGTGTCCGGTGTAGCCGATGATGGAGTCTAGGATTTACGCTCCGTAGTTTTCATCGTCCAGGACCTTTTCGATACGTTCCAACACCTAGAGGTAAAAACTACGGAGCCCACCTCCTAGACATCGTCATCGGCTACCTCAAAGACCTAGACCACGCATTATTTGCATTCCAACACCTAGAGGCCAAAAACTACGGAGCGTACCTCCTAGACATCGTCATCGGCTACCCCAAATACCTGGACCACGTATCAGATACGCCCTGATATCTAAACGCAAAAAGCTACGGAGCGCGCCACCTAGACTTCATCATCGGCCACCTGAAAGACCCAGACCACGCATTCGATGCGTTTCAACACCTAGAGGCAAAAAACTAGGGGGCGCACCTCATAGACATCGTCATCAGCTACCCCAAACTCCTAAACCACGTATTAGATCCGACCGTAGTCACATTATTAAAAATACTATATTTCAAAGAATACTACCCTGCTGGAAATAATTTGATGTGCTAGATCATGCCAGACCATGGCAACTATGTCTAATCGTGCCCAACTGTGCCAAACTATGCTACACTGTGCCACATATATGTGAATTCGAACATTTGGCAACAATTTAGTAGGGTTCAGCACAGTTTGGCATAATGTGCCATAGTTTGGCACAGTTGGGCACGATTAGGCACAGTATGGTACAATACCAAAATTTAAAAGAAATGGCATGAATCAGCACAGTCTGGGATGGATTGGCACAGTTTGGCATGGACGGGCAGAGCCTGGCATGGATCGGCACAGTGTAACATAGTATGGCATAGTGTGGCACCTTTTGGCATATTATGGCACAGTCTCAGATTACCGATTCGTGTCGGGTTATTCCAATTTCCTAAAAAATTAACGAATTTTTTTTCAGGACTTGAGATTATGTTTAACTATGCCACACTCCGATGCACTGTGACACACTATGCCAAGCTATGCCATACCATGGCATACTATGTTAAACTGTGTTGATCCATTCCAAACTGTGTCACACCATGCCATACTATGTTAATCTTTATTGATTCATGTCAGACTGTGCTAGGATTTCGACAAAAGAGGGAAAAAGTATTTTGATTTTAAAATTTCGGTATTGTGCCATACTGTGCGACACTGTGCCGTACCATGCCAAATTATTGCCAAATGTTCGAATTGGCACATACGTGGCACAGAGTAGTATAGTTTAGCACAGTATGGCACAATTTAGCACGATATGGCACACTATGACACGATTTCCATTTCCACTAGGGTAGTACTATAACAGTTACAAGATATACATTTGTGGACAAATTTTTGATATTGTAACTGTTACAATATGACATTTTGATATTAACATACGCGCACAATTGTCGTAATAGCTCATACATTATTTGTTAACGTATGTACAATTCGCCATAATTAAAAATACGTATCTTAACAGTTACAATATATGTTAACTATAATCATGTTCTTTTCTCAGTGTGTCTACATAACTCCCTTAACTAACTCTTTTCCTAATTCCCTTATATGCGTGGACCTCATATCCCCCGCCTACTTGGGTTTAAAAACTATTTAAATAATCGTTTTGCTTATTTTTTCATGTCTACATAACTCCCTTATATGCGTGGCCCTCATATCCCTCACCTACTTGGATTTAAAAATTATTTAAATAATTGTCTTGCTTATTGTTGCACGTCTACGTAATTCCCTAATATGCGTGGACCTCGCGTCCCCCGATTACTTGGGTTTAAAAATTATTTAAATAATCAAATTATTGCATCTACTGGCCTTGGTACTACCAAAACAGGTGGAAATTTTGTCAAGGTTGTAAATAACAAAACACCATTAAATAAATTACGACGTTTCAAGCATTTTATTAGTATGCTCCTCTTCAAGTATCTACATAACAAAAGATGATATTTTGACACATTAATACACGAGACAAATTTTTAAACTATTAATTAAGATAACCACAATAAAACTTACAAGAGTATACGAAGTCAAAACATGTTACGCGGGAAACTATCCGCTCGTCAATAGTATTGCGTTATAATTTTTCGCCTTATATAGTCAAAATTTGTATACAAGTGTGAGTGTACAATTATACGATATTCCAACACAAGCGTAACGAAGGTATACTGGGGCATAGCCCACCGAGTGAGGAGACGGGGTGAATGATCTAAACCGAACATGAGCTTGTACAATCTGTGCTACTACTAAGAGGATAAAAATTCACAATTATTTATTAATATACTATATTCTTTTGGTAATTTACTGATTTCAAATTGCTTGTTCATAAAGTTTTTTTGAGAATGTATGTATGAGGCTTCAGTGAATAATCCTTTATTAATGTTTAATTCAGTATCGAAAATTTTAACATTATGGAAATCTATGATATGGTTATTATCTTTTTTATGGATAAACAAAGACGAATTCTTATCCTCATCGATGTACTTTTTCTGGTATTCTTTAATTCTAATACTTAGATGTCTGCTAGTCTGTTCGACATATGAGGCATTACAATTACTAGAGTCTATTTTATTTTATAAATAACATTAGAGTTATTGTATTTCAGATTTTTATCTTTACTTAGAACTATGATATTGTTAAGTTTGTTTTTCATACTAAAAACATTAACCTTAAGTCGTTTGAAAAAATGTTTCACAAAACCTTCTATTTCTTTGACGAAGGGTAAACTTGTGATTATTACATTATTATTCATACCATTTCGTGTACAATCTAATACAGATTTAATTTTTTTTTTAATCTTTTATTAATGTAAAAATCTATTGAATCAGAAGGATAATCGTTTTGTATTAAAGCATCTTTAATAAATGATATATTGCTTTAAAGCTTGGTAACGGTGAAATTTTTTGACCTCGAGATTTCGATGATTTTCGTTATTTCTGAGTTTCCTGAGTCGAGACATACATTTTCTAGAAAATGTCTGCGTGCGTGCGTCCGTGCGTGCGTGCGTATGTGTGTGTGTGTGTGTGTGTGTGTATGTGTGTGCGTGTGTGTTATAAATTTGTCCGTAGCATAACTCGAAACTGGCCAGAGATATCAAGTTTATCTTTGGCAGGTATTTATAAGGCTTATTTTAAAGTTGTGCAAGTTCAATTATATAGTTGATCAGTAATATTAAGACGGTTAAAAAAATAAGCAAAATATCGAAAAATCGAAATTTTTCTTTTCGTCGTCGAATTTGGATATCGGTGGGAAGTAGGCCCGTTTTCTGAAAGCCCTTGAAATTATCTATCAATCCATATTTTTGTCGGCCTGATCGGATATTATTAATTCGGCTAAAAACAGTAAAGAAAAATATGGAAAAATCGGAAATAATTTTTTTTGGCTCTCGGTTTGGATATCGGTCGGAAGTAGGCCCATTTTCTGAAAGGTCTTGAATTTCCTATCTACCCATATTTTTTCGACCAGATCGGATATTAAGTCGAAAAAAAAATAAAGAAAAAAATGAAAAAAACCGAAATAATTTTTTTTCTTCGCCGGGTTTAGATATCGGTCGGAAATAGGCACATTTTCTGAACAGTCTTAGAATTTCCTATCTACCCATATTTTTTTCGGCCCAATCGGATATTATTAAGTCGTTTAAAAAAAATAAAGAAAAATATGGATAAGTCGAAAATAATTTTTTTTTTTGCTCTGGGGGCTCTGGGGGTTTGGATATCGGTCGGAAGTAGGCCTATTTTTTGAAAGGTCTTGAAATTTCCCATCTACCCATATTTTTTTCGGCCCAATCGGATATTATTAAGTCGGTTAAAAAAAGTAAAGAAGAATATGGAAAAATTGAAAATAATGTTTTACGGCGTTGAGTTTGGATATCCGTTGAAAGTAGGCCCATTTTCTGAAAGGTCTTGAAATTTCCTATCTATCCATATTTTTTTAGCCCGATTGGATATTATTAAGTCGGTTAAAAAAAATAAAGAAAAATATGGAAAAATCGAAATAATTTTTTTTCTTCGCCGGATTTGGATATTGGTCGGAAGTAGTCACATTTTCTGAACGGTCTTAAAATTTCCTATCTACCCATATTTTTTTCGGCCCAATCGGATATTATCAAGTCGGTTAAAAAAAATAAAGAAAAACATGCAAAAATCGAAAATATTTTTTTTACGACGTTGAGTTTGGATATCCGTTGAAAGTAGTCACATCTTCTTAAAAGTTTTGAAATTAACTATCAATCCATATTTTTGTCCGTCGAAACGGATAATATTAAGTCGGTAACAAAATAAAGAAAAATATGGAAAAATCATAAATAATTATGTGTTTGAAGTTCTGAACGTTCATCATGAACGAAAAATCGAATATTCCCAAAATCGGTTTTTTTTATATTATCTGTTAGATATATGCATAAAACCAATAGAAACAGCGATATAAATTATTTCCGAAGTGATCATCCCCCAAAATCAGCCCCCAAACCACCCTCACAAGACAATACATGATAAAAAAATTTATATTTTAACAGCTTATGAATTTCCTAAAAATTTTAACACGGGAATTTCTTCAAGAGCTTACCAAATACTAATAAAAAAATTGCCGAGACCAAAATCGATCGGGAACCCTTCCTCCGGGGGATGCAAGTGGGGCAAAACGGCTAAAAACACATAAAAAATACCTTTAAAAAATTCTATCTCTAGCGACTATGCGATTCCTAAAAATTTGATCACGGGAATTTCTTCAAGAGCTTATCAAATACTTATAAAAAAATTGTCGAGACCAAAATCGATCCGGAACCCTTCCTTCAGGGGGATGAAAGTGGGGCAAAACGGCTAAAAAGACATGAAAAATACATTTAAAAAATTCTATCTCTAGCGACTATGCGATTCCTAAAAATTTGATCACGGGAATTTCTTCAAGAGCTTATCAAATACTTATAAAAAAATTGTCGAGACCAAAATCGATCCGGAACCCTTCCATCAGGGGGATGCAAGCGGGGCAAAACGGCTAAAAAGACATGAAAAATACATTTAAAAAATTCTGTCTCTAGCGACTATGCGATTCCTAAAAATTTTATCACGGGAATTTCTTCAGGAGCTTATCAAATACTTATAAAAAAATTGTCGAGACCAAAATCGATCCGGAACCCTTCCATCAGGGGGATGCAAGCGGGGCAAAACGGTTAAAAAGACATGAAAAATACATTTAAAAAAAATTCTGTCTCCTGCGACTATGCGATTCCTAAAAATTTGATAACGGTAATTTCTTCTAGAGCTAACGAAATATTTATAAAAAAATTGCCGAGACTAAAATCGATCCGGAACCCTTCCTTCAGGGGGATGCAAGTGGGGCAAAACGGCTAAAAACACATGAAAAATAACTTTAAAAAATTCTGCCTCTAGCGACTATGCGATTCCTAAAAATTTGATCACGGGAATTTCTTCAAGAGCTTATCAAATACTTATAAAAAAATTGTCGAGACAAAAATCGATCCGGAACCCTTCCATCAGGGGGATGCAAGCGGGGCAAAACGGCTAAAAAGACATGAAAAATACATTTAAAAAAAATTCTGTCTCTAGCGACTATGCGATTCCTAAAAATTTGATAACGGTAATTTCTTCTAGAGCTAACGAAATACTTATAAAAAAATTGCCGAGACCAAAATCGATCCGGAACCCTTCCTTCAGGGGGATGCAAGCGGGGCAAAACGGCTAAAAAGACATGAAAAATACATTTAAAAAATTCTGTCTCTAGCGACTATGCGATTCCTAAAAATTTTATCACGGGAATTTCTTCAAGAGCTTACCAAATACTCATAAAAAAATTGCCGAGACCAAAATCGATCCGGAACCCTTCCTTCAGGGGGATGCAAGCGGGGCAAAACGGCTAAAAACACCTGAAAAATAACTTTAAAAAATTCTGTCTCTGGCGACTATGCGATTCCTAAAAATTTTATTACGGGAATTTCTTCGAGAGCTAACGAAATACTTATAAAAAAATTGCCGAGACCAAAATCGATCCGGAACCCTTCCATCAGGAGGATGCAAGCGGGGCAAAACGGCTAAAAACACATGAGAAAAATACATTTAAAAAATTCTGTCTCTAGCGACTATGCGATTCCTAAAAATTTGATCACGTTAATTTCTTCTAGAGCTAACGAAATACTTATAAAAAAATTGCCGAGACCAAAATCGATCCGGAACCCTTCCTTCAGGGGGATGCAAGCGGGGCAAAACAGCTAAAAAGACATGAAAAATACATTTAAAAAATTCTGTCTCTAGCGACTATGCGATTCCTAAAAATTTGATAACGGTAATTTCTTCAGGAGCTTATCAAATACTTATAAAAAAATTGCCGAGACCAAAATCGATCCGGAACCCTTCCTTCAGGGGGATGCAAGCGGGGCAAAACGGTTAGAAAGACATGAAAAATAACTTTAAAAAATTCTGTCTCTAGCGACTCTGCGATTCCTAAAAATTTGATAACGGTAATTTCTTCTAGAGCTAACGAAATACTTATAAAAAAATTGCCGAGACCAAAATCGATCCGGAACCCTTCCTTCAGGGGGATGCAAGCGGGGCAAAACGGCTAAAAACACCTGAAAAATAACTTTAAAAAATTCTGTCTCTGGCGACTATGCGATTCCTAAAAATTTGATCACGGGAATTTCTTCGAGAGCTAACGAAATACTTATAAAAAAATTGCCGAGACCAAAATCGATCTGGAACCCTTCATTCAGGAGGATGCAAGCGGGGCAAAACAGCTAAAAAGACATGAAAAATAACTTTCAAAAATTCTGTCTCTAGCGACTATGCGATTCCTAAAAATTTGATAAGGGTAATTTCTTCTAGAGCTAACGAAATACTTATAAAAAAATTGCCGAGACCAAAATCGATCCGGAACCCTTCCATCAGGGGGATGCAAGCGGGGCAAAACGGCTAAAAACACATGAGAAAAATACATTTAAAAAATTCTGTCTCTAGCGACTATGCGATTCCTAAAAATTTTATCACGGGAATTTCTTAGAGAGCTAACGAAATACTTATAAAAAAATTGCCGAGACCAAAATCGATCCGGAACCCTTCCTTCAGGGGGATGAAAGTGGGGCAAAACGGCTAAAAAGACATGAAAAATACATTTAAAAAATTCTGTCTCTGGCGACTATGCGATTCGTAAAAATTTGATCACGGAAATTTCTTCGAGAGCTAACGCAATACTTATAAAAAAATTGCCGAGACCAAAATCGATCCGGAACCCTTCCTTCAGGGGGATGCAAGCGGGGCAAAACGGCTAAAAAGACATGAAAAATACATTTAAAAAATTCTGTCTCTAGCGACTATGCGATTCCTAAAAATTTTATCACGGGAATTTCTTCAGGATCTTATCAAATACTTATAAAAAAATTGTCGAGACCAAAATCGATCCGGAACCCTTCCATCAGGGGGATGCAAGCGGGGCAAAACGGTTAAAAAGACATGAAAAATACATTTAAAAAAAATTCTGTCTCCTGCGACTATGCGATTCCTAAAAATTTGATAACGGTAATTTCTTCTAGAGCTAACGAAATACTTATAAAAAAATTGCCAACTACTAATATAATATATACAACTAATATACACATATATCGCCTTAAAACATCTTTTTGAACATTTTTTTCGAAAAATGTTTTCACCATTACAAAGCTTCCTCTATGAGGAAGCAAAATACCAGTAAAAACTTCTAAAAACTAATAGAAATTGATTTTCTAAATTACAATATTATATTTTCGAATATTTACGAATAAAACAATTTTAATGAAAAAAAGGAAATGATAAAAAATATATAGGAATAAATTTACCGAATGCGTTATTAGGTGTGTTGACTATATACATGTAGTATACTCGTCCTGCGCGTCTTACACCAGCTTCGCTTTGCGGTTGAGGTTGCACTGATAAAATGCGAGCGTAGAGCGCGTGGATCAAGAGGTGTGGACACTGAAAAATAACTGAAAAATAATTTCATTTCTTACAATTAGATTTTTCTACTACTTTTTACTTATACTTTAATCCAATACTATACATTATTTCATATTTAACAATAGCCAGATAATTTTACGCTTACTAAATTGACCCCCTCAGAATTGTAGAGCAATAAACACCTAATTTTTTAAGTTGTGATATTAAAAATTACAATATTTATTAAAATAACTAGTAGAAACTTATGAAAACCAATAGTTCTATATTTAAACTAAAAACCATAAAAAATCAATAAAGTATTTATTTTTTTATTATTAAAAATTTTGCTTTAAAAATAATTGTTCAAATTAAAGAAAGTAGTTTTGTAAAATTTTAGCAATTACAATTCATATTTTATAATGGTTATTAAATACAGGAATAGTTGTGTAAACCTATAAAAACTCATATAATTTTGATTTTCTAAATTACTATATTTAACCTTAGAACATTTACGACTAGTGTTCTAGTCTTTAACTAACAACATTAATTTTTCTATCAATTTTGCGTATTATCATTAACCGAAGAATTTCGTATTATTTGTAAAAGCTTCTAAAACCAAAACATAGGTAACATTGAAATTCTCAGAATTGTGAAAGGAATGAAACACGCGAATGTCTAAATTACGATACTCAGAATTACAATTTATTTACGACTTAAAATTTAAATAAAATAAAATTTAATTTTTTTGTTAACGCTCAAATCAATTATAGCATATAACTAAAACATAAGTTTCTAATATTTACAATATAACCGTTTATAAATAAATACTTAAAATATTAAAAAAAGATACCAAATTGAAACGACAAGTAAAAACTCATAGAAACCGATATACCTATACTTTCATTAAAAGCTATCAAAAATCAATAAAGCATTCAGCTTTTTTAATTATTAGAAATCTACAGTTAGAAATAATTGTTAAAATTAAAATATAGCTATAAATTGTATGAGCAACTGTAATTAAAATTATTTAATGTTAGCTAAGTAAAGAAATACATGCTAAAACTTATAAGACCAATAGAAATTGATTTTCTAAATTATATAAATTATATTTTCGGATATTTACGAATAAGATAATCCTAATGAAAAAACGCAGCCTTATATCAATTTTACACATTAGTTTGAACAAAAAATTTCGTATTATTTTTGTAAACACGCAAGAAAAACATTTGAAACATTGAAATTCTTAGAATTATGGAGAAAAGCAAATACCCGCGACACGTTTTTTTGCACAGAATCGGATAAGGATAATGAAAATAGTGTTAATTTTAACAATAAATTAGCAATAGCAATAAGTACTATTAGATAAATAGATAGAAATAATCATAAACTTACCTTATACGTTGGCAGGTGCGTTCAGTATAGGTACCCTCTTGAGCGTACGTCCACACTAAAAAACTTTCCGAGTAGGTTCTAACCTTCACACCGAGCAACAGCAGCGCCGCCATTCGGCGTGGTCAGTACTCCGAAGCGAGTAACAGCTGCGCGTTTTCGGCGCGCTCCGTACTCTTTTCCGAGAGGTTAGGTCACGCGCATACAGATCAGCGCAGTGGCTATACTGAATCTGAGTAACCACTACTCAAATCGGAGTAACTGTTACTCCAATGAGAAGTGTAGCACCTAACCCCACGGTTCAGAGCTCCATCTAGACTTGAAGAGTACCAGCTACTCCGAAAGTCTCTCAGTGCAGCTTTCTTTCACGGTCGAAGTCACTGTCACACTGATAAAATGCGAGCGAAGCTGCGTGCCACGTGTCGCTGCGAACCGCGTGCGGTCATGTAGACATAAGACAACAGACAATTAAGTATAGCCAAGCGCGCCGTATAAGCCTGAACCTCGGTGCGAGAGAGAAAGATGCACATAGAAAGACTTTCTCTCTAACACAGAAGTGGGGGTTACTGCGGTAGCGAGTTTTCTATACCAGCAAGGCAACAACCCTCACTCCGTCGTGTTAGAGAGGGGGGAGAGAAGGAGAGAGAGAGAGCGAGAGACTTTCAATGATTGCGGTTTGTCCCTCTCGCACACTGGTCCAAGTCGCCCCATAAGGATGCGTGCGGATGGAGGGGTGGAGGCGCTATGTACTTAAACTAGTCGAGAAGTTACGGAAAAATAATTTCATTGGTTTAAATGGGATTTTCCTAAGACTTTTTGTGAAACTCACCAAAAAATAATTTTATTAACTTCCTTGGCATTTTGCTAATACTTTTTGCCGCCACTATAATTTAATATTACTCATTACGTTTTAACTGTAGTTAGAAAATCCCGCTTGTACTACAGTTTATTTTGTATCCAAAAAAATGTTTCCTTTTTTAAGAATTCTTGAGTTATAATTATTTGAGTTATAATTATTAATAGCCGTTTAACGAGTAAATGCAGTTTCATGATGATCCTTTCATGATAATAATCAATAGTGTATCAAATACTATAGTTACTATTTTCCAAATTTCTAACATTACTTGTATAAAATTATCTTTATTTCTCAATATTTTTATGATTATAAATATAAATTTAAAAGAACGATTTTGAAACCTTACATTTTTCTATTATTTGTGATAAGTATATATAGATGGTGCAAGCAGGAATCCAGAACACAAATGAGTATACACGCACACACGGAGTATTAAAGTATAATAAGTAATTTATTAGAACTACAGATCACTCGACACTTGCTAATCAATAAAACACAGATATAAATATAAGTATAAGTAAAAGTATAATCTGACTCGGGCGCGATGTCACTCGCTTCAGCTCTTGTAGAGCACTGACTGGCCCTCCGCACAGAGCCGTGCTCAGTATCTAATGGGGACGCTAGAGTAGATATGAGATGGCGAGTGCGGCAGCGGCTTAAGAGGACCCGCAATTCTAACACTCCCTCCCGGGTACCTTAAGTCACGCTGCCCTTCAAATCCTTATTTGTTGTCTGTAACATAGAAAAACACTATAAACAAAATGAAATGATAATTCTAAAATTAAAATTAGTCCAGCTAATTTTATGCCATTCAAATTACATGTACAAGCCGTCGCTTAACGCATTCTCTCACATGATGCTCTATTACATCGGTCATATGTCGTAATTCATTTCCGTCGCCCGTTTTAACGTTTGATTTAGCTGATCGATTATCGCACCATAAAATAATCAACGTAAACTCTCTGGATAGCACATTTTAGGGAATTATGTATGGAGATCAATTCTGTACTACAGTCGCTCATTAATACATATTCCGCTAGACACATTGCGTGTCCCTCAAGCAATGGCATCTCCAACAAGTTTAATGATATAGCCGCTCGTTGTCAGAGAACTTTCAGGGTCGCCAAAACTCGCATCCGAATAACTTTCGAGAATGTCGCTTTTGCCAAGATAATTCAAGCCTACAGCTTTAGTACCCTTAAGGTATCTGAACATTCGTATCACTCCTCGCCAGTTGCTGTCGGTAGGATGATTTGGTGCCTGCTTAATACGTTAACCGCATAAGCTATGTCGGACTTGCATGCATTTGCTCAGTACAAAATGTACCTGTAACTTCGCAATAGGGTATATTATCGTTATTGTCTGTCGTTATAAGTACAGCAACGTTTTCAGTCTCTTTTCGCTCTTTTCGCTTTTGATTCGTAATCATGGGCGTTCGTTGTGGGTGCATGTCCTGAAAGCCAAATTTAGTTTTCATTTTTATGATATACTTTTCTTCGTCGATTTTCATTACCCTCGCTTCTCTGTCTCTTTTGATTTCCAGACCAAGAAAATATTTAAGCTCTCCTATATCAGTCATTTCAAAATTTCTACTAAGACTCTGTTTCGTTTTACGCATTCTCTCTCTGTCGTTACATGCCAGTAATATGTCATCGACATACAGAACCAGAATCAGAAATTTATTACCTTCACGCCAGATAAACAGACAATTCTCGTTATTATCTGGTTTCAATCAAAATTTCGTTACAATTCCAGTAAATTTCTCATTCCGGCATTTTGGGCTCACTTTCAAATCATACAAGGCCTTTTTCAGTTTGCATATTTTCCCTCGCTCAAGTTCTGTCACACATTTGATTTCGTTTGGAATTTCCATGTAAACTGGAACATTTAAGTGGCCGCTCAAAAATGCTTTCTTAACATCCATCTGAGTCTATCAGTCGCTTTTATGGCCTTTTGATAATTCACGGAGTCTCCATTTATCTCAGCTAGTAGAGCGTGAGTCGGCTCTTTAATTGATTCCGTCTCTTGAGATTTGATATCTCTCACCTTTCGCGAACGACCACGACCTCTTTTTGTCTCTCCCTCCGTTTCGGTTGCTTCAGTCTCAAATTTATAAAATCAGGTGTTTGTATCAATTTCAGAGTTTACAGTCTCCCAGTCGCTTAATAAATCTAGTTTAATATATCTGTCGCCTTCGTGATGTCTCAACGAATTTCAGATTCATCGTTTTTCTCCAGCCAATAAGAAAAGACTTCAGTCTCTCTTAATTTCTCCCTCCGGTCTCTAATTTTCACATCAAATTCAACGAATCAGATGTTTGGATTAACTTCTGACCTCTTGGTCATTACACTTAAATTCGCAATGCATCTATAAAACGATTTAGTTGCATAGTAGCCATATTACAATGTGGATTGAAAGTTTTAATAGGCGAAGCCACATTATTTGAACATGTGATGCGTCTGTTGCATGCATGAACTGCAGTATTTAAAACACAGAATTTTGTATTAACACTCGCATTTATCTCTGAATAATCTTATCAAACATTTCATCGGCACCATCACGGCGCGGCTTATCAGGACACGCCAGCTGTAATTTTATATTTAACTTTCTCAGAACATATTCACTCAGTCGCATATTCACTCGTGAATTCTGTTCTCTGATCGCTTCGCAAATAGCAAACCTTCGCATCTTTTCCTAGCAAAAATTGGGGCACTTCTTTCAAAGATTAAAAACAGTAACCTGTCTCATCTTTTCTTTTCATCGTATAGACCATGGCTAAACGAGAAAAATCATCCACGAAGACAGAAATATATTTGTATCTTTTTGGTTACGTAATAGGACTTATCATACCCATAAACATTAGCATGTATGATCTGTCAAGGATTCTGTCGCTCTCTATCGCACTGTGGTTTCTCATTTTCAGTTACTTCATTTACATTGCTTAATTTTCTGTCTCTTATGTTTTCGAAGCCCAAACAAATCTCATCATCTGTTTCTCTGTCTCTATTTTCACTGCACATGCTTCCACTGTTTCAGTCGCTTTTCGTTTAGTCATGTTTCTTTCGTAGTTACATGGGCTATTTCTCTGTTTCTATTCACGTTACAGTCAACATTCGCTTTATTTATTTCAAATTCTACCATCCAATGCCGTTTCTAATAAATATCCAACAGAAACCATTCTTTGGATATAGGATCATAGATATCAATCTGTTTATTATCAAAATAAACGTATAGTCCTAAATTAGTAAAGTTTCGCAATGACAATAGGTTCTCTGACAGATTTTCAGCGTAAATCACATTATCAAGTTTCAGTAATTTATTATCACCCGCAAATACTTCAACTTTACCGACTCCCTCCGATTTTAAGTTCGCACTGTCGCTTTTATTTATATATTAATTTTCATCTTGTTACATGTTAAGACCATTTAAAACTCAAACTCTGATTTATCGAACTGTTCTGTCGCTTCAGTATCTATCACAAGTCTAGGTCGCAAATCTAGATTAATAGTATATTACTAACGCGGGCGGAAGAGGATTATTTACCTCATGCGACGTTTTTCGGCCGAGCGAAGCGAGGTCGAAAAGTCGCATGAGGTAAAAATTCTCTTACGTCCACGTTTCAGTAACGTATTTTTCCGTCCGAGGCCGCAAAATGACATTTAAGATGGCATTTTGAGGTTAAAGGGCGGAAAAGAATATTGTTATTTACAGTCGAGGCGGAAACAAGTTTAGCATTGTGTGCTTGTATCTTTCGTTCGTTCATATTCAACCATGTCTGTCGTTTTACAAGCTTGTTTGCTCCGCGATCACTCGCTTTATTTCCAGTACTAACATTTTCAGTTTTCTCACTGCCTTTTTCTCAATCTCTCTAGTTTCGCCGTTTTATCGACCTTACGCTTACCCCCGCTATAACGACTTCGGCCTCGGCTACATCCACCTTCGCGATTATACGGTTTATCTTGTATATTCCAGTACCTTGAACTGTCACCATACTTTTTGTCATGAAGTCGATATTTATCATTTGCATCACTGCGCTTACGACAGCACTATAAAATACGTCCGTTTTCTCAATTTGGGGTAAATCATTGACTTCAGTAAGATTATTATATGATCTAACCACGTCCTCGAATCTGTCGATGAAGACATTCATTTTTTCTTTAAACTCCTTCAGTTGCATCAATTTACCATAAACTTGTTAATCAAATTCAGGTCTTTTACTGCCATCGCGATTGGCGACATAGTCGCTCGATCGCTTATTATTACGCTAAACATAGAACTCGTTTTGCTTATCTCGAGCTCGCATAGACAGTCTCCAAATTCGCCACTATATGTAGCAATGGTTTGGTTTGCAAATCATGCTTTCAGCAGTATAAATAAAAACCATATGTTTTCTCGATCTGAAGTAAAACTTCAACCAAAATATTATAAGTCATTATTAAGTCCTAAACACCTTCCACGAAGACTCTCGCTTTTTCTTTTAACAGTTCCTATACCGCGTGTCATAAAACTATCTACGCTCTGTCGCCCCGATATTAGCAGTGGTCTCGAATTCCAGACTTACATTCATCAAGCACATTGAAAAAGTTTTATTTAGATAACACTCGCTTTTACAATCAAATCAGTCATCCAATAAGTCGCTCATTTGTAAGTTCAGATCTAAGAAGATTCCGAAAATATCACTTTATAAACATTTTTATCACACTAACATTCACTCTCATTCAAAATTCAATTTTGATTTTCTGTCTCATATAAAATGTTTTATTTATATTTGATTTTATTTATATTAATTTTCACTTACGTGAAATTATGAAACTCCAATTATAAAATATATGTGGGTCATCCGTCAATTTATTTTCTATCGTATTAACATACGTTTCTGTCACTCTTTGTATCTGTCGCTCTTATTCACTATACTTTTTCGCCGGCTATCGCTATCACTCACTTTCTGTACCAAATTTGTCACCACTGTCGCGCTTATTTCGGGATAGTCTCTGTCGCGTTCGCCCGTCTCTATTTCGCCGTTACTTCGAGAGGTACTTTCCATGCCCTTCCGGCAATTAAGCATTAGCAGCGGTTGCCCTTCTACTTCTGCCTGCTCAAACGCACCTTTTAAGATGCACTTTTCACCCAGCATCATTAATACCATGCCTGTAATTAAAATCTTTCAATAAACAAACCGTGCCTAAACACTACGAGTTTATTTAAGAATTTAAACAGAAAATATTTTTCATCCAGCATCATTAATGCCATGCCTGTAATTAAAATTTTTCAATAAACAAACCGTGCCGAACACAAACACTACGAGTTCATTGAATATTTTAAACAGAACAATATTTCAAGGTTAATCATGCGCAATTCCATTTAACCTATTACTCATATTTACTATTGGAGCTGACAAAGTTCAAGATTCTTATCGTGTGTCGCAAGACAATCAATAATTCTTGTTTTTGTCATATTTAAATATGATATCAATTTCATTTTCAGCACTGAGTTTCAGTCGCCCTCACTTGCTGTTCCATCGGATGCAGTCGCTCATCCCTCGCTTTATCGTCACTCGCCAGTTCGCTCGTTTTTCGACTAAACTCCGCCATTTGCGTCGAAATGATTTGGAGTTGTTCATGCATTACTGCAATACAAACTATCATTAGTAGTTTTACTAGCTAGATTTTCGTTTGTAGAATTATAATTTGATATCGTTTTTATTCACACATAATTTTTCTATATGTACCAATTGGATTTATTTTTCGTACGTTTTATATACTTGGTTTACGGTTTACCTCTCAAAATTTCATAGTTTTCTCAAGTCGCTGTGGCACCGTCGCCTTCGCTCTGTCACTTGCTACCGTCACTATCGATCACATATTGCTATCGATTATTCTCGCCTTCACCCGCTTTCAGTACCGGACTCGACCTGTTCGCATCATTCTCACTCGCTGACTCGCTTTTCTCCGTCTCATTCTCACTCGCTATTTTGAGAGGCATTCTTGCCTTTGTGGCAACACGGTATCAACATCGACCGGCCCTCTAACTCTGCTTTTTCGATTGCATCTTTCAAAATGCGCTGTTCGCCCAACGTCATTGTTGTTACAAAAATCTTTTAGTGAACAAACTGTGCCGAACGCAAGCACTACGAGTTCACACAAGATTTGACAACAAGAATTTTAAAATAACTAAGTGTACATTTTTCCTTAAAATTATCAATTTTATTGCAGGTATTTTCCTTCTGCCGTACCAAGTTTTTAATTTTATAGACGTACTAAATTTCTATTGCTCCTGCATTCGTGGGGTTTACTCGAGATTTATTTTATCTGTATACAGAATATCGTTTTTAACCATTCATATGCATATGTTAATTTTTAAAATAAGACGTAATTTGCGAAGCATAATCGGCCGCTGTGCAATCTGTTTCAAAAAAAAAAAATTTACGTTCCGCTTTCTGTCTCTCTTTCGTC